>CM065746.1:26164810-26187310 GCA_033310375.1 Conus canariensis | reverse complement strand
ATATCCTTCGTATAAACACAGAGGAATGTTGATTTCTATGGATTCATCGGACTTTCGTGCTCCTTTTCTGGCAGCCTGTCAGCCCACTCATTACCAGAAATCCCACGGTGAGACGGGATCCAGCAAAAATCAACTGTTGTACCTCTTGATATAAGAATATTGACAAGATGTTTTATTTCTAAAATCACCTCACCTCGATTTTTTACAGCAATAGATTCAAGGCCTTGTAGGACAGATTTAGAATCCACACAGAAAAGTGCTTTTGTAGATAGTAAGTGGAGTATCAACAAGAAAGTTAAGCGCCATTAGAATTGCCACCAGCTCAGCCGTGAAGATAGAATACCCCTTCCCGAGATGAAAAGATTTTTCAACTGTAAGGGTAGGAATAACAAAACCACTTCCAGCTTTTTCATTTAACAGTGATCCATCGGTGAAAACTTTAAGGTGATGTGAATAATCACTATCGATGAGATTTGGCAAGAGAGGCCAATATATTATTGTTAATGTTCTTTCGTAGATCAGTATATTTATAATCAAAACATGCGGTGTGCAATTCTCAATTTGGAATCAGGGATACAGGAAAACGATCAGCAATATTCTTGGGATCAATCTCAGCGTCTTTCAATAATTTTGAGGAATATGTCATTATAGTTGTATTAGATTTAATAGATCTAGCTCGCTTCGGGAAATGGAAATCTGATCGTAAAGCTAATTGGCTTGAGTTCTGAACAGCTGAGCTACATAGGATGAATTTAGCACAGGCCAAGTTTCTATAGTCGTCAAGGGGCAGAACTCCGGCTTCGTAATACGTTCCTGATGCACTGGCATGAAATAGGACGCCTAGTGCGAGTCTAAACGCCTTGCAGTCTATGCTTTGTAACTTTTTAAGTAAATAGTTTGGTGCGCTGAAGAACACTTCTTGTACGTATGATAATTTTGATCTTACTAGAGATGTCGGAAGGTGTACTAAAGTTTGTGTATCTGCGCCCCAATTTTGTTTACTGATTACTTTAAGAAGATTAAGAGATTTGCTAGCTTCGTTGATAATATATTCAATATGGTTGCTCCAAGTTAATTTAGAGGTAATATTTACTCCTAAAAATTTTATCTTGGTGACATAATTCAGTACACTGTTATCTACCTTAAAAGTAGGAATATTGCAAATACTTCCACCAGCATCAAATAACATCATGTGGGGTTTTTCTGCCGATAAACTAACGCTGTTTTCAAACATGAATATTGCTATATTATCTAGGCCTCCTGATATGTTTTTTTTAATGAAATTGAAAGATCTGACTGAAGTTTTCTTCTTTAAAGTAACGTTCATCCACATGCAAATATCGTCAGCATATTGCACCAAGGAGCAGTTTTCAGATAAATGCTTTGGGAGATCGCGTATCAGAATATCAAAAATTAGCGGAGCGTTGACCGATCCCTGAGGAATCCCCATTTGTAAATATCTCTTGCTGGAATAAACATTTTGTATATTTGTTTCTATACTTCTATTGGTCAGAAATGCTTTGATATAGTTATATACGTGACCAGAAAGACCAATGGTTTTCAGTTTATGTAAAAGTTTCTCATGCCAAACATGATCATACGCTTTTCTGACATCAAAGAAAGTGGCAAGGGCATTTTTTCTTCGTACAAATTGTTGTTTTACATGAGTCGTCAATTTTACCAGATGGTCTATTGCTGATCTGCCTTTTCTAAAGCCTGCTTGTGTAGCCGGAATTATACCGCGTTTCTCACAGTGATATACAAGCCTACTTAAAACAATTCTTTCCATCAACTTACACGTGTGAGAGGGGGTCAGCTCGATACGTACACAAACTGCTGGTATAGTATTGTTTCCGTATGGTTTTGCTGTTGGTTTAGAATGTGTATTTTTCGTCGGAAGTATGGAAATTTGAGGTTCTGGTCATAGCCCTTAGCAGGTGATTGGGCGTGTACAGTTTCATATCATAAAATGCGCGTTATTCTTACAAAACGCCAGTTATTGTGAATTGTAAGTCCGCTTATTTTGAGAGTTCTGGGGACCAAAGTGGTCTTGGTTCCATCACAGTACGGCTTGGTATCAAGCCATAGTCAATGTAATTTTTTTTTTTTCCCTTTTCGTTTTTGACTGAGAGACGTGACCGCACAGTTGACCCGGTTACGTGAATACCCGCAGTTCGATGATATGTGTGTGAAATCTGTAGTCGGGCCGAAATCTTCTTCCATGGTAGTTTTTTTTTTTTTTTTTTTTAATGTACAATATATTTGCGCTTGCCACGGGACCGTAGATCCCAGCTACGTGTTTGTTTTGTCAAGTTTTGGTCGTGAGCGCGCGGCGTGCATCCAGGCGCCTGTGGAGCCTACTTAATTCTTGGGCGGCGCTCGTGTTCCCCATCAGCACTTTCCATCGCCCTGCTCCTTGTCTGTGTTGTGTTCCTGTTCGTCTGTGTAAAAATGTGGGGGTGGGGGAAGGGAGGTGTGCATGGAGAGGGTGTTGAATATTACATGTTGAATTGTTTGATTCAGGGTAGGATTATGTTATTGCACAATTTTGATGTGTATATGTCGTACGGTTATGCTGATGAGCATAAATTTTGATAATCATTAGTGAGACAGTTGATTAGCGAACTTTGTGCATTGTAGATGCTGTGAGTTTTGATACAAGAATTTTGCTGAATCACGGAACTGGCGTAGGCTTTCAGCCCCTCTGTGATTTCTGGTTAACCTCAAATTTGTGTGAACGAATATTGATATCACATGCTCGCGCATTTGTTTTTCTTTGTGTATAGCGATTTGTCAACCTGTAATCCGTCCTTCCGGAAATGAGGGAAAAAGAGGAATTAGAGAGGTGGAGTCTGGATATCATATCCCCGTACACACCACACCACACCACACCACACCACACCACACCCACATAGCACACCACACCACACACCACACCACACCACACGCCACACCACGCAACTCAACACAAACACAACACCACATCACACCACACCATACACCACACCACACACCACATAGCACACCACACCACACACCACACCACACCACACACCACACCACACCATACACCACACCACACACCACACCACATAGCACACCACACCACACACCACACCACACGCCACACAACGCAACTCAACACAACACAACACCAATCACACCACACCACATCTCGCAACTCAACACAACACCACACACACACACACACACACACGCGCGCAGCTCAACACCACACACACACACACACCACACACACACACACACACACACACACACACACACACACAACTCAACACAACACCACACACACACACACACACACACACACACACACACACACACACACACACACACACGCAACTCAACACAACACCACACACACACACACACACACACACACACACACACACACACGCGCGCGCTCGCGCGCGCAACTCAACACCACACGACACACACACGCAACTCAACACAACACTCACATAAGCACGCTCGTCCATAAAACAGACCGCAGCCTTTACATTGTAACATATACTTCTTTATGCAAATTCTCAGGCTGAAAGATACTATACACAGCAAACTACAAACGAATCAACATGAGCACGCACAAAAAAAAATGGAAGAAATGAATACATACAAAATTACATAGATATATAGATAGATAAATCGATAGATAGATCAATAAGTAGAGTGAGTGTTGTGTATCTTGCCTGAAGAAGACCTAAGAGGTCGAAACGCGTCGTGTTTTGTCTTGTGATTCGTTTGTCTACGTTTTTTTTCTTTCTTTTTTGGCGGTGCGTTATCAGTAACTTTTCAAATTTGTTTAAATAGAGAAATCAATCAATCAATCAATCAATGAACAAATAAATAAATGAATAAATAAGTAAATGAACAACACGAATGTCACCCTGAGTATGAGTTATGCTTCTGTATACAAGAAGTAAGCACATTTGGCTTCAAGGGGAGGACACACTTGAAGAGTTACCTTTCATGGGAACATGCTGCCACGCCCGACGCTGAACCAGAATGACGGGCCTGGCGCTCCAGTTTGTAATCTCCCAAGACTGATATATATATATATATATATATATATATATATATATATATATATATTACAGGTAGGTTAAAACAAATAGACAATGATTATTAAGCTGTGCATTTTGTGTATCATAGACAGAGGTAGACAGATAGAAAATAGATCTATCTATATATATGTTGTGACGGACTGTGGTGTGCCTCTATTTGACGCCAAGAGCACAGACACAATCAGCTGTGTCTCCCTGATGAGTCCTATCCAGCGGACGAAAGGCCTAAAAGCAGGCAATACCAATACCAATAGATCTGCCTTCGAGAGGGATTATGATGGTTCCCTCAAGCAGCTAGTGAAGGGTTTTCATATTTATCATATATTTTCTTTATGTTCTCATTTTCTTCATCTTCAACCCCCTTCTTAAGTTCAAATCTTTGCCAAGTCATTACTATGACGGAAGAATTGTTAGCCTGCACTTGTTTTCCCCCACTATTTTATTGTCTGGCATTATTATTATATATATATATATATATATATATTATATCATGCGATATTCATTTTGTTTATCCTTTTTTATAGATAGCAAATCATGTGCGTTAACAGCCAGTGTACGAAGGTTGATGATCACACACTGATTTCAGCAGCAGAGATAATGATGGATGTCGCATTACTAGGTTGACGTATTACATAAGGTGGAGAGAGAGAGAGAGAGAGAGAGAGAGAGAGAGAGAGAGAGAGAGAGAGAGAGAGAGAGAGAGAGATCACACACTGATTTCAGCAGCAGAGATAATGATGGATGTCGCATTACTAGGTTGACGTATTACATAAGGTGGAGAGAGAGAGAGAGAGAGAGAGAGAGAGAGAGAGAGAGAGAGAGAGAGAGGCAGACAGACAGACAGACAGAGGTGTGTGTGTGTGTGTGTGTGTGTGTGTGTGTGTGTGTGTGTGTGTGTGTGTGTGTGTGTGTGCGCGCGCGCGCGCGCGCGTACGTGTGGAGATGAGAAGACAGACAGATAGACAGACGGACAGACAGACAGACGGACAGAGAGGTACGCATGCTGAAACAAAATGGCAGTCACTGAGGCGCCTGTCCTCGCTATGTTGATAACGCTCTCGTCCGCCATTGTTTATCGCCCTTGACAAGATCTTTCTCTGCTTCACGTCAAAGAGAACTGACCATACGACACTTACACCGAGTACCATGCAAACTGAAAGCATTTTACTGACACACTACCGCAAGCGGGGCCGGAATAGCTCAGTGGTAGAACGCCGGACTCGTAATCTTGGTGATCCTGGGGTTGCGGGTTCGAATCTCCGCCGGGCCGTTTCGGTACAGGGGGATTTTTTTCCCTCGGAGTTAACATTGGTTCTGACTCCATTCCCCATACAGACCTTCGAATGAGAATATAACCCGAGGCTCCGTGTGTGAACGCACGCATAACATCTTGCACAACACGTTAAATCCCATCACCAACTTTCGGAACAGAAGGCCGGTTTGGCCGTTGGTATGGATGACACGTTACACATAGCATGCACCCTGCGTGAGAAATGGAAAGAATGAAAGAAGTTAGGAAATGGAGTGAACGATACTGAACAATATGGACTGGATGGAACGGGAAACGACTGAATGAAGCTCCAGCTGGCAGCTCTTCAGTCGGCACTACCCAGGTAGGCAGCCCGTTGTGTAAACGAGTGTGGATTGTAAAGCGCTTAGAGCTTGGTCTCTAGCTGAGAACAGGCGCTATATAAGCATTCATTATAATATATTATGATGATAAAGCAACACATGGTTTCAGTTTCCACTGACACAGTGAAGTCGAACCACTCGGAATCACACTTTGATTTGGGCTTGTTTTTCTCATGTCTTGTCGCTCGACATCTCCATGTTTGTTTGTTTGTTTTCTGAGTGAGCACATTCAGGACACCACTCACGAACACACGGCAATGATTGCTAATAGAGCAAAAGCAGACTAGCTGGGCCGGCCAAAACGAAGGAACAAATTTAAAAAAAAAAAAGACGCGTTTCGACCTATTGGGTCTTGTTCAGGTAGTACAAATAACATTTAAAACAATGGACAAAAAAAAAAAAAAAAAAAAAACCAAAGGACGGACAGACCAGTCCTTTATCTCTTCGATCTGGGTACAAGATTTAAATGTTGTGTGTTCTGCCAGAAGAAGACCCGATAAATCGAAACGCGTTGTGTTTGTTTTGTAATTTGTTCGTTCCTTCGTTTAATTAGCGGTCCAGTAATTCTATTGCGTTCTATCGATATTGCAATTTGTTTTGTTCCATCGTTTAGCGGTCCAGTAATTCTGTTGCGTGGTATTTATTTAGTAATTTGTTCGTTTCTTCGTTTAATTAGCGGTCCAGTAATTCTGCTGCGTTGTATTTATTTAGTAATTCGTTTGTTCCTTCGTGTAATTAGCGGTCCAGTAATTCCGTTGAGTTGTATTCATTAAGTAATTTGTTCGTTCCTTCGTTTAATTAGCGGTCCAGTAATTCTGTTGCGTTGTATTTATTAAGCAATTTGTTCCTTCGTTTAGGGGTCCAGTAATTTTGTTGCGTTGTATTCTTTTAGTTATTTTTTCGTTCCTTCGTTTAATTAGCGGTCCAGTAATTCTGTTGCGTTGTATTTATTTAGTAATTTGTTCGTTCCTTCGTTTAATTAGCGGTCCAGTAATTCTGTTGCGTTGTATTTATTTAGTAATTTGTTCGTTCCTTTGTTTAATTAGCGGTCCAGTAATTCTGTTGCGTTGTATTTATTTAGTAATTTGTTTGTTCCTTCGTTTACTTAGCGGTCCAGTGATTTTGTGGCGTTGTATTCATTTAGTAATTTGTTCGTTCCTTCGTTTAATTAGCCGTCCAGTTCTTCGCCTTCTGCCTCTTGCTTCAACTTTGGCCTGCAGTCACCCCATTTCCAAACCACTCATTGCAAGGAGGCAGAACCAGCGAGTAGGAGTGCGTCCCTCTCTTGGGGGCGCCAGCACGTCCATCCAACGACAATCCCCCCCCCCCCCCCCCCCCCCCCCCCCCCCCCCCCCCCCCCCTAGAGCAGCCAGTGCCAAAGAACTTGACAGGAATACCCCACGGCCACAGACGTAGAGTGGGGGGTGGGTGGGTGGGTTGGGGGTGGGGCTGGGGGGAGGGGGGGAGGGAGGGCGATTTGTAACTGAGGTCATGGTGAGTGCAAGATGTGAAGGCCACAGAAACTCTGTTTGTTTGTTTGTTTGTTTCCCTTGCATGATTTAATTAGACGAGGATGTGGAAGGGTGTTTTTTTTTTTTTTTTTTTTTTTTTTTTTTTTTAGGAGTAGTATGACTATTGGCGGGAATTGAAACTACTAGAGCAAAAACAAACAAACAAAACAAAAACAAAAAAAAAAAAAAAAAAAAAAAAAAAAAGAAAGAAAGAAAGAAAGAAAGAAAGAAAAGTAAAACAGAAAAGAAATACTGGGCCGTCAAACGAAGGAACAAACAAACTGCGAGACAAACACAACGCATTTCGACCTGTTGGGTCTTCTCCAGACAGGGATGAATAAAGTTGAAAAACAATGAAAGCAAAGGACGAAGAGGCGGTGGCTGATCTCACCAATCTGGCTGCAACAGTTTGGTCTTGGGTGAAGAACTAAAACTACACTCTGCAACTGAGAGGCTGAAGGGGAGAAGACACAGGTTGATATGATGATGATATAATGATAATGATAATAGTAATGATAATAATAGTAGTAATAATGTTAATGATGATAAATAGTAGTGATGATGATGATGATGATGATGATGATATAATAATAGTAATAATAATAATAACAAGAAGAAGAAGAAGAACAACAACAACAACAACAATAATAGAGAAGAAGAAGAATTGGACTAATTGTGTCATAATCATACGATGATAATACTACTACTAATGATAACAGTTATTATAAAGAAGAAGAACAAGAACAAGAACAAGAAGAACAAAAAGAACAAGAACAAGAACAAGAAGCACAAGAAGAAGAAGAAGAACAAAAAGAACAAGAAGAAGAAGAAGAATGAGAAGAATGGTGAAGATAACATGGTTCTGATAGCAATAACAAAAATAACAATGATAATAATAATAATGATAACGATAATATAATAATAATAGTAATAATAATAATAAATAATAATTATAATGACAATAACAGCAGTAATAATAACAATGATAATAATAGTAATGATAACAACAACAATGAAATAATAATAGCAATAACAATAAAATAATAATAATGATGATGATAATGATAATAACTGGAAATTTAAGATCAAGCTGTGAGGTTACATGATGGTCTGAGACAATATGACAGCGATGTACTCTATTCTTCCATTTACACACACACACACACACACACACACACACACACACACACACACACACACACACACACACACACACAATATATATATATATATATATATATATATATAAAATCAAGAAGTCGTCCACTCAATGCCTCCCTTCTTTTATTGTATATTCTTTTATCATTATAATAAAGGAAGGGAGGCATTGAGTGGACGACTTCTTGATTTTATATTGATCCAGTAATGGTTTTATCGTCCAGACTCTTTCAGCTGCTGGGAGCAGTGCCATTTTTAGCGTTGGGTTTTCTTTTTTACCTTATTATTTATATTATATATATATATATATATATATATATATATATATATATATATATATAACCCGGATTTTTTATATATATATATATATAAAAAACCCGGTGTCAACCAAGTGTCCAGAGACGGACACCTGTAGCCCCGGTCAAGAACTAAGAGAAACACTCTCTCAGAGGCACATTCTTGAAGTGAATGGTGCTCTCCCCTGCGTAGTTCCAGTCTTCCCATTTGACCTGACAGCACACGCACAACCCTGGGTACAAGCCGGCTGAGGCAGGAAAATTTCATACATAAATAATGCCTCGGATGGGGTGGGGGGGGGGGGGAGGGGGGGGGGGTTGGGGGTTGGGGATTTAAACCCACGATCTGCCAGCGCGCCACAACGCAACTTTTGCCACAGCATTACGTCTGGCGTGGCCGGCATGTTATGACTACAACAGAAAAATCACAGGTTTTTGTTCTCTCTATGTCGCTGTCTCTGTCTCTGTCTCTTTCTCTCTCTCTCTCTCTCTCTCTCTCTCTCTCTCTCTCTCTCACACACACACACACGCACGCGCGCGCGCGCGCACGCACGCACGCACTCACGCACACAGAGACACGCACACGTATAGATGGATAGACAGACCGACAAACAGATAGATAGATAGATAGATAGATAGATAGATAGATAGATAGATAGTAGATGGATAGATAGATGGTTGTTAGACAGACAGACAGACAGACAGATAGATAGATAGATAGATAGATGATAGATAGACAGATAGACAAGTAGATAAACAGACAGATAGGTAGAGATAGATAGACAGATAGACAGACAGACAGACAAGTAGATAAGACAGACAGGTAGACAGATACATAACTGTGTAACGTGTAGACAGATAGATAGATAGACAGATAGGCAGACAGACAAGTAGATAAACAGACAGACAGGTAGACAGATACATAACTGTGTAACGTGTAGACAGATAGATAGATAGACAGATAGGCAGACAGACAAGAGATAAACAGACAGACAGGTAGACAGATACATAACTGTGTAACGTGTAGACAGATAGATAGATAGACAGATAGGCAGACAGACAAGTAGATAAACAGACAGACAGGTAGACAGATACATAACTGTATAACGTGTAATCAATGTTTCTGTGCAACTCGCGTATCGCACAGAATTTTAAAGTCATTCTTTATTGTGGCTCAGGCGAAAGTTCAAGCTGTCTAGCCCCTGATTCGGTTTTATTCTGGCTATAATCCACTGGGCCAACATCAGTTTGGCTCTCACGGAAGATGAAGTGAATTCCGAACGCAAAAAACAAAGCTGTATTGGAGTCTTGGTTTACAAGAGTGACGAAGCTCCGTGGTACTCACAAATGAAACATATTCTTTTAGAGTGCTGGGACTTGCATGATGCGAAACACAAACATTTTACAGCAGACTCGATGAAAATCTTGTTCGGAGATGTTCCGCCTGATGCGATCTTTGAAGTCTTGAAAGAGATTTAACATTTTTCATCGGAGCTGAGATTTTACAGTAGAAAGTGTTTTTTTTTTTAAATTTCGGGTGGGTTTTTTTTTTTTTTTAGAAGATGTGTTTTAAAGAGTTGTGTGAATGGAATGATTTGTGAGTTGATTTGAACGTGGTGACAGCCCTGATATGGCCCTTTGCGGTCGGCTGGGCTATAAGCAACATTACCTACTTACCTTACCCTTACCTTACCTTACCTTACCTTACCTTACCTTACCTTACCTTACCTTACCTTACCTTACCCAAACTTCACCCTTGCCAAACTAAAATATCGTGCAGAGGTTTGCACAGTATTTTGCCACTGCGTGGGAACATAGATGACATAAACCATGATATACATATATACAACATACCGTTCATAACATAGTACATTAATGATGGGGTATCTTTATTTAAGTCGGACAGGATTCGGCTCTGCTTATTTTGTTGGCCAATCTTGTTGATATACCATATGCAATTTAATGCAAATGATATGAACAATGTATGCCACATGTCAGTTGATGTAAATGATACAAACAATCAGTAAAGAATGTGTTAGTGCAGCAAAAATAGTGACAACAACAATGGCAACAACAATGGCAACAACAACGACAACAACAACAATATATGATAATAATAATAATGATGATGATAATAACAACAACAACGACAAAAACAAAAGCAGCAACAACAATAACAAAGATAACAGTAATGATAATATCACAGTAGCGTGGGTAGCTAGTTTCTATTCCAATATAAAAAAAATCACTAATTAATCACCAGGTTATAAACCGTAGAAAGATATTTTTTGATGGTAATCTTTCCAGAAAATGAACGCGTGCATGGGTCTCGAAAATTCAGCAGATGACAATGAAAGTGATTAAAAAGATGAAGAAGAAGAAGAAAGAAAAAAAGCAAAGTCAAATAGAGTGGGAGAAAAAGCAGGTATTTCTAACACAGTTTTCCAAAAGTGGGGACACTATTTTTAGTGAAGAAATCCCGGTATATCCACGAGTACTGAATGTCACTCTGACTGATAACCTGCGACTTTTGTGTGTGTGTGTGTGTGTGTGTGTGTGTGTGTGTGTGTGTGTGTGTGTGTGTGTGTGTGTGGTGTGGTGTGTGTGGTGCGCGCATGCTGTTGTGTGCGTTGTAGTGAGACAGTGTGTGTGGGATCGTGTTGTGTGTGTGTGTGTGTGTGTGTGTGTGTGTGTGTGTGTGTGTGTGTGTGTGTGTGTGTGTAGTGTGTGTGTGTGTGTGTGTGCGTGCGTGCGTGCGTGAGCGTGTGTCAATATGTACTGTTGCTGGTATGTGCATGGTACTTATTGAAATATTTATCTTCTTATTGGTTTCATTTATGTTTTCTTTTATGTTTTCTTTACTCTTTTCTGTATTTGTCAGCGCTCCGAGCTTATGTAAGATTAAGCGCCATAAATAATCATCATTATTATCATTATTCTACGTGTTTGTCAAAAATACTTTTCACAAAGAACGGCGGAGACAACATTAGCAGTAAACTGTACAACTTTCCATCTAAACGATCATGAATAAAAATCGTTGCGATCACATGCATCACAAAAAAAAAAAAAAAAAAGAACAATCCAGCCTAAAACTTTGCAAAAATTTTATAGCAAATTTAATCATTTTAATCAATCCATTGACTGTAAGAAAGAAACAAGGGGGTAGCTTCATTATTGACTATTTACCCCTTCCCGCCGGGAGAGAAGATTTCCTTATGGAAACATATTCATGTAAAATTTCACCACGTAGGATTTGGGAAAAAAAATGTTCGGCGAAACGCTATCATTAACAGCGTAATATCTCAGTCACGACAAAGCCAGACTGTCAGTCCGAGGGCTTCAGGTTCGAGTCCTTGCGTCAGTGCCTAGCGAGGAAATGGCACCGGATTTCGCCCAGTTTCCCGGTCTACCAGATCAGCACGTGCAAAACGACTGAATAATGCGTGAGCCCTTTCCGTGCATTATTTACTCCCGGGGTAGAGGGCTGCACGCTGAATTCATGTCTGCATCTCTGTGCGCCGTACCAGCATAGCGAAGAATACTTCACCGGGGAGGAGGGGATGGGGAGGGGAGGGGGGGGGGGGGTTAGGGGTGAACACCAGCGCGTATTCCTCCCACCCCACTGATATCGCCACGTTGGACATTTAGACAGCAATTCAGTTCACATTGTTTACAGGCCAGCCGACTGTGGTGGGGAAGGGAAGCGGATGGCTGGGACTATCAGGGCTGTAACATCGGCGAAATCGATTCTATGTACATGTATGTTTGTACAAAAAAAAAAACAAACAGTATTGACATCAGTCAATCAGTCTGTTTGACAAAGTATTGAAACAGCCTCCAACACTAGATTTCCTTTCCAGAACAAAACCTTCGATCAGATGGAAAATAGTTTTGTATTCAAGAAATTAAAGGGGGAAAAACATTTTCCAAAGCGTCTATAAAACACGTCGTTGGCAAATATTCCACTGAAGGCTGTTGACAATCAGTGTTGGTTGTTGACAATCAGTGTTGGTTGTTGACAGTTAGTGTTGGTTGTTGGCAATTAATGTTGGCTGTTGACAATCGGTGTTGGTTGTTGACAATTAGTGTTGGTTGTTGACAATTAATGTTGGCTGTTGACAATCGGTGTTGGTTGTTGACAATCCATGCTGGTTGTTGACAATTCATGTTGGCTGTTGACAATCAGTGTTGGCTGTTGACAATCAGTGTTGGTTGTTGACAATCAGTGTTGGCTGTTGACAATCGTTGTTGGTTATTGACAATCAGTGTTGGTTGTTGACAATCAGTGTTGGCTGTTGACAATCGTTGTTGGTTATTGACAATTAGTTGTTGACAATCAGTGTTGGTTGTTGACAATCGGTGTTGGTTGTTGACAATCAGTGGTGGAAGAAAACGTGCCGACGTTGAAAGATGAAAGAAAATGGAACCCCCCCCCCCCCCCACCCCCCTTCTCTTTTCAGTGACAGGGCTCGGAGTGCCCAATGAATGACCGAATCAACCAGTCACCTGCAGCCCCACTTGTGACCATTCTGGTGGCAAGTGAAAACAAGCAGAACTCCAGACGCAGCCAAACTCTATAGCAATTCGAGCTCTGATTCTCTCATAATGTTTGTTTGCGAAGCTGTTCTCAAGACAACGTTGTCAGTAAACTGAAATTGGGGAGAGAAAAAAAAAAACAGGGTTGCTGTCAGATTATTTTTAAATAAATGTTACCATCAGGAAAAAAAAAAGCAATCATTTGTACAGGTTCTGGCAACACTGTTGCTTTGATACATGTTTTGAGGATCTTGCTATATTGTGACATTTTGCGTTGTATGCCTACGGATTGCACGTGCCATCCTTAAGGCCCGATACAATGGAGACAGTGGGCAGCCATGTCGACAGCTTGACAACGCTGCCAAAAAAAATCCTTGTCATACCGGCTGCCAGGGTGACATGGTGACGTCACACACGGACGACTGGAAAGTCGTGGGTTCGAACCTTGTTTTAAACTCTTCATTTTGTAGAATGTTTGCCTCCAGCCACAACTGAGGGCATTAAGAGCAATAGGTTAGTTGGGAGAATTGGAATTGCACAGTTATAGTCAAAGCCACTTTAAACACACGTCGCAAAGAAGGTCCATGATTTGAGTGTCAGCTCCGCAGATGTTTGTAGCTGTCGAGCCTGGAGACATGATGATTAACGAGAGGAATGACAGAGCACGATCCACCCCCTACAGTCTCAAGACAGTTTGGCGCTCCGCAATATTACCAGTCTCACCTTTTGCCTCATTGCTCACCAGAGGGGCCTTCATTCTTGAACTTTCTTATGTTATACAGAAGATAAAATAACCTCAATGTGCCAGTGGGGCTCAGAAAGCACTGTCCTCAACTGCTGAACCAGCCAGCCTGGAGCAGTCCCGCACCACCCTTGAAAGCGTGCGCTGTGTTCATGTAAAGTAGAGGCGCGCACAAGGCGCATGCCATTTGGACATCAAGGGACATAACTGCCCCACCTGGCAGTTGCCATTTTGTGACTACCGGGCACGACACAACAGAACCTCCATTGAAGCGCCTCCAGAGTGCACTAGCCCGTACTTCATGACCGCAGAGCCCATCAGCGAAAGACGCCACCACCAAGCGAACTGCTGCGCGCATCCTGCATCCTCACTCGTTGCCGTTTCGTTGACAGGTGCAAACAGTACAACCCCAGACGCAGCCAAGCTATGTATTAATTCCAGCCTTCATTCTCTCATAGCGATTTTGAAAATTTCCTCTCCGCGTGCCAGTCTGTGGAGGGTTGATGCTACCGTTCGGATGTTTGCAAATTTGCAGGGATGTTGATGTCAGGACCTGGGTGGCCAGCCACACTCTGCATGGCGCACCCTTCTGTGTTTCCCCAGCTAAGGGGCCAGGGTCGTTAGTGCCCCAGTAAGAAGCAAACACATTGGGAGGGAGAGAGAAGAGTGCGGAGGGGGGAGAGAGAGGAGAAAAGGAGAGGGGAAGACATCGACTGGGTGGACGGGGTGGGGAGAGAGGGCGGAGGTGGGGAAGGGGCGCTTCATCTCACAGACGTGTGTTCTGCATGAATCAAAGCAGGTTGTTGGTGAACTCCACCACTGCGACTCCTACCCGTGCAGGTTCTTTTCTGTCGGGTGGACTAACGCCGACGTGATCATTACAACTTCCCGTGGATTTCTGAGACTGATGCAGCGACAGGACCGGCCTGCTTGGAAGAGACGGGATGTACCGTGTGGGAGTCACCGGACGACAAGATGGCAGCTGGATAGAGTGATGAGGTCTACACCACCGTGTCACACTGCTCCGAGTCCTTGGCGTTGTCCTTCTCCACACTTTCAGTGACCGGCACGGTCCTGGAGCTGGAGATACTGAGGCGGGGCTTCCTCTGGCAGCCGGCCGCCAAGGGGCAGCAACGCCGCAGCACGGCCACAAAGGCCGCCCGGAACTTGGCGGCGCTGAGAAAGTAGACAAAAAAGTTCACGGCGTGGGTGGTGTCCAGAAGCACCGTGGTGATCTGGTAGAAGAGGTAATTCCGCGCGCTCTCTATCATCACGGTCTCGTCGAAGAGGTGCCTGAAGAACAGCTCGTGGAGGAAGGCCGGCAGGACCAGGACCAGGAAGATGAGGCTGGCGCTGATCAGCATGACGCTCACGGAGTGTTCTGGGCCCCAAGAGCTGGCCGAGCTCACCGAGGTCCGACTCCGCTCACGTCGTTGACGGATCACGTAGAGACGCCGGATGATGACCGCGGTCAGCACGGTCACCAGGACGAAGGGCACGAAGAAGTACAGAGCGCTGTACAGCCCCGCGTGCCACACATCCGTTTTGTACGTGCTCATGCTTTTCCTGTCTACACATCTCTTCCTCGAGGCTTGGACCCCTTCGTGAAAGAAGAATACGGGGAAGAAGATGAGGAGGAGGATCACCATCAGCGCGGCGACGCTGATGGCGACTCGCTTCTTGCTGAACAGCTGCTGCTTCTTGAAGGGGAAGCACACGGCCACGAACCTCTCCAGGGAGATCAGCACTAGCACCCAGTTGGCGAAGCAGCCGAAGAAGGTCGAGGAGCTGTAGAAGATGCAGGCAGCGGCGGTGAGAGCTCCGTGGGTGATCAGCTGGTGGTACAGGAGCTTGACGAGCAGGGTGACGGTGTCGGCCACGGCCAGCACAGCCACGTAGTAGGGCGGCTGGGCCATGGTGAGTGTGGTGAAGACGCAGGCCGTGTTGGCGGGCACCCCCACCGCCACCAGCACCCACACGTACACGGCGCGGATCCTGTGGGCGTACACCACCTCCAGCGGAATCCGGAAGGGAGGGAAATTTCCCTGAGGCGGGCCGAGGGTCGGGTCGGTGAAGTCTGGCATCAACGTGACGTTCAGCGCCCCCTTCAGGCCGTCTGTGGTGTTCAGTCCCGGCAGGTGCAGGGTGTCTGCGGAGAGGGCCATCGTGGTGGGCACGGTGACGGCTGTGTCCTGGAGTGTAGTGGATGCCTTCGGGAAGGATGAGGAGGGTGCCTGTGATCCGCTGCACTTTCCTTGTATGTGTAGCTTTGGATCCTAAAACCTGAAAACAATAACACTGATAATGATAATAATGATATTGGTAATAATGATGATGGTGATGATGATGATGATGATGATGATGATGATGATGATGATGATGACAAAAATAATAATAACAACGATGATGATGAGGATGATGGTGATGATGGGGATGATGATGATGATGATGATGATGATGATGATGATGATGATGATGATGATGTTACAGTGATTATGATAGTGATGAGAGTGATGAGGATGAGGATGAGGATGGTGACGGCGATGATAATGATGATGATGGCAATGATACTGATGATGATGGTGATGATAATGATGATGATGATGAGCGGTTTGTGACGATTCGGAATCAACTCCCGCTTGTGGATTACTTACGACTTGATTAAGAACAGTCTTCTGCATTATGTTACTATCGCACTGCGACAGAAGCGTCGTAACATTTTTTTTTAACCACAACAGTCAGTAGACTCGTATCCTCACCAAACACGCAATAGCTTCCCTCTATCCAAAACACGCTATACCTTCCCTCTATCCAAACACGCTAGAGGTTCCCTCTATCCAACACGCTATAGTTTCCCTCTATCCAAACACGCTATAGTTTCCCTCTATCCAAACACACTATAGTTTCCCTCTATCCAAACACGTCAGAGTTTCCCTCTATCCAAACACGCTATAGCTTCCCTCTATCCAAACACGTTATAGTTTCCCTCTATCCAAACACACTATAGTTTCCATCTATCCAAACACGCTATAGCTTCCCTCTATCCAAACATGTTATCGTTTCCCTCTATCCAACCACGCTATAGTTTCCCTCTATCCAAACACGCTATAGTTTCAACCACGCTATAGTTTCCCTCTATCCAAACACGCTATAGTTTCCCTCTATCCAAACACGTTATAATTTCCCTCTATCCAAACACGCTATAGTTTCCCTCCATCCAAACACGCTACAGTTTCCCTCTATCCAAACACGCTATAGTTTCCCTCTATCCAAACACGCTATAGTTTCCCTCTATCCAAACACGTTATAGTTTCCCTCTATCCAAACATGCTAGAGTTTCCCTCTATCCAAACACGCTAGAGTTTCCCTCTATCCAAACACGCTATAGCTTCCCTCTATCCAAACACGCTAGAGTTTCCCTCTATCCAAACACACTAGAGTTTCCCTCTATCCAAACACGCTGTAGTTTCCCTCTATCCAAACACGCTAGAGTTTCCCTCTATCCAAACACGCTATAGTTTCCCTCTATCCAAACACGCTAGAGTTTCCCTCTATCCAAACACGCTATAGTTTCCCTCTATCCAAACACGCTACAGTTTCCCTCTATCCAAACACGCTACAGTTTCCCTCTATCCAAACACGCTATAGCTTCCCTCTATCCAAACACGCTACAGTTTCCCTCTATCCAAACACGCTATAGTTTCCCTCTATCCAAACACGCTAGAGTTTCCCTCTATCCAAATACGTTATAGTTTCCCTCTATCCAAACACGCTAGAGTTTCCCTCTATCCAAACACGCTGTAGTTTCCCTCTATCAAACACGTTATAGTTTCCCTCTATCCAAACACGCTATAGTTTCCTCTACCCAATTCCCATAAACACGCTAGTAGTTCCCTCTATCCAAACACGTTAAGTTTCCCTCTATCCAAACACGCTATAGTTTCCCTCTATCCAAACACGCTAAGCTTTCCCTCTATCCAAACACGCTAGAGTTTCCCTATCAAACGCTTATTCCCTCTATCCAAACACGCTAGAGTTTCCCTCTATTCCGTCGGTTTCACAACATAAAACAGAACAAGCGAGCAAACAAAATGTTTAAAATGCGTAATACCCACAGAAAAACAGAAACAACAACAACAGGATAACATCTTTTCACAGGAGTTAAAATACCACCAGATACTGTGCTACCTTAAAGTTTACATACATACAGGAATACATATATACACATATACATACATATATACATACATACATACATACATACATACATACATGCATGCATGCATGCATGCATACATACATACATACTACATACATGCATGCATGCATGTATGCAAGCATACATATAGCACCGAGAGAGAGAGAGAGAGAGAGAGAGAGAGAGAGAGAGAGAGAGAGAAGACAGACAGACAGACAGACAGACAGATAGACAGACACACAGACAGACAGACAGACAGACAGATAGACAGACAGAAATATAGACAGATAGAAAGACAGACAAACAGAGACAGAGAGAGAGGGGGGGGGGAGGGGGGGGGAGACAGACAGACAGAGAGAAACAGACATAGGAGAGAGAGAGAGAGAGAGAGAGAGAGAGAGAGAGACAGACAGACAGACAGACAGACAGACAGACAGACAGACAGACAGACAGAAATACAGACAGATAGAAAGACAGACAAACAGAGACAGAGACAGAGAGAGAGAGAGAGAGAGAGAGAGAGAGAGAGAGAGAGAGAGAGGGCAGACAGACAGACAGACAGACAGACAGACAGACAGACAGACAGACAGACAGAGATGGATGGTGATCTGTTGACACGCGACCCATTTGCAGAGAAACGGAATAAAACCTGGTTCCTACTACAGTTGGCAAACAGACAAACGGAACGCTTGAAAACGCACGGCAGCCAAACCAACACATCATTCTCGCTCCATGCGTGGTGAGTCATTGGGCACCAGTCACGTTCATCTTCCCTCTTGACCAGCCTAAAGCACGTGCTGCTTCAAAATGCTTTTAAAGGCTGTTGATTGTATTTGTACAGTAGGAGTTCCAGAGTGATCTGGAACTCTTGTTAACACACGCTGACAAATGAAAAATAGAAATTGTTTTTTTTCAGACTGGGCTCAGTTCTGCTTCGTGTAACAGACAGAAAATCGTTTTGTAACACACACACACACACACACACACACACACACACACACACACACACACACACACACACACACAGCCCTACACGCACTGCACGCACGCATGCATGCACGTACGCACACGAATGCATGCACGCACATGCACGCACGCACACACACGCGAGCGAGCGCGCGCGCACGCATGCACGCACGCGAGCATGCACGCATACGCGCACACACACACACACACACACACACACACACACACACACTGCATCACATCCCACACACACACACACACACACACACACACGCACACACACACACACACACACACACACACACACATACACACACGTGCACTCACGCACACACAACACACACACACACACACACACACACACACACACACACACACACACACACACACACACACACACACACACACACACACACACACCTTTCAACGACAACCAAAAAAAGCTAAGACAAACAAAACGCTTTAGAAGTGTCGAAAGAATATTTACCAACACGCAAAATGTGTCCATCCCGCTCGTAACTCTGCCTAAAGAAATCCCATTCTCTTACAAGTTGAGGCCGTTTTAGCTGAATGATACTGATGGTCTCCAGACACTAAGATATATCAAAAGTACTGCATTTGTAATTGCTGTTAGTCTCACGTGCATCATCTCTGTTGTCATGAGAACCGTTGCATCCAAATGCAATTTTGGGGGGTGGGGGGTGGGGGTGGGGGGGTGGGGAGGGGCATAGAAATGACATTTTTCGAAACCCGTGTCTTGAGCTATCTTTCCAACCTTGGGCCAACAACCCTGTAAAAGTCTGATCCAAATAATGACAGAATCTTATTACAGAAGCACTTGTTTTCACACACGTAAAATACTCTTGACTCGCTCTATCTTAATCACTGACTGGAAAAAACAAACAAACAAACAAACAAACTGAAAACTTTCCTGCGATAAAGCATTACAGATACTGTGCACAACGGGCTTTTAGACATACTTAGTGATAAATTTACCATCATTGTCTTTCTCTCTCTTTTTTTTTTTTTTTTTTTTTGGCTAAGGCCTTTGAACTAATTAACCATATGCGACTGTCAATTAAATTAAATCTCAATGGAGCATCGGACAAGAGTCTTCAAACTTTGCCCATCTTTTTCACGGATCAGGTTGACTTCAAAGGGAGGTGACTGTATGCGGAAACGGAAACAAGAGGAAGAGTGGACACACTGAGCCACCAAACCAAGGATCAAACTAATTACAAAACAAACACAGGTTTCAAACTGAGATCGAAGACAGGCAGACAAACGGACAGACAGACAGACAGACAGACAGACAGACAGACAGACAGACAGACGAATGGACGGAGGCAGAGAGAATGAGAGGCAGGCATGCATAGACTGAGCCAGCGGCAGACACTGACACTGACACTGACACTGACACAGTTTTTATTGCCAACAGCAAAAAGCCCTGTTGGCAAGGGGGCTGCAATTACTGCATCAAAAGACCATGTCATCGAAAGAAAGAGAATACCAACACAATCACAAATAATTCAAATCTACAATGAGACAGCGGCAGAGAGAGGGAGAGAGAGAGAGAGAGAGAGAGAGAGAAGAGAGAGAGAGAGAGAGAGAGAGAGATGTTTGCATTTGTGTGTGTTTGTCTATCTATCTGTCAGTATGTATATCTGTCTGTGATGTGGTGATGGTGATGTGGTGATGGTGATGTGGTGATGGTGATGTGGTGATGGTGATGTTGGCTCTTCGCTATCACCACACCTCCATCAGCATTGGCGGCAGGCCGGTCTGCAACCTTCGTTTCGCAGATGATATCGACCTCATGGGGGGCAGCAACATAGAGCTCCAGGATCTCACAAACAGACTTGTCACAAGAGCAAGTGCCTACGGCATGGAGGTCAGCACAGAGAAGTCAAAGATCATGGTCAACAGCACGACTAACAGCAGTGCCAACATAACCATGAATGGTGAGCCCCTGGAAGAAGTGACCAGCTTCAGGTACTTGGGAGCAACCCTGTCCAAAGATGGCACCTGCACAGCAGAAATCCGAATCAGGATCAACTCCGCATCAGCAGCGATGGCCAGACTGAACAGAGTGTGGAAGACCAACATCAATTTCCACACAAAATTCCGGCTCTACAAGTCACTAGTGGTCTCGATCCTCTTATATGGTTGCGAGACATGGACACTGCTGGCCGAAACAGAAAGAAGAATTCAGGCGTTTGAGACCAGGTGCCTGAGGAAACTACTCCGCATCTCCTACAAAGAACACAAGACCAATGATTATGTGCGGAACCTGGTCACTAACCTAGTTGGGCCCCACGAACCACTTCTGGCAACCGTCAAACGACGGAAGACGGCATGGTTTGGCCACGTCATTCGTCACAACACCCTCTCCAAAACCATCCTTCAAGGTACCGTTGAAGGAGGGCGCAGACAAGGACGGCAGAGAAAGAGCTGGTCCGACAACATAAAGGACTGGACCAAAATGACCATGCCAGATCTCCTCAAGACAGCCACCAACAGAAGAGCCTGGAGAGAAACGGCGGCTGCCTCATCACGTCCCCCAACGACCCCACGGTCAAGGGAATGACTGATATCTGTCTGTGGCTATGCCTCTGTATGTGCGTACAGATGTGTATGTATGTATGTATGTATGTAGTATTATGTATGTATGTATGTATGTATGATGTATGTATATATATATATATACATATATATATATATATATATATATATATATACATATACATATATACACACACAGAGAACAGTGCACAAAAAGAACAAGTTGGCTCTTCGTTATTCCAAATTTTTCGGCGAGCACACCTCACCTTCCTCAAGGGACTTCAACTGTCTTATGTTCACACAGGTATCACAAATCATTCTGACAATGACTCAGTTACCCAAGAAAGAAGAAATAGGAAAGTGAACAGCATGGAAAACAATCTACAGAATCGGAACACACACTCACAGGCGTGTGCATATCATACTGAATGGGTCAATGATGTGTATTCGCACGAGTGATCGAGTGAATGAGTACGCACGCGAAAGCGGCGGGGGAGGGGGGGGGAGGGGGGAAGAGGCGGTGGGGGGTGGGGTGGAGGAGGCAGTGGGGGGGGGGGGACGAGGTGGTTGCAAATGTATGTATGGGTGTGAGTGTGCCTGTGCTTCTGCGTTATGGAATGTGGTATAGTTGTAGTAGTAGTAGTAGTAGTGGTGGTGGTGGTGGTGGTAGTGGTAGTAGTAGGAGTAGGAGTAGCAGTAGCAGTTGTAGTAGCAGCAGTAGTAGAACTAGTAGTAGCAGCAGCAGCAGCAGCAGCAGCAGCAGCAGCAGCAGCAGATATAGTAGTAGTAGTAGTAGTAGTAGTAGTGATAGTGA
>CM065746.1:26144810-26157310 GCA_033310375.1 Conus canariensis | reverse complement strand
CGTGAATACAACGGGCTGCCTACATGGGTGAAACCGACAGAAGAGCTGCCTGCTGGCGCTTCATTTAGTCGTTTCACGTTTCCTGCAATCTAAAAATCAATCACTCAGACTGTCTTTCATTTTTCATCCATGGTAAATAATAATGTGTATTTGTCTCATCCACAGCAATGGCCACACCGGCCTTCTCTTCTGAAAGTTGGTGATGGGATTTTATGCATAATTATGCTAGTTGTTACGCGTGCGTTCAAAAATGGAATCTTGGTTTATAGTCGCATTCAAAGGGCTTTTCAGTAAATGGAGTCACAACCAATGTCAACTCTGATGTAGAAAAACAAAAACAAAAAACAAAAAAACAAAAAACAAAGCAAACAAAAAGACTGTAGCAAAACAGCCTGGATCAGACTCGAACCCGCAACCCAAGAATCCCGCCAGCCGAGCTATTCCAGCACACACCAAAAAAAAACCACACACACACAAAAAAAAACCCACCATGCCTAACAACTCCGGTCTCTTTGGAGAGAACAACTTGGTTGGACACAGCTGCACAATCCCCTTCGTCTCAGACAGAAAAGCCAGAATGCTTGACCAGTCGCCTTGGTCTCTTAGGAGACAACGCTACAGCTGGACAAACTCAATAACCTATCGTCTCCCGGGAAACACCGAAGTCACTCACCATGGTCTCTCAGGAACCAACACGAATGGCTGGACGGTGTCAACAGTCCCTGCAGAAAGAGACGCCGCCAGCATCACAGAACAGGACAGTGACTTGCGGTGCCTCAGGAGATGGAGAACGAGGAGACAGGGACCGTGTTTCCCCACAGTGACAAGCAGATGGATGGGACAAGTCTTCAAGGCAGACAGAGCTGAGAGTTAGGGGTGTGGGTGTGGGAAAGGTGTAGGGGTGGGGGACAGTCACGGAGAGGAACCTCAGGAGATGGTGGGGGGGGGGGGGGGGGATCAGTGACCCGCTAATGTGTAGTGGTCCTGGGACGTTTTTGTCACGTGTTTTTGTCACGTGTGTCACGGGCGTTGACTGGAGTCTGTCTGAGACTGTGATGAATAGCACTGTGGGTTTTTTTTTTTTTTTTTTTTTTTTTTTTTACCTTTCTATTAATAATGTGCTTTTTCTTTCTCTTTCATCGTCCGATTGTTTGTCTGTGTTTCTGTGTGTGTGTGTGTGCTTTATACCTATAGATATGCAGAAGCATGGACCAACAGACACGGAAACAGACATACATGCATAGGTATGCACATAGCTACTCATACATAAACGAAATTACACACATATAAACAACAAGCGAGCATACACATACACATACGTGCGCGCACGCACACTCACACGCGCACACACACACACACACACACACACACACACACACACACACACACACACGCACAGAGAGAGAGAGAGAGAGAGAGAGAGAGAGAGAGAGCAATCCAGTCATACACAGACAAGCAAGCACACACACACACACACACACACACACACACACACACACACACACACACACACACACACACACGCACGCACACACTCACATACCCACACATACACACACTCTCTCTCTCTTCATGTCTGTCTGTCTGTCTGTCTATCTGTCTGTCTGTCTGTCAGTCTGTCTGTCTGTCTGTCTCTCTCTGTTTTGTAATGTGCGTGCGCGCGCGCGCGCGTGTGTGTGTGTGTGTGTGTGTACACATATTTATGTGTCTGCTTAGAAGCCTGGCGGTGTTTACAGGATTAGTGGATCCCAAGACGTGAGCATTTGCAATCCATCAAGGGGAATAACTCCATCTCATACAACACATGTCCCACCGGAACTCTGATTTTCATCCTTCTTCCGGTCTTTTTGTTTTTGATTTTATTCTATGGTGAACAGCTTGGGCAAGCGCTCGTCTGCGTCTGTCTGTCTGTCGGTACATCTATCTGTCTTGATGTCTGTCAAAGAATATGAATGCGAAGATCTTCATTCAGTACACACCAGAACCTCTTATTGAAAGGGGTGGAGACCAAAAAAAAAGACAGCGATGAATTCAAAAGCATTGAAACTGAATGTGTGTGAGTGTATGTGTGTGAGTAGTGTACGTGCGTGCGTGCATGCGTGCGTGTCTACGAGTGTGTGTGTGTGTGTGTGTGTGTGTGTGTGTGTGTGTGTGTGTGTGTGTGTGTGTGTGTGAGACAGGAGAGAGAGAGAGAGAGAGAGAGAGTGTGTGTGTGTGTGGTGTCTGTCTGTCTGTCTGTCTGTCTGTCTGTCTGTCTGTCTGTGTTTCAGAGTGTCTGTGTCTGTGTTTGTTTCTGTGTGTCTGTATATTTCTGTGTACATGTGTGTCCGTGTGTCTGTGTCGGTGTCTGCGTGTCTCTCTCCGTGTGTGTGTGTGTGTGTGTGTGTGTGTGTGTGTGTGTGTGTGTGTGTGTGTGTGTGTGTGTGTGTGTGTGTGTAAACAAGTCGAAAGATTAACGTCTTTCTTTAAAAAAAATTCTTCTGTCCCTCGTTTGAAATGGATCTATAGTCCTTTTTTTTACAGATACTGTTTGAATGACATTCGAAAAATAATGTAAACAAAATGCCAAAGCAGAAACTAATCATGTGCTTAGTTTACTTTAACGTTGTCTGAAAACAACAGAACCGTGCTACTGAACGGGGATAGTTTCTTTAGTCTGCTTTGGTTTCGTTTTTCAGAGACATTAATACTTCTTTACTAGATATTGAATAAAAATCAACTGTTTGATATTTGTTAAATGTTTGGTAGCCCAGGTTGTCTTTTTCTTTCATTGAAAAGAATTTATCATCTTACATCCTTTTCAGTTACTTTTTAATGTCGTACCTGCTTTTTGTAATGTTAAATAAGTTTACAGTTTCTCTCTCTTTCTTCCTCATTCTCTCTCTCTCTCTCTCTCTCTCTCTCTCTCACACACACACACACACACACACACACACACACACACACACACATACGCACACACACGCACACACGCGCGCGCACACACACACACACACACACACACACACACACATCAAACACACACACACACACACACACACACACACACACACACACACACACACACACACGCACGCACGCACGCACGCACGCACGCACGCACGCACGCACGCACCACACACACACACACACACACACACACACACACACTATCTTCCAACCAAACTGACAATAAAGTCCTTCAATACCAGCCAATGGTACAATTGTAGGCAAATAAATCAGTGCAAAATTAGGACGGAATATTTGTTAACCAAAGCAAGAAAAGATTTTACATTCTTTAATGTAATATGTAGATAATATTGGAGTCAAGATGTTACTGCATTGAAGAGTCTTTTGTTAGAACTTGCATGTTTTTGTTTTTTTTCGCGTACGCAGGCTGATACTCCTACGGACACTCCCTGTATAGGCAGGAAGGATTAATCCCATCTGCCCAACAAAGGGTATGGAGTTTTGTATGTATGACCGTTTTTTTTTATCCCGCCATTAAGGCAGCCATACTCCAACTTCGGGGAAGCATGCTTCTGACTTACAGATAGTCATGAAGTCTTTTTCGTGCTCCTAAAGGTTTATTAAAGAAAATGCAAAGCCTAGATTACATGGCATTGAAGCCTGCTTTGGGTATGTCTACCATACGTCATCTTTGGAAACAGAGAGAGAGAGAGAGAGAGAGAGGGGGGGGGGGTTATAACCAGATAATCCTAGGCAGCTTACAGTGGCAAAGAACATTTTACGGAGTCAGTGTTAAAAAAAACGAAGCCACTTTAAGATCCGGTGTAACAGCCCATTCTTACCCCCTCCCCCCTCTGGAACTTACCCCGGGGTAAGTCTGGGCTAGCCTGCTTTTACCCCCGGGGTCATTCCAGGACTAGCTGGAACTTACACCCCCCCCCCCCCCCCCCCAGTTGGAACTGACCCCCCAGTCATCTACATTGTACAAGGTACACAGGCACTCAGGAGACACGAATTAGCTGTAAAAATAGTTAAAATCTCTGATATACATTAAAGTGACCAATGGTCAGTGACACTGACCACTGGTTGTCTGCATTGCACAAGGTATACAAACACTCATGAGACACTGATTAACTGTAAAATAGTCGAAATATCTGATTTACGTCATAGTGACCAGTGGTCAGTGGCACTGATCACCAGTCGTCTGCATTGTACAAGGTACACAGGTACTCGGGAGACTATAATTAGCTGTGAACTAGTTAAAATCTCCGATTTACGTCATAATGACCAGTAGTCAGTGGCACTGACCCCAAGTAATCTACATTGTACAAGGTACACAAGCACTCGGGAAACACTAATTAGCTGTTGAATCGTTAAAATCTCCGATTTACGTCATAATGACCAGTGGTCAGTGGCACTGACCACTAGTCATCTGCATTGTACAAGCTAAGGTACACAGGTACTCAAGAGACTCTAAATAGCTGTAAAATAGTTAAAAGAGGCAAACCGGGATGAAGCAACAACGGTACTTGGTCACAAGGACACGTGGTCACAACGACATTTTGTCACAACTGCGCTTGGTCACATTGGCACTTGGTCACATTGGAATGTAGCCGTCTTTCTTTCCCATGCATGCATGGGCGTACTCACACACCCGAATATTGACCCACGCATGTAAGCTAGCGCGAGAAATGTTAATACGTATCTGTTAGTGAACCAGGGTGTGTGTGGGGGGAGGGGGGTTGGGGAAGTAGGAGGTCCATCTATTGAGAAGAGTCTAGAACTACACTTGTCTAAACCCAACTGACTGTATATAGGAAATGGGAGATGGGGTGTAAATATGCAGGCTAACACAATTTTTTTTCAAGGCGGGTGTGCGTGTTGGGAAAAGGCAGAGAAATAACCCTCTCTTGTTTGAAGGGTGGGGTGGGGTGGAGGAAGATTCCAAATAGTCCTAGATTGACCCTTTGGGGGGAGGGGGGGGGGTAAATCCAGGCTAGCCCAAACTTACCCCGGGGGGGGGGGGGGGTATGTTTCAACTAGGGGGAGGGGTAAGTTCTAGCTAGTCCTAGAATGACCCCCGGGGTAAAAGCAGGCTAGCCCAGACTTACCCCGGGATAAGTTCCAGAGGGGGGTAAGAACAGGCTGTTACACCGGTACTGACTTCCTTAAAAGAACAACATCAGCCTCTTCACTGGTCAACAATCAGCATCTGCACATCTAGTTTCTTCCACCAATCTGAAAACACTGTTGAAGACATGAAGAAATCTGAGCTTCCATCTGGTCTTTGTCTTCCATTGAAACTCAAAAGGGCAGCTTTGGGCATCAGTCATTCATCTTTTAAACAAAAAAAGAACAACGTCGATGAAAACATCATCGGTATAATGCTGCATT
The DNA here is from genome assembly GCA_033310375.1 of Conus canariensis. NCBI lineage: Eukaryota > Metazoa > Mollusca > Gastropoda > Neogastropoda > Conidae > Conus > Conus canariensis. Next base: position 26,151,967 of record CM065746.1, on the reverse strand, counting down.
AGAACGTAAAAATGCGTGTCCTTTTCATCTTAACATTCACAGAGATCGATCTCTTTTCAATAACAATGAAACGGAAGCAGTTTTACTATTCCAGCTCTAACAATAAACATACTGTATCATCACACACACACACACACACACACACACACACACACACACACACACACACACACACACACACACACACATCCATTTAATGTCTCCGCGTTGCCTTTTGACATTATAAATCCTGTACTTCCAGTACTCTTCTGTGCTGACGCTAAATCAGTTTTTTATTCGCTCTGAACAAATCCATCCTCGAACAAGAAAAGAGCTTGTTACTGAAATCAACCTAAACAAATCAGTCCCCGAACTTAAAAAGTTCTTGTTACTGAAATCAACCTAAACAAATCAATCCCCGAACAAGAAAAGATCTTATTACGGAAATCAATCATCTAACTGACTTTTTCAACTTTAAGGGGTTCAAGAAACTCTTTCTGTTGCGTAATTCTCGTCGTGGAATTCGTTTTATGGAGTTATGGGAAGGTTGAAAAAAGTCGAAAACAGAAGCTCATAACAGGAATGAATCAGTTTCTGTGAATATACTTCTGTCTACTCCATGAAAGGTACAGATCCTTATCAAACGCACGCTGGAAGAAAACCGCAGAAATCTGGTCATTCCCTAAATGTGTGTTCACAGAAGTTCATAAACAGCGATGTCTTCAACACATTTAACTCTGTCATTTATACTATTCAACGGTTATTATTTCTTCGATTCACATGGTCAAAATAATAAAGGCTCTTGAAGCTATTTTGTTATGTGCTTTTGTGGTGAAAGGTTTACGAATACCCACATTCTCTTTATCATGAGCAACTGCAACCGTTTTGTTTTGGATTTGTTTTGTTGTTGTTGTTGTTGTTGTTGTTGTTGTTGTTTTGTTTGCTTGTTTGTTTGTTTTTCGCAGTGCTCACTGATTATTCGTCAGAAGAGGCTTTAACAACTGCACGGCTTATAAGCAAAACTGCTGTTGCTTTACTTAATTAACTCAATCGAGTCTTGTCGGAAGCGGGTTTCCGACACTGTTCACATCGCTTGAAGGCGTGTCGGACGCATACTTCCGACAGAGTTTGACGATGTTTAAATCAAACCGCCTTTTATTAAAGGGCAATAAATCTCGTTTTAGGGACAGCTTAGGGCCTTTTCTTGCAGTTGCTTACCTTAGACCGTTCTTCATGTATTCTGTAGTAGTTTTATACAGATTTGAATTGTCCTACTCTCAGTTCCCACAATCACACGATTTTGAACACGATTTTGAGTGGATCAAGCATTTTGTGGTCAAATTCTTGTGTTTTATGCAGTTGTCATAAATACACTATTCTCTGTTGGTCATACCAAGTGCTCAGAAGTGTAACTGAACTTGCGTGGGAGGATAGAGAGCATGAAGAAGTGGATTACAGTGTGTACAAAACGTTTTTGTTTTTCTGCAAACGTGTATCATTTTGGATTAATTACATCATGAGAACTGTGTTGATTCGTCACTGAAGTAGCATTTTTGATAAATACATTGTTTCTTCGGTCAAATGGTGTATGTTTCATGCTCCTAGGTGAAGTGGTTGATTTTTTATGAATTTTTGAAAATTGCCAAAAATTGTGTGATCTGAGGGACAAACTGGTCCATATTGGCTGACCTGATTGGGTTAATGGTCACACCTCAGACTTGGTAAAAACAGAGCGTTTTCTTTGACAGATGTTATGAGCTGTTATTCTTGCCATTTGTATTGCTGAATTGTTACTGTAGTAAGTACTAATGGAAGACTTGTTATATTCAAGGTTTTTTTTTTTCTTTGTTTTGTTTGTTAGTTTTGTTTTTCATCTAACATCACCTAATGTGACGGCCGTTAAAGTGAACACACACACACACACACACACACACACACACACACACACACACACACACATACACAAACACACGCACACACACACACATGCATAAACACGTGCACGCGCGCAAAGGCATGCGTGCACACACGCACGCACGCATGCACGCACGCACACACACACACACACACACACACACACACACACACACACACACACACACACACACACGCACACATGCTTGTACACGGGACACGCACCCTTGTTTGTGATCCCGTAGGTCTCAGTCTTTTGTTAAGTACTGTCATTCGCAGGTTTCCGGAAGGGTACGCCTTGCTGATAGAAAACAAATGGAATTGCTCCATCTTCTTGAAAATACAGTTTTACTGCCAGTCGACCTTTTGTCCCCGCCCCCTCCCCCCCCCCCCCCCCCTCTCTTTCTCTCTGTTTTGTCTCCCTCTCCCTACCTCTCTACCTCTCTTCTCTCTCCAGCCGCGCGCGCGCGGCATGACGTGTTCTTCGTCAGTCCAAGAAAAATACTGAATTCTTTACTCAAGTAAGTGTTAAGAACGTAAAATCGAATTTCGAAAAAATACTGTGTACATGTGATGTAGGCCACAATGTAGTGCCGACCCATCAGATCGTTTTTGTGGTGTAATTAGAGAAGAAAACAAAAAATCCAACCGACAGCCGTAGGCCGGCCATGGCGTGGTGCGTACCGGCCGGCGGCATGCTGTAGGGCCTAGTTAGATGTGTCGGCTGTAGGTTACACCACCCATGATGCCAGCCATGGGGCCAACTACTCGATCCATGACCCAAGACACCGGTATATTTGTGTGCGGGGGTAACCTCGAGCAGATAACAGTACGCTTGATCCAATACAGAAAACAGTTACCTGTGTTAAACAATGTATGCCCCATTGGAGGTTTGCACTACATCACAGGTATATGGGGAAATACATACCTAAAGGAGTGAAATGCACATGGAAAAATTACCGTGCACAACACAAAGAATATGACTGCTCTGAAGACTTTACTACAATCTCTCCAATTCCCTCTGACCTCTGCCAATCTACCATAGAGATGAGATCAGAGGAAGTCAAGATTCTTAAAATACATGTATACTATACAACGGGTACCATTCTTATACAAGGCAAAGCATGTCTACAGTGGGTCGATGAGGAGTTCGACAGGCTGCGTACTATCGTACACACACTGCGTGTGACTGCGTGCTCTGACCCACTCTCCATCACACACATGTGCGTGCCAGACATGGAAGCAGCGACGGCCGGCGCGAAAGGCGTTGGGGGGTGTGCAGTGGATGAGACCAACACTGGTACGACCGTGAAAGAAGACACGCGCTGTGTGCTTATCCCGCCAATTACACGGGCAGAAAGCAGTGAAGAGGAAGGAGATACAGACCGCCCTTTGACCGCTCCATCCTGCCAACGCTCAGCATCCCCCCTCCACTCCCCGCCCCCTTCACCAGCTAAGGCCTGCTCTTCTCACCCAGTGACAGAACCTCCTCCCTCCACTGCCCCTTCATTGAGCCCATCTTCCGTCACCGTTCCAGTCGGCGTTAGTGCACAGGCTTCACAGTCCCCCACTTCGACTGATAATTCACCCCCCTCCTCACCATCCTCCACTGTAACCCCTACCCCACCTGACTCAGTCATGCCCCTCCCCTCTCCCAAACAAGACACCACTCTCACGGCAGTTACTGAAAGCGTTAGCAGAGACACCACCACAGACACTGAAAGCGTTTCCAGTGACAAAGACGGTGACCAAACTTCAAAGTCAGGGAACATGCCAGATGTGTGCTGCTGCCATGATGACTGTGTGTCCAAGGCAGAGTTTTTACAAACAACACAATCCCTACAAGGTGAAGTTTCAGCCCTTCGTGCAGCACTGCAAGAAGCAAGACACACATTTAAGATTGACATAGACGCCATCACCACTCAGTTACTGCACTTACAAGCCCAAAACACACAAAAACCTCTTCCCCGCTCCTCAAATCACAAACTTCCCTCCAAGACTACATCCTCCAAACCACCCTCCCCCAAATCATCACCCCCAAATCATCATCTCCCATATTGCCCACCCCGCCAAATGCCACTGCCACAGAGAGCAATGCTGACAGTGGACACAGCGCAGGCAAAGCAGACTCCACAGCAGTGTCTGAGTCCCTCAGTCAGCAGACCTCCACCCCCAACCCTCTCCAACATGTCAGTGTCACTAAGGACACCATCCCCAACCCTCTCCAACATGTCAGTGTCACTAAGGACACCACCCCCAACCCTCTCCAACATGTCAGTGTCACTAAGGACACCACTACCATTCTGCTGGGGGATGATGTAGTGAAAGGGGTGGATCCCTCCCGATCCTCACCTCCCAACAGCAAGCCCCAAAAAGTGTGTCAGTGACCTGACAGTGACCCAACTGACTGAGTGGCTCAGTGGCCAGACACCCTCAACTACCGTGAGACTGGCTGCAGTTCATGTTGGGATCCACGACTGTGCACAAGTCAAGGCCTCAGCAGACAGTGCCATCAGCAGTGACAAGTGGAAAGACCTTCTTTCCCAGTGCCGGAGGGTCTTTCCCAAAGCGTCACTGCTAGCTTCTGCTATCATGCCTGCCAGAGGACGACACCCCTTCAATCCAGTCATTCTCAACAGCAACAGGAACCTGCAGCAGGTGTGTGACGGCATGGGTGTGCACTACAGGGACCACACTGCTGTCTTCACCACCAGCAGTGGTGCACCCAGAATGGCATTGTACCAAAATGCCATTCTGCCAACGAGGAAAGGGACAGCACGCCTTGCTGAAAATCTGTTTGCTAGGAAACAGGCAGACAGCATCGGCACAAAGAGGGGCAGTGACCACAGGCCTCGCCTTCTTTTCCTCGTAGCTTCCCACCTCCTTTTTGGCAGTGGCCACACTTCATGCCAATGCCACCAAACTATGGCCAGTTCTAGACTTGAATCAGTGTGTGTGTGTGTGTGTGTGTGTGTGTGTGTGTGTGTGTGTGTGTGTGTGTGTGTGTGTGTGTGTGTATGCGTGTGCGTGTGTGCTATATGTATATATACACTAGTGTGGAAAGTGCAGAGTTTGAACTATATGCATCTGCCAATGTGGACTGTGTAATTCCGAATCTGCCGACCATCTGATAAGCTGAGAAGAAAAAGTGGTTGCGAACTACATTATTAGCATTTCTGAAGAAAGCAAGACTTTTATATCATAGTTTTATTGTACCTGAATGGTGTGTGAGCACGCTCAGAAACCTGTGGTGTGGATAAAGCTTCGGTGACACTTGCCACAAGCGTGTTACGGAACTTTGTGAATTTAACTTTTGTGCTTTTTCATATTCATTATCCTTTTTCATTGAGCATTGTTGGATTTGGTGTGTAAGTGTGTTGTATCACACTTATTTGTAGTTTTGACTTGCTTGTTTCTCATTTTCATTATCCTTTTGAATCGAAGATAGTTGTGTGTGTATACCATACGGACACACTGAGTTTGTATTCAAGTGTATCCTTGCTATATTTGTTTTAGTTGCACAAATGGTGCAATCATCTTCAAAGTGGCCACAGGAAGACGGACTACGTATTGGACATCTTAATATAAACCGTATACAAAACAAGTTACATAAGGTACCCACTATACTGTATAATCAAGACAAACCCTTTCATATATTTGGCTTCACTGAATCAAGACTTTCAGATATTGTCCCTGATGCCACTGTCTTAATCTCTGGCTACAATATTGTACGCAGAGATCCCACCGAATCCAAATCTACAGGCATATTACTTTACGTTCATGAAACATTAAATGCCCAACGTTTGTATGATCTTGAAAGTTTTGGAATTGAAGCAGTTTGGTTAGTAATCAAATTGAAGAGAACAAAACCCATCAAAATAGGATTTGTATATCGAAACCCAGCGGAAAATGCTGGTTGGATGGACAAGTTTACGGCCATGATGGATGCAGCATCGCTTGATGCCACAGAATTAATACTTTTAGGTGATTTCAACATTGATCTATTGAAGTGCCAAACATCATGGTCAGATAGGACTACCTCATACAACTTATCCCAAATTATAGACATGCCAACCAGAGTAACACTCACTAGCAAAACATTAATTGACCACATCTATCTTTCTGAACCACAAAACGTCATTGAGAAATAAATGTGTGCCTTTGAATGGATGCAGCGACCACTTTCCAGTATGCATTACGTGGAAAAGAAGTGGAATCAAAATTCCTAAAACTGGCCACAAACACATCACTTACAGATCTTTCGGACACTTCCACGAAGATACCTTTCTCACTGACCTCATGAATTCCCCCTTTATAAATGTTTATAATTACACTGATCCAGAGAAAGCGCTTGAGTATTGGCTACACACGTTTAATTCTGTTTATGACAAGCATGCGCCATTCAAAACGCGTCGAGTTAAACATAGTGCACAACCAAAGTGGATGACTGATGAAATACAAGCTGCTTGTTTCTTAAGCGACGATCTGCTTGAAGCAGAAGGGAAGTCGGATGGATTTAAAAGGCAACGTAATAAAGTCAATTCACTCAAACGGACAGCAAAAATGAATTTTTTTCGTGAACTTGTAGCCAACAAACAAAATTCGAAGTCCATATGGCAAGCAATAAATGAACTTACGAATAAAACTTCACAGTCAAAGACAAGTCCCATTACCAGCATAACAACAAATGAACTCAACCAACACTTTACAACAGTTGCAGAACACATTGTCAAAGAAAAGAATACTGACTCAAATGAATTACAAAAATTAAAAAAATTTTGCAATGCTATGAACATTCGTCCAGGAACACCAGTTCCGCCTATGACAGTTAGTGATGTTTGCCAAGCTTTATGCCAATTGAAGCAGACAGGAAGCCGCGGACTTGACGGGATTGATGGAAAAATACTGAAACTATCAGCACCTGTTATATGCGAAACTCTTACCTACATTTACAATTTATGCATTGATAAATGTCACTTTCCCGCTCAGTTCAAAGTTGCAAAAGTAATACCCATTTTCAAATCTGGAGACAAATCTGAACCATCCAACTACAGACCTATATCCTTTTTGCCAGTTCTGTCCAAGCCCTTGGAAAAACACATAAATAAACATCTTTGCCACCATTTTGACTCCTCCAACCTACTAAATAAAAATCAATCAGGATTCAGGAAAAATCATTCTTGTCATACAGCGCTTACAAACCTAGTAGATCAATGGCTAGCCAGTGTTAATGAGAATAAATATTGTGGCGCACTGTTTGTTGA
>CM065746.1:26132310-26137310 GCA_033310375.1 Conus canariensis | reverse complement strand
TGGTCGTCTATACCTAAAATATACGAGGTCATATAGAAGGTCCCCAATGATGTCTTCTTCGTGATCATCTGTACCCGGAATATAAAAAGGGCCATATCTCAGAGCACCAGTGTTTAGTTCTTCATGACCATTTGAACCCAGGATACAAAAAGGTTCATACATTCTGGCATCAATGCTTACTTGTTCTCGCCATCTGAGCCCGAAACATCAAAATGGTCATATGTGAGGGTTTGAATGTTTTCTTCTCGTTGTACAAAGAACTGGCTTCCCTCAGTAATACAAAACGGAGATTGCAGTACTACGACATTGCGAGTTCAAATCTCCGTTGTGTCCCGACCTAAACATTGGCATTTCCGCCAGCCATCTTAACGTGTTGTCGTTCTAGTGGCTCGGTATGATATTAAATGAATCCTCCTCCCCAAACTTCCTGGATGGTAATCCCTCTTCACTGTATCATCTGAGATGGGTATGGGCATTAAAAAGCGGAATACAGGCTAACTGTTCCTACTAAAGAATGCACACACCATTACTCATCACAAGGAACACATATCAGCTTCTTGAATGACAGCAGCGAGAAGGGCTGTGAAATTAAGGACTGGCCAGGGGGCCGGAATATCTCAGTGGTAGAGCGCCGGACTCGTAATCTTGGTGATCCTGGGATTCCGGGTTCAAATCTCCGCCGGTCCGTTTCGGTACAGGGGGATTTTTCCCTCGAAGTTAACATTAGTTCTGACTCCATTTCCCACACAGTCCTTCGAATGAGACTATAAACCAAGATTCTGTGTGTGAACGCACGCATAACATCTTACACACACGTAAAACCCCATCACCAACCTTTGGAAGAGAAGGCCAGTTTGGCCGTTGGTACGGATGACACCTTACACATAGCATGCACCTTCCCCGACGTTGGGGTGTGGCTGCCTTAATGGTAGGGATTAAAAAAACGGTCACACACAAAACTCCACTCCCTTTGTTGGGTAGATGGGATTAATCCTTGCCTGTCCATACAAGCAGTGTCCGCAGGAGTATCAGCCTGCGTACGCAGAAAAAAAAAATCTGAGATGGGTAAAAGCAAAATACAGGCTAACTGTTCCTCTTAACGAACGCACACACCATTACTCACCACGAGAAACACGTATTAGTTTCTTGAACAACAGCAGCGAGGTGGTTAGTGAAACGAAGGACTGGCCACTGCCGTCTTAGCATCAACGCTGTCCACAAGCTGAAGCTGGAATCTTTACCAGCTTGTTCCGCGTTTGCCCCTGGATCTGGATCTGGATTAGCACGTCGCTAAAACATCCATTTACTGGCATAGGCGCGACGGTGGTGGGTGCGCAGCGTGATGATATTATCGGCTTCTGGCTTTTGTCAGAGCCGACTTGAAGTTGTCGACTGACTTTTGGTGGACGATGTTATCGTCGAGGTGGTTCCAATCAGTTATTGTCTTTGGGAAGTATGAGTTACGGTACTGATCGGTGTGTGTTTCAGGAACGCAGTAGCACCTATCATTGTTTCGTATGTAGTTCTCCACTGGGTTTTGTGTCAGGTACGTACTGTTGTCTCTGGTGGAGCGGATGCGTCGTCCTGGTTTCTGAGGTGTGATGAAGTCACTCGGGGTGATCGCTGGCACCAGACCCTCATTTTCGCGAATCGCCGTTTACCAAATCGACGTATCCCATCAGCTTTCATCCGTTTTGCCGCCTGTACGAGGCCTCTGGTGACCCCGTCCTTGCCACCATAAAGCCTTGGAAGTCATCGGCCTATACATGTCCAGAACCCAAGGAAAATACAAACTGGAATGTTTTAAAGACCTTCAGATCTTTTTTTTCCCCTCAGTTCATCCTAACCTGTGTCAGATTACACCGAAGCAGCACTGCCTGTTCAGACACGCCGACGCTCCAACTGCTTCTGCCGCTCTTTTCGTTATCGTGCCAAAACTTGTGAAATGCAGCAGAAAGTAAGGTGAGTTGCCACGGGTTTGCATTTTGAAGAAATTACAGCTAGTACGGCGATTTGGGATACGGCGAATAGACACTAAACCGTCTTCTGCATTTTGCTCCTTCGGTCTGGAATAAGAGACGGCTGAGCATACATAACAGACGTGCCCTCCCCCGACACATGCCGGACACAAAGTGTGGCCAGAGCAATTCCACTCCAGACGAGACTGTTCAGCTGCAGGCAAATGTGAGTGACCAGCCCGACATTCATCTCCCTGGGCAGACGGACATGACAAAGTCATGGCAATAGTCCTTGCATGTTTGAGCACTTATCTGTTGATCATGTACTTATTTTATCATCTTTTATTTTCCTTATTTGTCCCATGTACTTACTTGTACACGTTTATTCTTTTTTCTCATTTGCTCTCAAATATTGAACTTAATTATATGTTTACGTCTTTATGTTAATAACTTAATCCGATATGTAAGCGGGTAGCGAGGAAAACTTAAATGAGGCAGGATAGAATAAGCAGTAAATAAGGAACAAGTAAGGTAACTCTTGCTCCGTTTTCTCATTTCTGCTAAGCGATTCGGTATTGTAAACAGCATTCGTTTGGAGTCATTGGCGTGTATTTATTCCATCATTTTAAACAAGAGTTATCCTACTTGTTCGTTATTTAAGTGGGTAGTTAGTGAGAAAGGTAGATAGGTAGGGACTTTTGGAATAAACCAGTGAAAATTCAGACAAAGAGACGACTTAAAAAAAAACATTCAGAACCGTTCAATCTCAGTAGTAATAATGACCTCTGTCATTCAAGCACCAGCAAGCAGTATCTGCAGGATATAGACAATGTGTTCTCCCCTTGCGAGAAGATCCTTCAGCTCAGGCAACGATCTGTGGATCGTCACCAGCCAACAAACATATCAGAAAAAAAACAAACAAACATCATGGATCGTCGAGTTCTGTTAAGAAAGGTTCCAGGGATGACCGTAAACCTGCAATGTAAGCGAACTAATATTTTGTTGACTTAAGAACAGCCTTTCTTTCTTTCTTTCTGCGTACGCAGGCTGATACTCCTGCGGACACTGCCTGTATAGACATCCATACCAACAGCCAAACTGGCCTTCTCTTCCGAAAGTCGGTGATGGGATTTGACGTGTGTGAAGATGTTGTGCGTGCGTTCACACACAGAACCTCGGTTTATAGTCTCATTCGAAGGACTGTATGGGAAATGGAATCAGAACTAATGTTAACTCCGAGGGAAAAATCCCCCTGTACCGAAATTCGAACCCGCAACCCCAGGATCACGAGTCCGGCGCTCTACCAACTGAGCTATTCCGGCCCCCAAGAACAACCTTGAGTCTGCACTAAATCCTCTTCATCTCTTACGGTACGTAACTCTGCACGCACTGTCCACGTTCAGATCGATCTCCTCCTTACCTGACATTTGGCCGGGGAAGAAACGCAGCACGGACAGAACTTTTGGCAGTAACGTCGACGCAGCTTGACAGAGTTTTACCGGTAATCTTAAATAAATGTTAGCGAACCGCCCAGAGAAACGTGGACAAACGAATCACAAGACAAAACACGACGCGGTTCGACCTCTTAGCTCTTCTTCAGGCAAGACACAAACAAAGAGGACAATGAAAATGAACGAGTTTGTCACTTAGCTTGATCTCTTCAGCGCAAGGTAGGCGTTGAATTTTTTTTGTTTTTGTTTTTTAGGTCAGGGGTGCCTAATTACGATCGCACGTACACGACTAAAAACGGACGTTAAGCGAAATACGGATCAATGAAAATTAGTATACAATGATCGAAAGAACGATACAGCGATAACGTTGCACACATTGATGACGTAAACAAAAATACAAAACAACGAAGGGTAGCAGTCAGTATGTATCAAAATAGATTCTAGTTGCAAAGCGAGACGACTGCGGGCGGAAATCTAAACAAATCTTAAATAAATGTTAGCGAACCACCAAGAGAAACGTGGACAAACGAGTCATAAGACAAAATACGACGCGTTTCGACCTCTGAGGTCTTCTTCAGGCAAGACACAAACAAATAGGACAATGAATACCGGTAATGCCGGCACAGCCATTGTTTAACCGACAAGGTCAACGTAGCTCGAGAGGTTGTTTTATTGGAAATGTCAGCTTACTTAGCCTGACCAGCTCTTGACCAGTACCATCAGTGTGGGTTGACACACACACCCTCCTCTCTCTCTCTCTCTCTCTCTCTCTCTCTCTCTCTCTCTCTCTCTCTCTCTCTCACGGCCCATAACTACAGAAGTAGTCGTTGGGGAAACCTGAGGACCGCAGACGCAACCTCCCCTCTCTATCTGTCTCTGTCAGCAGCCGCCGGCAGCAGCTCACGTGTATGGAGTCTGGTCCATTCTTTGATGTTCTCATGCCAGTTCTTCCGCTGTCTTCCTCTTCTTCTCCCGCCCTCGATGGTGCCTTGCAGGATTGTGTTGGACAGACTGGTGTGTCGAGTGTGGTGCCCAAACCATATCAGCTTGCGTCTCTTCACAGTTGAAAGGAGTTGACATGCTACTTTACCAGTAAAGTCAACATTGCCTGACGGGCTGGTTTACCGGCAACGCCAACTTGAATTAGCATGTTTTACTGGTTACATCAACTTTTTTTGTTTGGGTGGTAGTGGCCTGTGTGTGGTGTGTGTGTGGGTGGGAGAGAGAGAGAGAGAGAGAGAGAGAGAGAGAGAGAGAGAGAGAGAGGATGTTTTAATGTTCAGTACAGCTAAGACGTAATTTGTTGTATATAATTACAATTTCTGATGTTATTGTTTTATTTATGAAGGTTAAATGTTTCCCTGTTAAGTTTCCTATCTGATTTTTATATCATTCAGAGCTTGCTTGTATTCTTTTGGTTTTTCATTAATTTGTTATAAATGGTTTCAGTCAGTCAACGTAGCCTGACAGCAGGAATGTCAATATAGCTAGACATACTATTTTACTGGAACATTAAGATAGACTAACAGACTATTTCACATAAACATCAGCATAACCTGTCAGCCTATTTTTCCAAGAACGACAATATAGC
>CM065746.1:26122310-26127310 GCA_033310375.1 Conus canariensis | reverse complement strand
GTGTGTGTGTGTGTGTGTGTGTGTGTGTGTGTGAGCGCTCTTACCCATAATATAAGTAAGCATTTGGTTCGCACACACGCACGAATTCACAAGTGCTTTAACCCCCCCCCCCCCCTCCCAACCCCTGATCCCTTTATGTGCAGGCACACATGGAAAGCAGTCATTCGGTGCCAGAAGAATGCTCCAACACGCACAGCACACACACACGCGCCAGTCTTGTAAAGGAGATATGGATGACCAAATAACGAGGTAAGGAATAGGAAGCTGTTGTTACATGCACGCAAAACTTCATTCCAACGCAAATGGAAGGAACCGAACTGTCCGCGTGCAGCACACGAATGAGAATGGAGGAGGAGGAGGAGGAGGAGAAGGGATATGTGAGAATGCGGACGGACGGGGCTAATAGAAAAGAAGAAGAAAATCCAGAAGAACGGTGGAAAGGAAGAAAGAAAACAAACAAAGGAAGACAAGAGAAAGAAACGTCAGAGAGGGACAAAAAAGAAACCAACACTCAGGAAAAGAAAAAAAAAAGGGAAAGAAAACGATTTAAAAAAAAGAAATTCTCACTCACACACACAGACACACACACACACACACACACACACACACACACACAACACACACACACACACACACACACACACACACAAGAGAGAGAGAGAGGAGAGAGAGAGAGAGAGAGAAATCCGATGGAGAGAATGAAGAAAAAAAAGAGACAAAGAAACAAACACAGGGAAAACGAAAAAGGAAAGACAAGGAAACAAAGGCAGAGGAAACGGACAAAGAGAGAACAGAAGAAAGAGAAACAGACGCAAGGAAACAACAGGAAACATTGAAAGAATGTCCACACAAAGAGAGAGGACGGGAAGAAAGGAAGAAAGAAACAAACAAACAAACAAAGAAGGAAGGATAACAGAGGAAAAGAGGAAAAGGAAGCAGGGAAAAGAAAGAAGACAAAATAAAAAGAGGAAAAAGTAAGGGAGAAAAAAAAGAAAGCAAGAAAGAGAAAAGAAAGTTAAAAAGAAAGGAAAAGATAGAAAGCTAGAGGATAGGTAGAAAGAAGCAAAGTCAGAGAGAAAGAAAGAAAGAAAAAAAAGAAAGATAGAAAGAAAGAAGGAATAAAAGAAAGTAAAAAGAAAGAAAGAAAGAAAGAAAGAAAAGAAGAAAGAAGGGAAGAATTGAAAAGAAAGAAAGTCAGAAGAAAGGAAGGAAGGGGGGGGGGGGGGGGGGAAGGAGGGAAGGAAGGAAGGAAGAAAATTTGGCGAGTACTGTTGAGAGAACAAAAGCAGATAAAAAAAAAAAAAAAGACACACACAGAGACGAAAGAAGGAAAGATCTCACACACACACACACACACACACACACACACACACACACACACACACACACCACACACACACACACACACACACAAAGACAGGAGAGAAATGAAGAAGAAAAATAAAGGGGAAAAAAACCCAATAAAAGACAGGGAAAAGAAGGTAAGAAAAGATTTTAAAAATTAAAAAAAAAGATAGACGAAAAGGGAGACAAAAGAAAGATTCGAAGAGTCACAAAGTTGAGAAGACCAAGAGTTAAAAAAAAAAAAAAGACAGCGACGATGTAGAAAAAGTGAATGAAAAGACACGAGGACATAAAAAGACGAAAGAGGAAGATAGGAGAAAGAAAAGCAAGAAGGAGAAGAAATGAAAGAGAAAAAAAGAAAGAAAGAAAGAAAGAAGTAAACGCTGAAAGAAAACAAACAAACAAACAAACAAACAAAAACAACAAAAACAACAAAAGCTAAGAAGGATGAGAATGAAGAAGAAAACGAAACAGACATCAACTCATGACAGTGGGCATGAAGGGAAGAATGAATGAATGTATGAATAATAAAAGGAAAACGAAAGCAATATGAAAGAACTAAAAAAATACAAAACTGAGGAAGATGAGGAGAATCAATACACTTGACTAGGACCTCGCTTTCAAAAGAGATAAAGGTCAAGAGAGAGCGAGAGCGAGAGCGAGAGAGAGAGAGAGAGAGAGAGAGAGAGAGAGAGAGAGAGAGAGAGGAACATTGTTTCTTTTGAGAGAGCGAGAGAGAGGGAGAGACAGACAGACAGACAGACAGACAGACAGAGAGAACATTGTTTCTTTTGAGAAGAGAAGAGAGAGGAGAGAGAGAGAGAGAGAAGAGAGAGAGAAGGGGAACATTGTTTCTTTGAGAGAGAGAGAGAGAGAGAGAGAAGAGAGAGAGAGAGAGAGAGAACACTGTTTCTTTTGTTTTTGTAATTTTGGTCCAGTGTCTACTCCAACTCAAAAACTGACCAAGATGGGTATACTAGCCCTATTTGTTGTTTCCGCGTCTGCCATCGCAACGAAATACAGGTTAGTCTCCAAAACCAAATCCCCGAAATCCGACTAAAATGCCTAAATAAACTAAACAAAACAAACAAAGAAATAAAGGAACAAACAGACAAAATTCAAAATCAAAGTTTGAAAATTAAATGAATCACGCGACTGAGGCAACACGAGATTACAAAGAAATATACACGTGTGTACATGTCAGTGAAATGATATTGCGAACATGTTTTGTCTCGTTTTGTTTTGTCTAAATTCTGCATAGCAATTGAAAAAAAAGAGACAAGATGAGGTTATATCAATTTGAAACCACGCTAGAAGAGTAAATTTTCAACTGTGCAGAAACTTCTAGTTTTCTCCTCTAAGACAAAGTTGGGTGCATTCTGAAATCGATTGTGGACATGGTGTAACTGACAGGAGTAAACTATGTTTAAAAAAAAAAAAAAAAAGAAAAGTTGAGACATTCCACTGACCTTTTCCTTGCTGTACAAACCTCTCGCTCCGGAAATCTGCAAGGGAGATAGTCTGTGTTAGAGCTCGCGTTCAGCCAGGGTTACCCCGCCGTTTTCATGGGACACATGCCACTGGCTGGCACGCACAAAAAGCAATTTTGCCTCATCAGACAACTTGAGCGGGTTCAATCACAGAGAGAAAATGCCAACGTGTGGGTGTGAAACGGTGCATCTGAGATGCAGACAGTGGATACCCCGATTGTTACCCTGACGTGCGCTTGAAATGAAATCTTGAGCTCTCTAGGTCTGTTCGCTTGACCCATGAAGTGAGGAAAGGGTGACTCTATTTGCAAATGGAAAGACAGGCATCTTTTTCTTGATTTCTTTTTGTACTCCTAGTTCTTATAGAACAGGAGTTACTTAAAATGGGAACGAAGAAATGCTGTCTGTGTGTCTGTGTGTCCATGGTCAAAATGTGTTCCGCTCGCTCCAGACAAAACTTCTGGGCTGATCTTTCTGAAAATTTGTAGGTATGTTCATTATGGGTCAGGGATGATGCCCGATGTTTTATTTTACCAGAATAGCCGTTACTAACGGCTATGAATGATAATTTTAAAAAATCAAGTCCAATAAGGGAAATAACCACCGCGCTGTCGAGTTTTTTCTTCCACTAACTGGAAATTGTCTCCCTTCTTGCAATAACGGTTTATAATTTCATGCGTAACCAAACTATGTCAGCTCCTCGGTAGTATAGTGGTTAGTATCCCCGCCTGTCACGCGGGAGACCGGTGTTCTATTCCCCGCCGGGGAGAGCAATATTTTGTTTTCTTCTTTCCTCTTACACACAAAATTTTTACCACCAAACTGGGAGTACGTTTATATGCTTTGCATCTTGTTTTTTTTGTTGTTTTTTTTTTCCGGAATGGGTCTATAGTTGCGTGACTCATCACATACGACATAAGGAAGGGGAGTTCAGAAGACAGATCCTACTCACCAGCAGACTGTTTATACTGCAGTGGGAAGCCGACTCACTCTGATCTGTCGATTGTGAAAATGTTTAACAGAGCTATAATCTAGAATGAAATGAGCATGTTTATGTAACAGGACGCAGCTGCTTTTTTATTTCTGATTTCAGAATATTATCTGACCTCACTAGGACCTAGAATGGAACAAAACATGGCAAGAGATCATAAGCCGCATACGTACATTTCCATAGCAAAAGTTTTGACTACCTGTCCACAGAAAGTCTTAACAAGTAACAATTTTTATTAATTTTTTTCCCCATCCATGTATGTAATTTCTAAACAGAAACGTACACACGTTTTACGAAATGCTGAAGAGCATGAACTGCATTGCTTATAGTCAGTGATAAACGGCATTTTTGAGAAAATATGAGGAAACAGAGGTGAAAAAAATCAGAGAGAGAGAGAGAGAGAGAGAGAGAGAGAGAGAGAGAGAGAGAGAGAGAGAGAGAGAGAGAGAGAGGTTATTTACACGTCATTTCCGCACGTTCAACGAACTAAATGCCCGAACACACATCAAATACATGTACTTAGCGACGTAGTGTTACACTTTGCAGCTCTCAATATTATTAAGTAACAGCATTAATTTTCTGTCAGAGGAAAAAGCAAGCGTTGTGTAACAAGCTGTGAAACGTAACTGCCATGATCAGGCATAGAGGAGGGGGGTGAGGGGTGGGATGGGGGAGGGGGGGGGGGGAAGCTTCGTTTTCAAACGTAAAACAATTAGCAGATTGATCTGAAATAATTAAATCGGAAATGAAATGAGGCAGGGAACAGTGCCAGTCTTGAATAAAAGTTGCTCTGTGTTAGGTTTTCTTATGGGAACAAAAAATACCCAACTTGTTTACTGAAATAATTAGTCAAATCAGTGGAGACTGAGATCCTTGACATCGGCACCATCGTGGATAAATAGCAAATTTTCTATTTGTCAGTCTTCTATAATTTCTGCACAATACGCACAGTATTGGACCTCCGACTTTCAAAAGTCAAGACAGCTCATGACCATTTTGAAGGTATCTTGCGCTGAATCAATATACGACTTCAAACGAAGATATTAGTTGAAACTGCAGTTCTAACGAAACTAACCAAGGCTGTGACAGCTCCATAATGACACATTGAAGTGCATAATTCTTGAAGGAACTGACTCATTTAGATGATCATTAGGGAATTTGAATGATATTCATGT
>CM065746.1:26114810-26117310 GCA_033310375.1 Conus canariensis | reverse complement strand
CTCTCTCTCACACACACACACACACACACACACACCACACACACACACACACACACACACAATATATATATATATATATATAATATATATATATATATATACGCGTGCGCGCGCGCCGCGCGGGCACGTTCTTTCTTCTTCATCTTCTTAGCTCTCTCTCTCTCTCTCCCCCTCTCTCTCTCTTTCTCTCTCTCTCTCTCCCGCTTTTCTCTCTCTCAATTACCTTTTAAAAAAAAATAATTCCATGTCTAATTTTTGTTCTAGCCACTTTTACATGCTTCTTCTATTGCCTCATTTTACATTGTTGACCCTACTCAGGGCGAGGACTGCATGTAATTATTTTACATTGTTGACCCTACTCAGGGCGAGGACTGCATGTCATTATTTTGCATTGTTGACCCTACTCAGGGCGAGGACTGCATGTCATTATTTTGCATTGTTGACCCTACTCAGGCGAGGACTGCATGTCATTATTTTGCATTGTTGACCCTACTCAGGGCGAGGACTGCATGTCATTATTTTGCATTGTTGACCCTACTCAGGGCGAGGACTGCATGTAATTATTTTACATTGTTGACCCCTACTCAGGGCGAGGACTGCATGTAATTATTTTGCATGTTGACCCTACTCAGGGCGAGGACTGCATGTAATTATTTTGCATTGTTGACCCTACTCAGGGCGAGGACTGCATGTCATTATTTTGCATTGTTGACCCTACTCAGGGCGAGGACTGCATGTAATTATTTTACATTGTTGACCCTACTCAGGGCGAGGACTGCATGTAATTATTTTGCACTGTTGACCCTACTCAGGGCGAGGACTGCATGTCATTATTTTGCATTGTTGACCCTACTCAGGGCGAGGACTGCATGTATTATTTTGCATTGTTGAC
Organism: Conus canariensis; assembly: GCA_033310375.1. NCBI lineage: Eukaryota > Metazoa > Mollusca > Gastropoda > Neogastropoda > Conidae > Conus > Conus canariensis. The sequence continues at coordinate 26,116,418 of CM065746.1, read as the reverse complement.
CCTACTCAGGGCGAGGACTGCATGTAATTATTTTACATTGTTGACCCTACTCAGGGCGAGGACTGCATGTAATTATTTTACATTGTTGACCCTACTCAGGGCGAGGACTGCATGTAATTATTTTACATTGTTGACCCTACTCAGGGCGAGGACTGCATGTAATTATTTTCTTGTTGACCCTACTCAGGGCGAGGACTGCATGTCATTATTTTACATTGTTGACCCTACTCAGGGCGAGGACTGCATGTAATTATTTTGCATTGTTGACCCTACTCAGGGCGAGGACTGCATGTAATTATTTTACATTGTTGACCCTACTCAGGGCAGGACTGATGTCATTATTTTACATTGTTGACCCTACTCAGGGCGAGGACTGCATGTAATTATTTTACATTGTTGACCCTACTCAGGGCGAGGACTGCATGTCATTATTTTGCATTGTTGACCCTACTCAGGGCGAGGACTGCATGTCATTATTTTACATTGTTGACCCTACTCAGGCGAGGACTGCATGTAATTATTTTACATTGTTGACCCTACTCAGGGCGAGGACTGGATGTAATATTTTGCATTGTTGACCCTACTCAGGGCGAGGACTGCATGTAATTATTTTACATTGTTGACCCTACTCAGGGCAGGACTGCATGTAATTATTTTACATTGTTGACCCTACTCAGGGCCAGGACTGCATGTCATTATTTTGCATTGTTGACCCTACTCAGGGCGAGGACTGCATGTAATTATTTTACATTGTTGACCCTACTCAGGGCGAGGACTGCATGTAATTATTTTGCATTGTTGCCCCTACTCAGGGCGAGGACTGCATGTAATTATTTTACATTGTTGACCCTACTCAGGCAAGGACTGGATGTAATTATTTACATTGTTGACCCTACTCAGGGCGAGGACTGCATGTAATTATTTTACATTGTTGACCCTACTCAGGCGAGGACTGCATGTAATTATTTTACATTGTTGACCCTACTCAGGGCGAGGACTGCATGTAATTATTTTGCATTGTTGACCCTACTCAGGGCGAGGACTGGATGTAATTATTTTGCACTGTTGACCCTACTCTGGGCGAGGACTGGATGTCATTATTTTGCATTGTTGGCCCTACTCAGGGCGAGGACTGCATGTAATTATTTTGCATTGTTGACCCTACTCAGGGCGAGGACTGCATGTAATTATTTTGCATTGTTGACCCTACTCAGGGCCAGGACTGGATGTCATTATTTTACATTGTTGACCCTACTCAGGGCGAGGACTGCATGTAATTATTTTACATTGTTGACCCTACTCAGGGCGAGGACTGCATGTCATTATTTTGCATTGTTGACCCTACTCAGGGCGAGGACTGCATGTCATTATTTTACATTGTTGACCCTACTCAGGCGAGGACTGCATGTAATTATTTTACATTGTTGACCCTACTCAGGGCGAGGACTGGATGTAATTATTTTGCATTGTTGACCCTACTCAGGGCGAGGACTGCATGTAATTATTTTACATTGTTGACCCTACTCAGGGCGAGGACTGCATGTAATTATTTTACATTGTTGACCCTACTCAGGGCCAGGACTGCATGTCATTATTTTGCATTGTTGA
>CM065746.1:26102310-26107310 GCA_033310375.1 Conus canariensis | reverse complement strand
TACATGAAAACAAACAAACTCAAACTCTAGAAGTTCTTACCGAGCATGTCTTTTTCCTAACATTAGATGCCTCTGCAACATACTTAGCCAGTAGAGTTATTATCCTATTATTGTCAGAAGACAACAAACTATAATAGGTTATGATTCTCTGTCGCAATGGTATTATTGAAAAGCTGAGACTTCTGTCTGATATCGTTATAAGCTGCACAACAGAGTATATATATATATATAATATATATATATATATATATATATATATTTATATATATTTTATATTTTTTATATATATATTATATTGTGTGTGTGTGTGTGTGTGTGTGTGTGTGGTGTGTGTGTGTGTGTGTGTGTGTGTGTGTGGCCGCGTGCGCGTGCGTGTGTGTGTGTGTTGTGTGTGTGTGTGTGTGTGTTGTGTGTAGGGTGAGGTGGGTAGAGAGAGAGAGAGAGAGAGAGAGAGAAACGGAGTTTTGTTCAATACAGGCCATAGCCCCATTTGAAGGGGATGAATTCACAAATGCAATACAATAATAAACAAAGCAAAAAAAGCAAAGTCAAAATAAAAAGCAAATACCGACATGCTGACATTGTTTCATAGATCAGTGAAGTAGTCATACAGATGATCAAGGTCTTTCAGAGAGAGAGAGAGAGAGAGAGAGAGAGAGAGAGAGAGAGAGAGAAATACATATACATGATTACAGAGAGAAGAGAGAGAGAGAGAGAGTATAATGATACAGAGAGAGAGGAGAGAGAGAGAGAGATACATATACATGATTACAGATAGAGAGAGAGAGAAGAGAGACTACATATACATGATTACAGAGGAGAGAGAGAGAGAGGAGAGAGATACATATACATGATTACAGAGAGAGAGAGAGAGAGAGAGGAGAGACACTATACATGATTACAGAGAGAGAGGGGAGGAGAGAGGACTACATATACATGATTACAGAGAGAGGAGAGAGAGAGACTACATATACATGATTACGGAGGAGAGAGAGAGAGAGACAAACATATACATGATTACAGAGAGAGAGAAAAGAGAGAGGGACTACATATACATGATTACAGAGAGAGAGAGAGAGAGAGAGAGAGAACTACATATACATGATTACAGAGAGGAGAGAGAGAGAGAAGAGAGAACTCATATACATGATTACAGAGAGAGGAGAGAGAGAGGAGACTACATATACATGATTACAGAGAGAGAGAGAGAGAGAGAATACATATACATGATTACAGAGAGGAGAGAGAGAGAGAGACTACATATACATGATTACAGGAGAGAGAGAGAGAGAGAGGAGAGATACATATACATGATTACAGAGGAGAGAGGAGAGAGATTAAGACGAGAGAGAGATACATATACATGATTACAGAGAGAGAGAGAGAGAGTATACATATACATGATTACAGAGAGAGAGAGAGAGAGAGAGATAATATACATATTACAGATTAAGAGAGAGAAGAGAGAGAGGAGACTCAACATAGATACAGGAGATGATAAGAGTTAGAGAGAGAGAGAGAGGAGACTACATATACATGATTACGAGAGGAGAGAGAGAGATTGAAGAGAGAGAGGAGGTACATACTGTTACAAGAGAGAGAGATATACATGATAAGAGGAGAGAGGAGGATATAAATTACGAGAGGAGAGAGATACATATACATGATTAAAGAGAGAGAGAGAATACATATACAGATTACAGAAGGAAGAGAGAGAGAGAGGAGAGAGAGCACATTAATGATTAGAGAGGGGAGAAGGAGAGAAGAGATAAAAAGAAAGAGAGAGGAGAGAGACTACATATACATGATTACAGAGAGAGAGAGATAATAATGATTACAGAGAGGAGGAGAAACATATAATGATAGGGAGGAGAGGAGAACATATAATATTACAGAGAGAGAGAGAGACTAACATGATTAGAGAGGAGAGAGAGAAAAATAATATTACGGGGAGGAAAATAACTGATTCGAAGGAGAGAGATAATATACATGATTACAGAGAGAGAGAGAGAGAGAGAGAGATAATACTGATTACAAGGAGAGAGAGATACTATAATGTTCAGAGGAGAGAGAGAGAGAGAACATATACAGAACAAGAAGAGAGAGAGAGAGAATAATATACATGATTACAGAGAGAGAGAGAGAGGATACAATAAGATTACAGAGAGAGAGAGAGAATACAGATTAGAGAGAGGAGAGACTACATATACATGATTACGAGAGAGGAAGAATACATATACATGATTACAGAGAGAGAGAGAGAGGAGAATAATATACATGATTACAGAGAGAGAGAGAGAGAGAGATAATAAAATTACAGAAGAGAGAGAGAGGAGAGATACATATACATGATTACAGAGAGAGAGAGAGAGAGAATACATATAATGATTAAGAGAGAGAGAGAGAGATACATATACATGATTACAGAGAGAGAGAGAGAGAATACATATACATGATTACAGAGAGAGAGAGAGAGATACAATACATGTAAGAGAGAGAGAGAATACATATACATGATGGAGAAAGAAAGAGGAGAAAAATACGAAGAGAGAAAAGACATACTTAAGAGAAGAGAGGATAAATATAAGAGAAGAAGAGGAGGAAAGATGTAAGTAAGAAGAGAGAGAGAAAACATGTAAGAGAGAGGAGGATACTAACATGATTACAGAGAAGAGAGAGAGAACAAGAGAGAAGATAAAACATAAAGGAGAGGGAAGAAAGATACATAAGTACAGAGAGAGAAAGAGAATATACAAAATGATAAGAGAGAGAGAGAGATACTTAATTACAGAGAGAGAGAGAGAGAGAGGAACATAAATGATTACAGAGAAGAGAGAGAGAGAGATTACAATAGAGAGGAAAAGAGAGAAGAGAGAAGGATACTATACTGATTACAGAGGAGAGAGAGAGAGAAGTAATAAATTTACATGATAGAGAGAGAGAGAGAGAGAAGAAAGATAAAAACATGATAAGAGAGAGAGAGAAGAGAGAGAGACTACATATACATGATTACAGAGAGGAGAGAAGAAAGATATAAAATAAGAACAAAGAGAGAGAAGAGAACAATAATAAAGATAAGAGAGGAGAAAGAGAACAAAAGAAGACTACAAATGAAAGAGAGAGAGAGAATAAAAATGATAAAAGAGAAGAGAGAGAGGAGAGATACATAACATGATTACAGAGAGAGAGAGAGATAATTAAGAGAGAGAGAAATTCAGAGAGAGAGAGAGAACTATACAGATACGAAGGAAGAGAATACTATACAAAAAGGAGAAAAATCAGAAGAAGAAGAGACAATTTGAAAGAGAGAGAAAAATAATATACAAAGAAAGAGAGAGAAATATAATAAAGAGAAACAACGATACAAAGGAGAGGACATATAGTTAAAAGGGAGAAAATACTGATAAAGAGAAGGAAGAAACAAAAAAAGAGAAGAAATATACAATAAGAGAGAGAGAGAGAGAAAGAAACTACATATTACAGGAAGAAGAGAGAGAGAGACTACATATACAGATTACAGAGAAGAGAGAGAGATAAGATAGAAAGAGAGAGAAAAAAAGAAGAGAGAGAGAGGAGACACATATACATGATTACAGAGAGAGAGAGAGAGAGAGACTACATATACATGATTACAGAGAGAGAGGAGAGAGAGAGAGATAAATAAGATAGGGAGAGAGAGAGAGAGACTACAATACATATTACAGAAGAAGAGAGAGAAGAGAAATACATATACATGATACAGAGAGAGAGAGAAGAGAGAAAGAGTAGATAGCAGAGAGAGAGGAGAGAGAGAGAGACTACATATACATGATTACGAGAAGAGAGGGAGAGAGAGAGAGAACTACATATACATGATTACAGAGAGAGGAGGAGAGAGAGAGACTACATATACATGATTACAGAGAGAGAGAGAGAGAGAGAACATACAGTTACAGAGGAGAGAGAGAGAGAGAGATACATATACATGATTACAGAGAGAGAGAGAGAGAGAGATACAGAGAGGAGAGAGAGAGAGAAGACTACATATACATGATTACAGAGAGAGAGAGAGGAGGACTACATATACATGATTACAGAGAGAGAAAAGAGAAGAGGAGTACATATACATGATTACAGAGAGAGGAGAGAGACTACATATACATGATTACAGAGAGAGAGGAGAGAGAGAGGAGTACATACATGATTACAGAGATTAAGAGAGAGAGAGAGAGAGGAACTACATATACATGATTACAGGAGAGAGAGAGAGAAGATTACATATACATGATTACAGAGAGAGAGAGAGAGAGACTACATATACATGATTACAGAGAGAGAGAGAGGGGAGATACATATACATGATTACAGAAGAGAGAAGAGAGAGAGGAGAGAAGAGAGAGAGAGAGACTACATATACATGATTACAAGAGAAGAGAGAGAGAGACTACATATACATGATTACAGAAGAGAGAGAGAGAGAGAGAGAAAATACATATACATGATTACAGAGAGAGAGAGAGAGAGAGAGAGAAGACTACATATACATGATTACAGAGAGAGAGAGAGAGAGATATACATGATTACGAGGAGAGAGAGAGAGACTACATAACATGATTACAGAGAGAGAGAGAGAGACTAATATACATGATTACAAGAGAGAGAGAGAGAGAAGACTACAAACTGATTACAGAAGAGAGAAGGAAGACTACATATACATATACAAGAGAGAGAGAGAGAGAGAGAAAACTATAGAAAAGAGAGAATACATATACATGATTACAAGAGAGAGAGAGAGAGTACAATACATGATTACAAAGAGAGAGAGTCAATACAGAAGAGAGAGAAGAACTACTATCTGATACAGAGAAAGAGAAGGAGATACATATGTACAGAGAGAGGAGAGAAGACTACATATACAATAGAAAGAGGAGAAGAGAGAGACTACATATACATGATTACAGAGAGAGAGAGAGAGAGAGAAATATACATGATTACAGAGAGAGAGAGAAGAGATAATAACG
>CM065746.1:26100535-26102210 GCA_033310375.1 Conus canariensis | reverse complement strand
CCCCCCCCCCCCCCCCCCCCCCCCCAAGTCCAAATCTTTGCCAAGTCATTACTATGAAGACAGTTGAGTTGTTGGCCTGTGCTTGTTTTTTCCCCTACTATTATATTGTTCGTCTTTGTATTTGTCTGACTTCATTCAAGTTTAAAAGGCTGTGCCAGTCTTGAATAAAAGTTACTCTGTGTTGGGTTTTTTCTTATGGGAGCAAAAGTTACCCCATTGTTTACTGTTTAAAAACTAGTCTTGTCTCGTATTATTCCATTAGTGACATTTTACACCCAGAAAAGGTAAGGAGATTAATCATCTCGGTGACAAATAACAGAATATTGTTCACAACTCTACTCGATTATCAGAGATCGCTGAACGTAGGTATAAGATCCAAAAGAACTGAGAAGCTGAAATCAGAAGAAACAAAGAGCTAATTTCGTGGACGCGCGCAAGTTACGATTATGATCAGGGGAGGTCACTTTGACACGTATCATGAAAGTATTGAGGTAAGGTAATGCTGGTTATAGCCCAGCCGACCGCAAAGGGCCATATCAGGGCTGTCACCGCGTTGAAGTCAACTCACAAATCATTAAACAACAACAACAACAAAAATACACCTTTTGAAAACACACCGGAATTTTGTTAAAATTTTTTCTTCCGTGAAATCTTAGATCAGATGAAAAATGTGGATCTCTTTCAGAAATTCAAAGATCACATCAGGTGGGACATCTCTGAACAAGGTTTCATGGAGTCTGCTGTAAAATGCTTATGTCTCACATCATGCAAGTCCCAACACGCTAAAAGAACATGTTTCATTGTGAGTGGTACATGACATGGAATGTGCCTGGGAGCTTCTTCACCTTTAGAAGATAAGAATGGGTGTAAAAGGACCAGCCTGTATGCAAACGGCACAAGACTTTTTTTTTTTTCCTTTACAGCCGCCTCGGGAATAAAAAAAAAAAACGAGAAGGCTTTTGTAACTTTAATAGCAAAGTCAGGTTTACCCTACGATCAGGGTTAGGTTAGGTTCAGGCTCGGGTGAGGGAGATGTACAGAAGGTAGAACTTCAGGTAAGCTGGTTGACTGGCTGCAAGGAAGGGCTTTTTCACTCTAAGGTATGCACAATTACCACCCGGTGATGGTGCTGTAGACCTTTGTTTCCATGTACAAAAGTTTATGTCAATCTTAACGTTGCACTGTTCTTTCTTTCTGTATAAAAGAATAGGCGTCATGCTCCTTTGTAAGCTCAGTTGGTGTGTTGGTAATTTGTCTTTAATCATTTACTAAAAAATATATATATATAATATATAATTATATATATATTATCATTTTCGTTTCACGTATGGTTTAAATATTTTCTTTTGTTTATATCTGTGTGTCAGTGCTTTGCATTTGTGTTGATTAGTTCACCAGCACGTGAGTCTCTCTCTCTCTCTCTCTCTCTCTTCTCTCTCTCTCTCTCTCTCTCTCTCTCTCTCTCCGTGTGTGTGTGTGTGTGTGTGTGTGTGTGTGTGTGTGTGTGTGTGTGTGTGTGTCTGTCTGTCTATCTGTGTGTGTGTGTGTGTGTGTGTGTGTGTGGTGTGTCTGTCTGTCTGTCATCTGTGTGTGTGTGTGTGTGTCTGTCTGTCTGTCTATCTGTGTGTGTGTGTGTGTGTGTGTGTGTGTGTGTGTTGTGTGTGCCTGTCTGTGT
>CM065746.1:26078035-26090535 GCA_033310375.1 Conus canariensis | reverse complement strand
AAAAAAAAAAAAAAAAAAAGCTCTGCTAAAATGACACGGATTCTGAATCTCTCCTGTGCTCTAGACAGGAACTACAGTTCAGTGCCTTTTCCTCTGGCACCACATTCCCTAGTTCCACCAAGTCTCCTTAAGAAATAAACAGGGTTGAATAGTTAACTGTGGTTTTTTTTTTTGCGCTGGCAGACTAATGAACAAACCCAATGAATGGGAGACATAAACTCCCGAGGATGTGGTGGTGGTAATCACTACTTCTGACTCCGTGTCGAAACCCTGCAATGTCAATGGATTCTGCTGAGGAAGAGAAAAGCGGGCAGGTAAAAAACAAACAAACAAACAAAACCTAGCATTTCAAGATTTAGAAAGAGAAGGGGTTAGTTACCGCCAAGAACATAGACAACCCAGATACAGGACAAGACACATGTCTTGTCCTGTACCTTGTTTGTCTATGTCCTTGGCGGTAAACTAACCCCTTCTCTTTCTAAATTTTGCTTCGTTTTCCGCCCTCAGTCACTCCGTTTTGGAACCTAGCATTTCAAGGTGATACACGTTCTGCCTACGCCCACTTCACCGTGCACTGTGTTCTACAACAAACACTTGCTACCCTCCCACGCCATCCCCCCCCCCCCCCCCTTCTTTTTTTTTTTAATCGTGTCAGAAGATTGTTTCACCTGTAAAGTTATACTCGGTTGCGAACAGGTAAGTCAGCAAAAAAATAAAATAAAATAGGGGAAAGCAAATGTAAATAAACACACACAGCAAGATGGCAAAGTGATGTTCACTTGATACACCTTACAACACACACGCATACACACACACACACACACACACACACACACACACACACACACCACCACACACAGACACACACATAGCCATACAAACAAACGCACACACACACATAGCCACACACACACACACACACACACACACACACACACACACACACACACAGCCATACACACACACACACACACATACACACACACACACACACATAGCCATACACACCCACACACACACACACACACACACACACCACACACACACATACACAACACACACACACACACACATACCATACACACACATCACACACACAACACACACACACACACACACACACACACACACACACACACACACACACACACACAAGCAATTCACAAACAAGTACTTTACAGAGTCACAAGTACACACACTTCAAATGCACAAAACAATCTGCCAAAGTTCATTTAGCAGCACGACGACAATGCAGAAACATCACAAAAATGCACAAAACAACACTCCCACTAACGCTGTCAAGCAGAAGAAGAAAGGCAATGCAGAATAACATCAACACGCACAAAACAACACTCCCCACAACGCTGTCAACAGCAAGAAGAAAGGCAATGTAGAATAAACATCACACGCAACAACAACACTCCCCACAACGCTGTCAACAGCAGAAGAGAAAGGCAATGTAGAATAAACATCACACGCACACAACAACACTCCCCACAACGCTGTCAACAGCAGAAGAAGAAAGGCAATGTAGAATAAACATCAACACGCACACAACAACAACTCCCCACATAGCTGTCAACAGCAGAGAAGAAAGGCAATGTAGAATAAACATCAACACGCCACAACAACAACACTCCCCACAACGCTGTCAACAGCAGAAGAAGAAAGGCAATGTAGAATAAACATCAACACGCGCACAACAACAACACTCCCCACAACGCTGTCAACAGCAGAAGAAGAAAGGCAATGTAGAATAAACATCAACACGCGCACAACAACAACACTCCCCCACAACGCTGTCAACAGCAGAAGAAGAAAGGCAATGTAGAATAAACATCAACACGCACACAACAACACTCCCCACAACGCTGTCAACAGTAGAAGAAGAAGAAAGGCAATGTAGAATAAACATCAACACGCACACAACAACAACACTCCCCCACAACGCTGTCAACAGCAGAAGAAAGGCAATGTAGAATAAACATCAACACGCGCACAACAACAACACTCCCCCACAACGCTGTCAACAGTAGAAGAAGAAAGGCAATGTAGAATAAACATCAACACGCATACAACAACACTCCCCACACAGCTGCCAGCAGCACAGTGGCAAGGCAGAAACCAGAGATTCTTCAGCGTTGAGCTGGAATGTACGCTCACGACAGCGAGTCAAGTGACACGCACGCGCGTACGCAGGCAAGAACGCTTGCAGATGAAGCACGAGCAATTGATTGACAAGCACACGAGCGAAATGCGGTGCTGTAGAGCGCCGTTGTGGTATTGAAACGCCGTTTTGGTATTGGCATACAAAAACGGCGTTTCAATACCAAAACGGCGTCTTAGGTCCCGCCGTTTTGGTATTGAACACCAAAACGGCGGGACGTAAGACGCCGTTTTGGTATTAGCATACAAAAACGGCGTTTCAATACCAAAACGGCGTCTTAGGTCCCGCCGTTTTGGTATTGAACACCAAAACGGCGGGACGTAAGACGCCGTTTTGGTATTGGCATACGAAAACGGCGCCCAGTACTAAAACGGCGCTTCTCGTACCCGCCGTTTTGGTATTCTGACCGGCCTTAAAGGACCTGTTTTCGTGCATCTGGTTCAAATCTCAATATCTGCTTTTCTCGCATGAGTGATGTTAAAAGAGCACTGCTGATCAAGTTTTCGTATCGACAAATAAGGGAAGGTGATTACTGGGGTAGGGAGAAAAATTGAATGAGACAAACAGTTGTTTTCTTTCGTTCTCGTAAAATTGGGTTTTTAGACATGTGTACTTGTATTTCCGGTCGACGACCTGAGAGACGCGTTCTTCTTGTGAGTATACCTTTCAGTTTTTTACTGTCAGTACAATTTAAATTAAGTTTAAATTGCAGTTCTTAAATTGTCTTTGTGTTTGCATGCATATATAACCGGTACGGTACTCTGGTACGTTCTTTCAGGCAGAATATTTGTCATGGTTGTGATCAGTGTCCATAGATCTAAACAAGTGACCAATATTAGTTAACCTATGAGAGACAGGTAGTTATGGGGATTTGATCATCCGAGGGGACCTGTGAGGGGTTTATTTTTTCCCCATGACAACCGAAACCGAAGGCTGATGTTGTCATTTGGAAAAATAAACCCCGAATAGGTCCCCAAGGACAACCAAGTCCCCATAACTACCTGTCCCGAGTATGTTAACGAATTTGTTTTCTCAATATAATGTCTAAAACAAAAATGCAATAGTGTTTATGAACGGTGCTCTTTTAACATCACTCATGCGAGAAAAGCAGATATTCAGATTTGAACCAGATGCACGAAAACAGGTCCTTTAAGGCGGGTACGAGAAGCGCCGTTTTGGTATTGGGCGCCGTTTTCGTATGCCAATACCAAACGGCGCCCAATACCAAAACAGCGTCTTACGTCCCGCCGTTTTGGTGTTCAATACCAAAACGGCGGGACCTAAGACGCCGTTTTGGTATTGAAACGCCGTTTTTGTATGCCAATACCAAAACGGCGTTTCAATACCAAAACGGCGCTCTACATGTGCCCCTTTTGGGCTATGCTGCATACAGACAGGCCGTGGTCAAAAACTCCACAGTCACCTATCCCCCCCCCCCCCCCCCCCCCCTCCCCATGGGCTAGGCTGCATACAGAGAGGCCGTGGTGTGACGCGGTCATACTCCACAGTTACCTGTTCCCTCCGGGGCGATATGGGAATGGAACCATTTATCCCACCAAGACACTGTAGAGAACACGTCCGTCCACACCATTGTGCTAATGGACTCTTACACATAATAAATACAGCGTGTTTATTTGTTTGTTTGTTTGTTTGTTTGTTTTCATCTAGTGCCTGTTGTTTTTTTTTTGTTTGTTTGTTTTGTTTGTTTGTTTTTAAACTGAGCGGGCTTTTCTTTCCCCCCTCTGTGATGTAACAATCCGATCAGAGAGTAGTATTCGAATTGTTGACTGTGGTCACTCAGTGTGACGTAATGATCCAATTAGTCACTGTGGTCACCCCATATCATGCAGGACTCAAACGGTTGACTGCGCTCACTCCATGTAAGAAGATGAAAAAATAAAGATACACAAAAAATGACAACCGCCCTTGAATGAGATTTTATGGTCTGTCTCACGAGAGAGAGAGAGAGAGAGAGAGAGAGGAGAGAGAGAGAGAGAGAGAGAGGAGAGAGAGAAGAGAAGAGAGAAGAAGAAGAAGAAGAAGAAGAAGAGACAAGAGAAAGAGAGAAACAGACAGACGAACTCACTGACTGACAGAGAGACAGACAGACAATGACAACCACCTTGAAATGAAATTTCTCGCTCTGTATCACGAGCGAAAGGGAGAGAGAGAGAGAGAGAGAGAGAGAGAGAGAGAGAGAGAGAGAGAGAGACAGACAGACAGACAGACAGACAGACAGACTGACCTACAGGCAAATACAGAGAGTGACAGAGACAGACAGACAGACAGAAGCAGACAGAGCCTGCAAATATCGAAAGACCACGTAATTATTTTTTTCACGGGAACGAATGTAACATGCAGAGTTTAGGTCCTTTTTTCTAACACACTTTCTGTGATATCTTTGGTTTGCTTTGGCTCTTTCATTGTTTATTTACACGTCTGTTTTTGATCATCACCGAATACCATTAGGATACGACTGGTTTTCTTCCTTTATTCTTCTTTATGCGATAGAAAGGAAAGTTTCAGTGTCAACTTAATAACAGAGAAGCTATCAGGTCTGCCATAGGTATCCCTATGTTGAGTCGTGTGTGTGTGTGTGTGTTGTGTGTTGTGTGTGTGTGTGTGTGTGTGTGTGTGTGTGTGTGTGTGCTGTCCTGAAACTGTGTTAACTTTTTCTCCACAGTCGCGTCAGCTGTTCAGGAGAGGAGAACTTTCCTGTACAGGCTGATTAAATACAATTGCTTCCCTTGAATGTCATCACCTCCTCCTTCTTGGAGTACTGTTTTCCTGCAGTTTAAAAGGGAAAAAAAAGAGAGACTAGAAGGGTACATGGGAAGGGCAGACATTTGCAAAGGTTGAACAGATCATGTTCAATTTTTCTGTTCCGACAGGGGAAGTAATAGTGCAGACATGAAGAGTTACTTCTCATGCACTTGTTTTCAATGGAGTATTGAAATTAAGCGGGAAAGTTCTAATAGTCCATAAAAAAAAGACATTACTTTGCAGACAGTTATTAGTTCCTACACAGAAGCTTATATAGCATAGTGTTCATACTGAGAGGAAAAATTTGTGATAAATTTGCAGGTGGAACTGAGAGTCTGGCATTTGATGTGAATCCGTTGGTCTGTTCTTTTGCCCCCTTCCCGCCTTTTTTTTTTTTTTTTTTTTTTTTTTACCGCCTTTGGTTAGAACACGTTTAGTCGTATTTGCCTAGTTTTGTTGACAGACAAACAAATTAACGGGGGAATACTTCCTTGTCAGGAAAAAAAAAAGAAAAAGGAAAATGACGACCTTTAAAAAAAAAAAAAAGAAAAGGAAAAAATCTCCTTCCATCAATATACAGCAACCAGTCTTTCCAGTAGCCTCCCTTGGCATCACGCATCAATGCAACCCATGGTGCACAGCCTCTCCCTGGCATTATCACCACAGCAGTGCCACTCTTCGGGTTAATGACTGAGTGTCGATTTCCATCACAGCGGCCGTTCAGAGGCCAGTAGCCAGTGCTGGACTCCTAGCATGCGGCCTGGCTGAAGATGACATAAGACACGCAGCCCAGACACCATGCAACGCCCGATCGATCACAGGGTATCATGGACAGAACTGACGATGAAAGCCAATCGTCCAGGGAATCTCCTATGACGTAGACTTGCTCAACCAGGCGGACTCCAAGGCCAGGATCCTGTTTCCTACTGGTTTCTCTCCTGGGGAACGAGCCGCTGTGGTCCCGTGGTTAGCGTCAAGGGGTTCCAGTCCGGAAGTTTCCAAGTTCCATCAGAAGAATGTATTTGTACGATTTATTTTGGCCGTCATCGGCTCCTGTTTACAGCTGCTAAGTGCGTTATGTACTCAAAATGGCGACATGTAGAATTTTGATATACTTTTTCAATATATCCACCTAATGGAAGAGTTTCTTCCAAACGAACCTTGCAGGTGCCTGTATCTCTCGGAGCTGGTTGACGCCCCGATACGTCATGAAAGGAAATGTAGACTAAGGTCGTCATGTAGTTTTGGACTAGAATGAAGCTCTGTAGCGTCATCTTCATTAGCATTGATCAATATATTCACTTTTAGTTAGGTGGTTTTTAGGTAACTTCCATTCTATTTCATTTATGCGTGGCTACCACACCACTGCCCCCCCCCCTCCTCCCCACCACCACCAACACAATCATTACCACCACCAACATCATCATCACCACAGCCATCCTCATCATCTCCATTACCATCACTATGAGCTGTTAGATGTGATAGAAATTTCCCACAATTCTTTTTCTTTTTTTTTTTTTAAATTCAGTTGATCTTGATTACACACCACACACACACACATCACACACACACACACACACACACACACACACACATAGAGAGAGAGAGAGAGAGATAGAGGAGAGAGCAGAGAGACTCGTGACTCGTGACTCGTGACTTTAATGTGAGGCCATCAGCCTATTCACATGAGTACGCAACAAGAAATATACATCAATTTTACATAATCAGAACAAAATTCCCCATAACTACAACGAAGTATTCTTCCCTGACAGTATGTACATGCAAAATTCTATCTTGATCATACATTAACACTACTTGGTACATTCTTCCTTATGAACGTAATGTAAGTATATATATTATTATTTTAAAACTCATGATATTAATGCTGTTGATACTATCATACAAAACACATGTTTTCTATTTCGTTACCCTCATCATATTTCGTTTATACAGTGAAGACCTTTCTTCCCTGCGTCGTAAGATTCTCCGGAAAGCTGTACTATTTCAAGCATCTTTTGTTTACATCAATTACGCATGCGCAAAATAAGCCTATCGCCCTCTCCGGTGCAAAGGTAAACCCCGAATCTTGAGTCTACATAACAAAGCTGCCATGCTGACCTTTGACACACAGAGTGTGTTCGTCTGTGGTCGTGTTCGTGTGGTGTTGGACTTGTGTTGTTTATATTCGTTGGATTTAGCAGCCCCATGGATAAATTACTAAAACCTTGTTGCTTTCCATGTATCAGGTTGGTACATTCCTTCAGTTTTTTCACTTTAATTGTCGTTTTCCCTATTTCTTTCAGCCTGAGACCCTGTCATATTCTGTCCCTGGGTCTTGTCGACACTTGACTCGCACACTGTGTCTTGACCGCCAGCCGACCAGAGGAGTCCCTTAATGGTCGGATCCCTAGAGTTCAAACTTGGATAATTCAAAACAACCGTCGGAAAATAATCAAAATGCATACAGCAGCTATCGTTATTCAAAGAGTACAAAACCATGCTAATTATACTCTGATCAACGGGCAGCCATCACAGCAGACGATCCAGCCAAGACTCGACAGACAATTCTCATTCCTACTCCCACTCTCTCTCCCACACTCGCTCCCACCGCCTCCCACTATCGCCCCATCCGCCTCACGCTCCACTACCCCCCCCTCCCCCCCCCCCCCCCTCGCTCTCTGAGCAGAGAGCGGAAGAACGGGCGAGAGACGGCCAGAGGGAGATTGACACTGTGTGCGAGTAGCGGAATGGAACGCATTCATCACCGCTTCATGCTGATTTGCATGTTGACCTACTTCTTAATTCTCCTACGTGCCTTACTGTTTGCTTTACTAAACTGGCCAAATTCTCGTCCTACTTTCGTTTCCTGGATTATCTTACTTACATACTTCATCACTTCATGGTCAAATTATTTATCTATGTTTCCCTTTGTATTCATTTCGTAGTTTTACGTGTGTATGTATATACAGATTTCGTTACTTATTTTAACCTTCCTCTTCCATACATGTTTTCTTAAATACATTTGATTTTCTATTATATGCACATTTTCCATACTCATTTAACTTGAACCATTCATATACCTAGACTACCCCCCCCCCCCCCCCCCCCCCACGGTGGCCACGTTTGTTCCCATATTGTGTTATCCGGTTGCTTCCTCCATGCTCCCCCCCCCCCCCCCCCCTCATGCTCCTTCTTACTTGTCATGTATTCTTACTTATATCCATTCAGATTATAATTACACGTATTCCCTCTTAGTTGCCTTAATTATCTGTACTCTTGCGTAATTACATATTTTTTGTTATACATTCAATTCTACTACACTTCTTGATCCATCTTGACTCAATCAGTCTCATCCTCATACTTATTACTTTTCTTTTTCTATTCTTTTGTTTTTCATTTACACACACACACACACACACACACACACACACACACACACACACACACACATGCATATGTATATATATATACCCACATACATGCGTATATCACCCACATACATACAGTGTATGATACACACATACACACACATGTACACATACACACACACACACACACATGCGTACACACATACCTACACACATGCACATTTTACAATCTTGTTCATGTTCTTATAAGTATCCCTACTCCATCATCCATTTGTAATAACCTCATTCTCCCTCATTTCCATTCATAATTGTACATTTCCATTCATATTCATATTCATTCATTGCACATAATTTCCTCAAAACATATTCATTTCCATAATTCCATTCCTTCATATTATATTACATTCATGTTCCCTCATATTACACCCTTGTATTCACTTTTATATAGTTATCTTTCCATCATAGTCCTTGTCTTGCTTCACATCTGAGTATACAATTGCATAATCTCATGTGTTCATATAACATCTCATTCGTAAATCTGTTCATATCGTCACACCAATCACAATTTCGTACTCATTCAGGTATTTTGTGTTACTTTCCATACTGAGAAACACCTTCCAAGTTAAATCCATGATTCAATCTTCTCTAGATATTATGATATCACAACACATCCATGTTCATTTATTATGCATATAGATTCACATGTTTATAATTATATGCTTTACACATAAGCATTCACATAATCATACATATGTATATATACACATACACACAGACATATACAGTTTGAATTCGGCTATAAATCCACAGAAGCAAAACCAAGTCTCTTCTCTTTGTCTTATATTTGTGTTTCTCTGAATTTTAATGCATAAAAGGTATACATTGCTACATCACGTGTCATTTCCACGTTTTCATTTTGTAATAGGTTTCTTAGTGTAATTGTATCCTTATTTCTATAATGTTTATAAATATATTTCTCCCTTAATTGTCTATAACATGGGCATATCTTGAAAAAGTGTAATTCGGTTTCTTCTGTTGGACA
The DNA here is from genome assembly GCA_033310375.1 of Conus canariensis. NCBI lineage: Eukaryota > Metazoa > Mollusca > Gastropoda > Neogastropoda > Conidae > Conus > Conus canariensis. Next base: position 26,081,195 of record CM065746.1, on the reverse strand, counting down.
AAAAGGACATGTTGTAATTGCTTCCTTGTCTGTGAACTTGTTGTTTATATGTAATTCGTTTACCCCTAAACGTAGTCTGGTTAGTGCTTTTCTAAATTTCGCTATTGTGATGTCGTAGAAATATTTTTCAGTATGGTGTACAGATTTAAAAGAGCGATAAGTATTAAAACGTTCGCTGTTTTCTATTTTATCATGCCAGTTCTGCTTGTGACAGTCTATCATTCTTTGTCTTAATACTGAAATAAATCTGTTCTCATCTCCTACACCTTCATTTAGCCATACTTCTGAAAAGCCATATATGTCTAAACAGTGTTTTAATTCTAATGCCCAATTTTGAGATTTGTTTATTTCGGTCTTTTCTCTTTCATATGCTTGTCTGGGAGTCTGTTTGGTGCCATTTTTATAATTTTAAACCAATACCTAATCGCCCTTATTGTGCTGTCTATGCATATAGGATATCTACCCAACTCTCCATATATTAGATTATTTGGGGTTTTCTTGCCCACACCCATATATTTTTTACAGGCGAACAAGTGTATATTTTCTATTGCTTTATATCTAGTTAGGCCCCATGCTTCTGCTGCGTATAAGAGTAAGGGTTTAACTTGAGTATCAAACAGTTTAAAGTAAATAGCCATATCTATATGTCCTAAACTATACATAGTTTTCATTATTTCCATAATTTTGCCTTTCGCTCTACCTGCATATTCAGAAAGTGATATGTCTACTGAGAGTTTAGTTGTCAAGGTGAAACCTAGGTACTTATAACTGTTTACTACTTCTAGTTCTTGGTCTTTGTAGTACCATTTCTCCTTTTTACCCAAATAGCCCCCTTTCCTAAAAACCATTATTTTTGTTTTTGTAGATTTACTGTTAAACCTATAGAATCCGAGGCTTGTTGTAGGTTCTTTAATTGGTTTTGTAAGCCGGCTGGTGTTAATGATATCAGGGCTATGTCATCTGCAAATAACAATGTGTAAATCTCTTCTGCACCTGGTAGAAATTGGTAACCATGTCTCCCTTTTCTTGTGACATTGTCCGCCACTTCTGTTATTAATAGAGAAAAAATCAAGGGGGACAACAAACAACCTTGTTTCACTCCTGCTGGGCATTCGAAAAATTCTGTTAAATCAGTTCCATATCTAACACAAGCTTGAACTGTTTTGTATATACCTTTTAACATGTTGAGCATTTTTGTAGATACTTTATGTTTCTGTAGTATCTCCCATAATTTGTCTCTATTTACAGTATCAAATGCTTTCTGATAATCTATGAATGCTACATAAAATTTACTTCTACGTCTGCCATAGAGGCAATTTGTTATCATAGTTGTTAATGTGAAAATGTGGTCTATTGTCGAATATCCCCTTCTAAATCCTGCTTGTTCCTTACTAATTTTGTTCTCATCTTCTGCCCAGTTGTAAAGTCTTTTGTTGATTATTGCTGTAAAAATTTTACTTGTAATGCATAACAGTGAAATCCCTCTATAATTTCCTGGGTTTTGCTTATCACCTTTCTTGTGGAGTGGTACAATTACTGCACGTGACCATTCTAAGGGGAAGTAACTTTCTTGGAACAGTTTATTGAATAACTTAGTTAGATATGGTATTATTTTACTATATATTGTTTTTAGAAATTCTGGGGGGATTTCATCTATTCCTGGGGATTTACCTGATTTCAGTTTGTTTATTGCTAAACCTACTTCCTGTTCTGTTATATCTTCATCTAGCTCTTGTACTAGAATCTCTTCAATATTCACTTGCTGTTCTCTTACAATAGCTCCTTGCCTTCCTGTTATTTGGGGGTTCAATATGCTTTCAAAATGTTCTTTCCATTGTTCAGATGTAATAACTGGTAATTTATTTTTCTTTCTTCTAATGTTTTTTATTGTGCTCCAGAATTTCTGGCTATCCTTCTGATTTTGCATAAGTGTATCATATATCTGTTCCCTGTATTGTTTTTTCTTTCCTCTAATCATTTTTTGATAAGAAGTCCGTTTGTTATTATATATTTCCTTTCTTTCTTCATATTTAATAGGATTTTTATTTTTATCTATTAAATTAAGTCTACACAGTGCTTGTCTTGTTTCTTTCTTTTCCATCTTGCACACTTTATCATACCACCCATTTGTAGGTTTATAGTCCCCTCCTGAACTAGTTATTTTGTTCATACATTCTCCAGCATTCTTTAGTAATTGGTTAAATTTAACTATACTTGTATCTACATCTTGATCAATTTCCTCCTTAATTTGTTCTAATATTGTTTGTGCTCTTTCAGATTCCATGAAGTTTATGTAGACTTGTGCTTTGGCTGGGTCCCATTTTATTTTCTTTGTAAATGTTCTCTTTTGTTGATCTTTCTGGATATCCTGCACTGTGCTCAGAAGCTCCATTCTAACTGGCATATGGTGAGACTCAATTCTTTCATCCACTAAACAGCTGTCAACATTTTCGATTAATTCTATGGAGCATACATAGAAATCTATAGCACTATTTCCCCTTTCCGAGAAGAATGTGAATGCACTGTCAAAGTTTTTCATATTTAAGCCATTCAGGGGAGTTAAATTAAAACTTGCGCAAAGTTCAATAAGCCTTTTTCTGAATCCATTGATGTTATCCTTTGACTTACGTGCATACACATTCTGTTCTCTGTCGAATATATCATTTTCATCCTCAATATTTAATCCCCATTCCCCAATACGAGCATTTAAGTCTCCTCCTATAATATATAAATATTCATTCCCTTGTTCAATTTGTGTACAAATGTATTGTTCTATCATTTCTATGGTACAATCATAATCCTTGTCAGCATAAAAACGACGAGAGACAGAGAGAGAGAGAGAGAGAGACAGACAGACAGACAGACAGACAGACAGAGAGAGAGAGCGGACCGGGAATAATAACTTTACACAGTGGATGAAAATGAAAGGGACAACCTTCAGCAGGATTCTACAAAGTTCAAAAAATATGTGTACGATTACAACGGCAGAGAAAAATGTGAAAAGTCACCCCAAATCCCGTGGGCGAACTTCTGTTTTAACGCTCGGAAGAGAAAAGGGGGAAAACTGTTCCAAAGTCTGTGTCGAAAACAATCCTCCTACCCCCCCCCCTCCCTTTCCCCTTTCTTCCACCCCACCTCCCCGTCCCTCCGCCAAAAAAAA
>CM065746.1:26065535-26073035 GCA_033310375.1 Conus canariensis | reverse complement strand
CACCATCACACCACCACAACGTTGAACACGTCATAAAGGTGAACCCAACATATCTCGATTACACACACACACACACACACACACACACACACACACACACACACACCACACACGCACATACAGCGAGACAGAAAGAGAGAGAGAGCGAGAGAGAAAGACACACACGCACACACATACGCGCGCGCGCGCACGCGCGCTCACACACACACACACACACACACACACACACACACACACACACACAACACACACACACACATGCACGCACGCACGCACACACATGCACGCACAAAGACACACGATTACTTCCGTGAGCGGAGCCAGTTTATTGCCAGGTTAACCTTTGGTGGTGCGCTGGTCTTGGCGGGATCTAACCAATCAATGTTGACACAGTTTTATTTTTTTATTATATTATTAACAAAACGATCTCTCAAAGAAATGGAATATTTGATATGAAACTGAAAAATGTGATGCCTATCTAAACTCGAATTATGGTGATTTTTCTGTCAAACGACTGGCGTGCATTCCCCTTGCCTTCGGATCATTTATTGCTTTAGGTAACTTTATATCTGCTACGGTATTTAGAAAATTGTGAAGCGTGCAAACCCAGCTGTGTGAGTGTGTGTGTGTGTGTGTGTGTGTGTGTGTGTGTGTGTGTGTGTGTGGTGCGTGCGTGCGTGCGTGCGTGCGTGCGTGCGTGCGTGTGTGTGTGTGTGTGTCAGTGTTCGTGATATTGAGATTTGTTATCATTTTTTTCAAACTTCCTCAAAATATAATGCCAATCTAAATTCAAATTGTGACATTTCTGTCAAATAGCTCGCGTGCATTCCGTCGGCTTCTGATCAGAAAATTGTGCAATGTGCTAATCCAAATTCTTTATTGTTTCTTTCAGTGTTTGAAAACTTGAGGTCTGTCATTATCTTGGTTTTTTTTTTCAACTCTTTCTCTTTCGGATCTTGTTAAATGAAAGGAAATGTGTGTGTGAAAAGCAAGTGCTAGCCATCGATGATTTCTGGCATCCTTTGTCAGCCCGTCTCTTTCTATATGCATGCCTGTTTATCTCTATGTGCAACCTCTCTCTCTCTCTCTCTCTCCTCTCTCTCTCTCTCTCTCTCTCTCTCTCTCCTCTCCCTCCCTCTCTCTTACTGTCCATCGATGATTTCTGGCATCCTTTGTCAGCCCGTCTCTTTCTATATGCATGCCTGTTTATCTCTATGTGCAGCCTCTCTCTCTTTTCTCTCTCTCTCTCTCTCTCTCTCTCTCTCTCTCTCTCTCTCTCTCTCTCCTCTCTTGCTGTCCATCATGATTTCTCTATGGTTTAGAATGTCAATGTTTGCAGACATGGTCAGTCTGGATTTCCTTTAGCACCAGCTGTTGAATCGTCATCCAGGTGGAAGCTCCATTGCACTTTGTCAAGGTCTTTCGATGTTTCTTGCAAATACTCCAATATTTCTCTACAATTGTCGTATGATAGTCCGGAAGCTTGTCGTTTAAAGGTATCAGCTGGGTGTTGACACAGTCGCCATTTTCATGACCAGAGCGCTGCATGCAATGGCGTTGACACACTGTCGGTTTGTGCTGTAGACTGGAACGAGGGTTGGTGGTCAAAACACCCCCCTGTCTTTTTCTGCAACCACATCGATGACATCAACACGACTGCCACCCTCGTGTGTTCCAGTGTCAGATCAGTCTGAGGCACCGTCACTGTCTGTGGGTCTGTAGACACACTTGCCTTTTGCTGTTCTCTCCAACCTCTGTAGGCCTCGGCTCTCCTCCTATCCCGGGTAACCAGCGACGGGCACTTTCTCCGATACACCACAGTGTCACTGGTGTGTCACAGCGGATTGGCGGGCAGTCGTCAGTCGAAGGACAACAACGAGCTGGTGTTCTCCTCCTTCGATTTTCAAAGGATGATCAACACATTTCTCGTGAAAACGTGTTCAGAACGCTCTCCAAACGCGATGGAAGCCCCAACAACTGGCATATTGAAGGAGTGATTTCGTAAAACTCTCTGTATAAATTTGCGCTCTTTTTCGAGTACCTTCTTGCTGGTTGCCAAGCAAGGGAAGCTACTCCGCTTGTCCCCTTGATGATCAAAGTGATGTACCGCGGTCTGGCTTCCATGTGGCATGTTGCTGTATGCATCCAATGTTGTTCATGTTTTGGCTTCCATGTGGCATGTTGCTGTATGCATCCAATGTTGTTCATGTTTTGGCTTCCATGTGGCATGTTGCTGTATGTATCCAATGTTGTTCATGTTTATTTCAGTCTCGACGTCTCATTCCGCACCCGTACCCCCACCTCCCCTCCTGATGTGTCCATGGGCCGAAAACCTGACCATTGAAACCATTCGTATTCATATTCTCTTCTTCTTCTTCTTCTTCTTCTTCGTCTACATTTTCTTCTTCTTCTTCTTCTTCTTCTACATTTTCTTCTTCTTCTTCTTCGTCTGGCATACGTGACATCTTTAATACAATTATTGTGGAGTTGTCTTCATTAAGATTGTATGAAATACAATGTATTATGACGTCATCTATCTATCAATCTATCTAATTATCTATCTGTCTGTCTATATGTGTACCTATCTTTCTAATGCTGTAAAACATGTATGTACGTTTGTGTTAGCTATGAAAATATTCTTGAAACTTTGTATGATATTTCTCCCGTTTGATTTTGTTTAATCTCATGTGCATGATAGTAGAAAAAGCTCTGGACGTACTCTCTCTCTCTCTCTCTCTCTCTCTCTCTCTCTCTCTCTCTCTATCACACACATTCCCACAGACACACACACCACAAACACCCTCTCTCTCTCTCTCTCTCTCTCTCAAACACACACACACACACACACACACACACACACACACACACACACACACATGCTCGCGCGCGCGCGCACGCACGCACGCATACAGAGAGAGAGAGAGAGAGAGAGAGGGGGGAGTCTTACACTGGACCAAACATAATAAAATTACGCGGTAAATGAAAATGGAAGGAGCGACCTTAAGTAGGACATACAAAATGGTTAAAAAAAAAAATAAATAAATAAATAAATAAAGAATATATACAATGATAGCGACAAATATCAAGCCTCCCCAAAGACCAGGAGCAAACTTTTATTTTAACGCCTAGAAAAGAAAGTGGAGAGGGAGGGTAGAACGTTCCTGAACGTGTCGCAAACATAAGCCCCCCCCCCCCCCCCCCCCCACTCCCTGTCCCTATCCCCAATCCCCCAGTGTAGGAAGTCAAGCGATTGATCCCTGCATCTACTCCATCCGTACTAGCCACATGGGAGAAGACTCTAACACATCCAAGAACCGTCGTAGTGCCGTGGTTATCTCCGCAGGTGCCGGGGTTGGCAGCTCATGGGTTCAAGCCCCTACCGAAGAGCGTGTACATAATATATGTGGCATTACTGGGGCCCAGGTCGGCTCCGCTGCGAGTCGTGTTCTTCTTCTATCGCCATTGCTGTCCCACACAGTCAGTCTGCATCAGGTGGTGACTCACGCTGTCTTCTGCACGTGTGCCAACTAGCTGCCGAAGACCTTGGAGAGGTGCTGGGGGGGGGGGGGGGGGGGGGGGGTACTGTGGGCACATGTAGGAAGTCTGGTGGCTCTTGGTTGATGCGCATCCCCCCCTGAGTGGATGAGTCTCTTAGCGTTTCTTACATTTTCTCATCAACACTGCAGGTATCTGTATCTCTCGGGCCTGGTCGATGCTGGGAATGCATCCTGAAAAGAAAAAAGCGTACAGGAAGGAAGCGAAGAGTGTAACTCTGCCATAAGTCTCAAACCCAGAATGGTACCTTGTGCTATCATTCTCATTATCCTCACAATGGTACCTTGTGCTATCATTCTCATTATCCTCACAATGGTACCTTGTGCTATCATTCTCATTATCCTCACAATGGTACCTTGTGCTATCACTCTCATTATCCTCACAATGGTACCTTGTGCTATCATTCTCATTATCCTCACAATGGTACCTTGTGCTATCACTCTCATTATCCTCACAATGGTACCTTGTGCTATCATTCTCATTATCCTCACAATGGTACCTTGTGCTATCACTCTCATTATCCTCACAATGTACCTTGTGCATCATTCTCATTATCCTCACAATGGTACCTTGTGGTATCATTCTCATTATCCTCACAATGGTACCTTGTGCTATCATTTATTTACCTCTCATTCTCATTATCCTCACAATGGTACCTTGTGCTATCATTCTCATTATCCTCACAATGGTACTTGTGGTATCATTCTCATTATCCTCACAATGGTACTTGTGCTATCATTCTCATTATCCTCACAATGGTACTTTGTGGTATCATTCTCATTATCCTCACAATGGTACTTTGTGGTATCATTCTCATTATCCTCACAATGGTACTTTGTGGTATCATTCTCATTATCCTCACAATGGTACTTTGTGGTATCATTCTCATTATCCTCACAATGGTACTTTGTGGTATCATTCTCATTATCCTCACAATGGTACTTTGTGGTATCATTCTCATTATCCTCACAATGGTACTTTGTGGTATCATTCTCATTATCCTCAGAATGGTACTTTGTGGTATCATTCTCATTATCCTCAGAATGGTACTTTGTGGTATCATTCTCATTATCCTCAGAATGGTACTTTGTGGTATCATTCTCATTATCCTCAGAATGGTACTTTGTGGTTATCTCATTCTCATTTATCCTCTACCAGAATGGTACTTTGTGGTATCATTCTCATTATCCTCAGAATGGTACTTTGTGGTATCATTCTCATTATCCTAGAATGGTACTTTGTGGTATCATTCTCAATTATCCTCAGAATGGTACTTTGTGGTATCATTTCATTCCAAAGGTACTTTGTGTATAAATTTTATTACTCAGAATGGTACTTTGTGGTATCATTCTCATTATCCTCATTCTCAATTATAACCTTTTTTTTTATTCTGTCTCAATTCTATGGCCCCTCAAGCCGTATTCCTCATGGTAACCTAAGTCCAGGATTTCCTTTCCAAATCCTAAGCTGAGACGAGTTTGTGTCGAAGTCATCGATCGGCGCGGGCACGTTCCTGAAGACTTTCGTCCGGTAAACGTGGTGATACCCTTCTGAAGTAGGATGTTCACTCACGCCGACTCAAGTCATCTTGTTGAAAGCCCAGCCGACCACAAAGGTCACATCAAGGCAAAGGCTCCGCGACCTAGTACTTGTCATTAATCATGGACGTGACATGTGGTATCGGCGTTCGCTGTCTCAGAACAAGTACAACGAAACGCTAATGAAGTGACTCGATTAGCAGCAGTGCTGTGTCTCCTCTGGTGGGTGGCTTCCTGTCGATCTGATGTGCACCGCATCTTTGGACCGCAGACGCTGGGAATGGGGCTGGACAGGCCTGGGCAAGGGTGTGGAGGGGTGGGGCGGGGATGTATGACGTCGCTGAGACTGGAAAACGAGACCGGAAAAGTAAAAAAAAAAAAAAAAAAAAGACCAATCAAATGCTTCGCTGGATACTTGAACACCGTGCAGTCGTAGGAAATAACGCGTGTAGCAGGAAGAAGAAAGGCCTGTATCAAGTTTAGGGTTTGACGATGAAGAAAAAACCCGACTCACGCCTTTATCAAGTTTAACATTTAACGAGGAAGAACAAAGGACATACATGTCTGTGTCAAGTTGATCAGCGTTTAACTAGGAAAAAGAAAGGACATACATCGTCGTCAAGTTTAAGGTGAAGTTGATGGACGAGGATGGAGAAAGAATGTAAGTCTGTATTAAGTTTAAGGAGGTAGTTGTTTGACGAGGAAGAAGAAAGGATACAAGTGTTTATAAGAATTCAGCGTTAGGCACGGAAGGAGAAAGGATGCCACTCTGTATCAAGTTTAAGGAAGTTAGTTGTCTGACGACCAAGAGAAAAGGATACAAGTATTTACCTTTTTTTTTTTTTTTTTTTTTTTTTTTTTTTTTTGATTCAGTGTTTGACAGGGAGGAAGACAGAACACAGGTCTGTATTTAGTTCAGGGAGATATAACAGCAAACGTAGAATGACTAGGTCACCAAACGTGCCCGATCACTAAGGGATCCGTGTCTCTTGGTGTGTCCACCTCTTAGCAAGATCACTCAAAATATGTTTTAATCCGTGACTCTTGGTGTGTCCATCCCTTAGCAAGATGACTCAAAAACTTCTTAAAGGGTTTCAACAAAAGTTGGTGAAAAGAAAAAGTGTGGCCAGCGGACAAACCCGTTCAACTCTGCTGCGGATCCGTTGCAGGAATCTGAACCGGAAGGCGGATTCATGATCTGCTGAACAAGATTACGCAAAAAAAAAACAAAAAAAAAAACTACAAACCGATGTTTACCACGAAACCTGGTGAAAGTATGAAATGTGGTCCGTAGGCGAACTCATGAACGTTTGGCGCGGATGCGAAATGCGAATCCGGATCGAAGCACGAATCCAGGATCCGTTTTGCAAGATTTCACCAAAAATTCTTGGATCTATTTTCGCGAAAGTTGTTAGAAAGACGGAATGTGACCTAGGGACGAATCCATTAAATGTTGGAGCGGGATCTGGATCTAAAGGCGGAGGGGGGAGGGGAGGGGTTCAGGATCCGTTCAACCTTGACAGAGAGATCTGTAGTGTTCTGAGAGTCCTTATGGTCCCCAGGTCACATGATGGCAGCGGTGTTGGTGACTGGTCCGTGAAATTACAGAACTTTAATGCTTTCTCTCATCACTCGAAGAAGGCTATGATATCGTACCCACACCACCACCACCACCACCACCACCACCCTCCCCTCTCTCTCCTCTACTTCCCCCTGTCCCCCCCCCCCCCCCTCTTCTTCCTTCACTCCGCCCCCCACATCCTTCCCCACACCCCTTCCCCTTATCCTCCCCTTTCCTCCGTATCACCCTTTTTCTTCGATCAAACACCCCCCCCCCCCCCCCCGCTTGTCATCCCTCCTGTCCTCCCCCTCCCCTCCCTCCCTTCACCCGTCCCTCCTCTGCCTCCTCCCCCCCCCCCCATCCACTTCCCTCACCTCACCTCACTTCCTCATCTTCTTCCCTCCCTTTCGCCAACCCCTACCCCCCCCCTCCCCCCCCCCCCCCCCCCCCCCCTTCCCTTCTCCCCATTTCGATCTCATAGCCACAGTAGTTCTAAACGCGGCTGTCTAAAAACACAAAACGAAACGAAAACGCCACGTATGATGGATTTCAGATTGTAAATCTTAAGTTGGAACATCATGGGTGGTTGTTGTTGTTGTTGTTTTGTGTGATCTCAGATACAATTGTCCAAGGGAACAATGTGTAAAAGAAGCAAAGGAATAAAGAAACAAACATGAATGGACAAATGAAAATCTATGGCGCACGCAGAAAACAAAAGTGGTTTCTCATGAGAAATAATAATTACACGAGCTGGCATGAGCCCCTGTGAGTATTGGCTTCTCTCTGGCCGCGTCTTATCTCTGTTGGATCGTCCTCTTTTTTCATGTATGATAAATGACTGTCATG
>CM065746.1:26050535-26053035 GCA_033310375.1 Conus canariensis | reverse complement strand
GTCGGTTGGGCTATAAGCATCATCGTCGTCATCACCATCATCATCATCACCATCGATGCATCATCACCATCATCATCATCTCTCTCTCTCTCTCTCTCTCTCTCTCTCTCTCTCACGCTGACTTCTTGGGAACTGGAAATGTAAATCATGTGTGGTTGTATCCTCTCTCTCTCTCTCTCACACACACACACACACACACACACACACACACACACACACACACACACACACACACACGGACTGTAAAACGAGCCGTTCTTTAACAACATGCGTGCTTCTTTTTTTTCTTTTTGAGATTATTTTCGATTTTAATTTGCCGTTTTCTATTTGCATTTTTCTTTAAAAAAAAGAAGAAGAAAAAAAAAAAAAAAGGAAAAGAAAAATATCATCCCATTTATACATTGGTTTTACGTCCAATGCAGAAAAAAAAGTAAATCTGGGACAACTATGTCTTCTTCCAGCGTTACAAGCAGCACACACACACACACACACACACACACACACACACACACACACACACAAACACACAACACACACACACACACACACACACACACACACACACACAACCACACACACACACACACACACACACAACACACACACACACACACACACACACACACACACACACACACACACACACACACACACACACACACAACACACACACACACCACACACAACACACACACACACACACACACACACACACACACACAACACACACACACACACACACACACACAACACAAACACACACACACACAACCACACAACACACACCACACACACACAACACACACACACACACAGACACACACACACACAACACACACACACACACACACACACACACACACACACACACACACACACACAACACACACACACACACACACACAACACACACACACACACACACAACACACACACACACACACACAACACAACACACACACACACACAGACACACACACACACACACACACACACACACACACACACCACACGACACACACACACACACACACACAACACACACACACACACACACAAACAACAACACCACACACACAGACACACACAGCACACACACACACACACACACACACACCAAACACACACACACACACACACACACACAACACACACCACACACACACACACACACCAAAGCTCCCAGATGGAAGCCAGCGTGAAATAAACTGATTAATTCGTTAATCATTTTCCCGCTGGCAGCTGTCAGGGGGTGGATATCATTTCATGTGTTTTTGTCTGCTCTTTGTAACTCTAAAGAAGACATGCCTGTCGACATCTTACTTTTGGTCTGTTTTGTATTGTGCCTAAAGTCTGCGTGACTTGACACCTTCCTTGACCTGTTCCGTCGCGTTGTGCCCTGTTCTCAGTTAACGCTGAGGTTCTTCCACTTTCTTTACATACTAACGTCTCACTCCCTCATTTTTTTTTTTTTTTTAATCATAGACAAATCGAAATGCCATTATACTGACAACGACGATGATAACTGCGACAACAATAACGACAGACAGACAGACAAACACCAACCAGTCACCACCACCATCACAAACACAGCGAGTCACTAACCTTTCACAAATCCAGTTCGAACCACGTTCTCGCGCTCCGGAGAAACAAACAAACAAATAAACGAAACTTGTTCTGCAGTGAAGCACTAAACCACAGCGCACGCGCGAAGTGCTCGGAGCGAAGCCTCCTAGTGACTGCTTTCAACGTGGGGTTTTTAAACGACGGCCGGCGCCGCATTCCACGCCGTTTCAGAACAGGCGCCACGCGCGGCACGTACGTTTTGGGCACTCTGGTAGTAAAAAAATACGACCGCCTGGGAATGTATGTTACCGTGCGATCTCACGAGAGCGGGAACACATCGATCGTCTGCGAGTAAGAACGGCTCTGTATTTCCTGGAAAGGACGATAGATTGCCAGTGGCCATGAATGTGGAAATTAATTCAAGTCGGTTGGAGTGAGTGCGCGTGCCCATACAAGCACCAGTCAAGATGATTATGTATTAAGCTCAGTGCGAGCGCACAAGCCACACACACACACACACACACACACACACACACACACACACACACACACACACACACACACTCACACACACACACACACACAGTGACACATGTATACGCATGAATAAGAGAGGAAAGGGGAAGAAAGAGGAAGTGTGTGTCTAGACAATAAAAAAAAAAAAAACAGTTCCCCCCCCCCCCTTTTTTTTTTTTTTCATTTCCAATAACCCCCTTCATTCTGAGAAATCCAATTGAAAAAGAAAATCTGAAACGTCTTGAGTAGTCTAGGATTATTGGTTTAAAAAAAAAAATTTAAAAAAAAAAAAGAAAAAAGAAAAAAAAAGATAAATTGTATGAATGTCGTGTCACACAAAAAGCTGGGAACATAGCTGCCAACAGTTCTCATGTTCTTTCGGGGGGGGGGGGGGGGGGGGGGGGGGGGGGGGGGGGGG
>CM065746.1:26048388-26050435 GCA_033310375.1 Conus canariensis | reverse complement strand
CCCCCCCCCCCCCCCCCCCCCCCACCCCCCCCCTCCCCCCCCCCAAAAAAATTTCCCCGGTTATTTCTGGAATATTTCGGGGATGGGGGAAAATTCCAGAGAAAAAAAAAAAATTAATGTTGGGGAGGGTCCGAGGAAACCCCTTAATATTAATGAATTCATGAAAAAGTTTTTGTTCATTCAGAAGCTAAGAAAAGGGGTTGGGGACGGTTTTTGAAGCGAAAAAGGGTTTTGTGGGGGCCCTTTTAAAACCCCTCTTTCTTCGCAGGGGGGGGTTGAGGTCCCCACCCCTTGGAACCCGCCCCCACCCCAGCTATGGCCCCCCAACCCCGAAATCCACTTCAACCCAAAATTTTTCCGGGGAAAAAAAAAAAAAGCAACCGGGGCCCACAGTGGGGGTGGTAAAAGGGATTTTTTGGGGAATTTTTTCCCTTTTTTCACCCCCCCCCCCCCCCCCCCCCCCCCCCCCCCCCCCCCCCCCCCCCCCCCCCCCCCCCCCCCCCCCCCCCCCCCCCCCCCCCCCCCCCCCCCCCCCCCCCCCCCCCCCCCCCCCCCCCCCCCCCCAAAATCCCCGGCAAACATCATGAAACACCCCCCCCGGCGCCCCCCGCGCCCCCCGGCACGCACACACCAAACACACAAACACACACAACACACACACACGCACCCCGCACGCACGCACGCACACCCCAAAAAACACCCCACACACACACACACACACACCACACACACAATATATTTATATTATATTTTTTCCCCCCATTCCGGGAAAAAAATTTCCTTTTTGGTGCTAAAAAAAAAAGGCATGTTTACACTTTAAAACCAAAAAACACACACACACACACACACACACCACACACACACCACACGCCGCACGCACAAAACCCCCCCAAACACCCACACACCACCCCTCAAACCCCCACACACACACACCCCCCACACACACACACACACCCCCCACCCCCCCACAAAAAACACACAAAAGAAGAAGCATCGGGAAAGTGGTTTAGAGAGAAAAAAAAAGTTTCCCCTCCTAATTGGGGAAAATTTTAAAATTTTTTTGGGCCAGTTTAAGGGAAACTGTGCTTCCAGAATCATGGAAAATTTTTTTGGAAACCCCCCTCCGAAGCTATGTTTTTCCCCCAAAAAACCGCTTTTTACAGGGGCCCCCTTAAATGTTCTTGGTTTTTTTGCCCCCCTAATTTTAACTCGTTCTCCCCCCCCGCTGCCTGAAAAAAAAATTCTTTTTTTCGCCAGGGGGCCCAAAAAGAAGATTTGTGTTACACACTTCCCTTTTAAAATTTTTTTTAAAAAAGGGGAAAAACTCCACGGTGCATACTATATGGGGGGAATTCTTCACTTTTGAAATTTTGTTTTTTTAAGTGTTTTATAGTGTTGGGTACACGCAAATTCCACCAAAAAAATTTTCCAAAAAAAACCCTTTTTTGGGGTTGGTCCACCTAAAAATGATTTTTTTTTAATTTTTTAAAAAAGAAGTAAGGTTTTTTTTTTTTTGTTTGTTTTTTTTGTACGTGTGTGTGTGTGTGTGTGTTGTGTGTGTGTGTGTGTGTGTGTGTGTGTGTGTGTTGTTTGGGATACACGCAACATTCCACCTAAACACTTTACCAAAAACTCTATTCGAGATGTTCCACTGAAGTGAGTTTTGAATTTCTAACAGAAGTAAGTTTTTTTGTTTGTTTTGAACGTGTGTGTGTGTGGGGGGGGGGGGGGGGGGGGGGGGGGGGGGGATACACGCAACATTCCACCTAAACACTTTACCAAAAAACTCTATTCGACATGTTCCACCTGAAGTGAGGTTTCTAATAGAAGTAAGTTTTTTGTTTGTTTTGTTTCGTACGTGTGTTGTGTGTGTGTGTGTGTGTGTGTGTTGTGTGTGTGTGTGTGGTGTGTGTGTGTGTGTGTGTTGTGTGTTTGGGATACACGCAACATTCCACCTAAACACTTTACCAAAAACTCTGTTCGAGATGTTCCACTGAAGTGAGTTTTGAATTTCTAACAGAAGTAAGGGGTTTTTTTTGTTTGTTTT
>CM065746.1:26018388-26045888 GCA_033310375.1 Conus canariensis | reverse complement strand
TTATTTACACAGAGGCGTCAGACTGGATTTCAAGTCGTCGTTGTGTTCGTGAATGGGGTTGTGACAAATGGAGAATATTTTTTTTCCATGAAAATTTAAACGGATCCAGCGTTGGTTTCTGAAGCGCTGCAGTAATTCAGACTGTCTTTAGTGTGTGTGTGTTTATCGGCGATCAGTGAGTACTGTGAAACAGAAAAGACGGCTCAGACTCGGAGGCAGCCATCATGCCTTTGCCTACCGCAGGGCGAGGAGAATGAAAAGCATGATTTGAGTTCTCGAATCAGCGCAGGTTTTGTTGGTTTCTATCTTCTGCGCATTTATCCAAAAGTTACCACTGCTTTCCCTGTCAATAAGCTGGGTCTGGCATCTGATCTACGTTGATCATGTTTCCGGACAAAATAGTGGAAGCAGGCAATACAAATATATCTGCCTTCAAAAGGGATTGCGATGGTTCCTTTATGCAGCCAGTGAAGAGTTTTCATATCTGTAACATATTTTCTTAATTTCATGTTCCCAGTTTCTCCATCTTCAACCCCCCCCCCCCCACCCCCCCCCCCCCCCCCCCCCCTTAAGTCCAAATCTTTGCCAAGTCATTACTATGAAGATAGTTCAGTTGTTGGCCTGCGCTTGTTTTTTCCCCCACTACTAGATTGTTCGTCTATGTATTTGTCTGACTTTATTCCAGTTTAAAAGGCTGTGCCAGTCTTGAATAGAAGTTACTCTGTGTTAGGTTTTCTTATGGGAGCAAAAAATACCCCACTTGTTTACTGTTTATCGTTTACTGTTCCCTGCCTCGTTTCATTTCCCAAAATAGTGGAAGTTTACATTAGGAGTGCATTAGACCAGGAACAGCCGAGAAAAGTACGATATTTCGAATTGTTACGTCAATGTGCTGTCTAAACATGACGTCAAGCTCACAGGGCTACACACAGGAGTTTTTCGAAGTTCATCCGTATTTATGTTCAATAGAGACAAGACTTGCTGTTTCAAAGTAGGCCTAGGGCCTAAAGGCTGCTGTAGTGGGGCAGCTAGCACAGCGTAAACCGTTACCCTTGCTTTGTGGGAGCTGAAAAGAAAAGAATTCTGGGATTCTTTTTTTAAGGGAAAGATGGCGAACCGCCAAGAGAAACGTGGACAAAAGACTTAGTGTTTTGCCTTGTGACTCGTTTGTCCACGTTTCTCTCGGCGGTTCGCTAATATTTATTTAAGATTTGTTCAGATTTCCGCCTGCAGTCGTCTCCCTTTGCAACTAGGGAACGATGGGTGAGACATGCCAAAAAAATGGCAGGAAAGAGAAAGAAGAGAACATCTGAAAAGCGAAAAAAAAGGGGGAAAAAATAGAATTAGAAAGAGAATCGAGAGAAAGGAAAGAGAAACTGAAAAGAGAAGAAAAAGAAGAAGCAAGAAAAAAAAATATGAAAGAGAAGAAAGAGAACATGAAAGAAAACAGACATTCAAAAGAGAATTTAAAACAACAACAACAACGACAAAATTGAAAGAAGGAAAAGTTCAAAACAGAAGAAAGTGAAAGAAGAATAAAAATCTAAAAGAGAAGAAAGAGAACGTGACAGAGGTGAAAGAGCAGCATGACGCGAAGTCACGAATCGGAGCAGAAAGGACTGGAGCAATGATGTTCCTGCCGATGATGATGATGATGATGATCACCCTGAAACGCCCAACTTGCCAGCATTTGTAGCAGGAAAGGATGACTTGGTCAACTGCTCACAGAGGTTTGAGCGTTTCGCATTTTGAACTGGATAGACTCGAAACAGACGGGCCGCAAATCATGGACGGATTAGGGGGCCGGAATAGTTCAGTTGGTAGAGCGCCGGACTCGTGATCCTGGGGTTGCGGGTTCGAATTTCGGTACAGGGCGAGTTTTCCCTCGGAGTTAACATTGGTTCTGACTCCATTCCCACACAGTCCTTCGAATGAGACTATAAACTGAGGTTCCGTGTGTGAACGCACGCACAACATCTTGCACACACGTAAAATCCCATCACCAACTTTCGGAAGAGAAGGCCAGTATGGCCGTTGGTATGGATGACACGTTACACATAGCATGCACCTTCCCCGAAGATGGAGTATGGCTGCTGGATAAAAAACGGTCATACACACAAAACTCCACTGCCTGTCTATACAGGCAGTGTCCGCAGGAGTATCAGCCTGTGTACGCAGAAAGAAAGAATGAACGGATTACACATGAAGAGTACTCAATGTTTACTGTCGTCTTTCACATGAGGAGGCTGCAGACTGTCCACAACTCCAGGAAGCTTTGCTCAGAAGACACGACTTCGCTGAGGGAGGTTATCGTCGCCGAATCGTGGCTGCCGACCTGAGTCTGGAGAGAGAGCCACGAGCACATCATCATCGTCACACTGGAAGCCTGTCTCAAACGCTGGGTGCTGTTGTCGGGCACTGCAGAACATTTGGAAGGACTGTCACGTCTATAAACCGTTTGCCCAAAGGAAGCGGCTGCTCATTGTCACGAGCAAGAATCTCATGAATGGTCCCAGATAGCGAAGGCCTTGACTTGGGAGCGCGTAGTCGCTCTCCAGGAGTCCTAAGCTTTGACATTCCTAAGCTGGAAGTGGGCAACTTAAGCCTGATGACACTGAAGGAATGAAACGAGTAGAATGCTTCTGCAGTGTCTCCTCCGGCGGGTTGCCTCACACTGACTGCTGTCCGTGGATTGCCGGTGCCAGGGCTGTGGCGGAACAAGCTGGCATGTGAGTAAAGCCACTGAAGTGGCGCAGACGATGAGACAACGCAAAAAAGAGAAGAATAAAACATAGAAAAGAAAGAAAGAAAGAAAGAACAAGATGCAAAGCATACAAACGTACTCCCAGTTTATCTTGAATACGACGTCACAATCAAACATGCGTCATAATGTATTTCGTCACTTCGGCTTATGACGCAAAGAAGCTTTGACGTCATTTTTGTTTGCGTTATCATTTTCTACATATTCCATGAAGAAGAAAAACCGCTTTGGGCCGTTATAGCCGTTAGTAACGGCTATTCTGGTAAAATAAAACATCGGGCATCATCCGTGACCCATAATGAACATACCTACAAATTTTCAGAAAGATCGTCTGGAGCGAGTGGAACACATTTTGACCACGGACAGACAGACAGCATTTCTTCGTTCCCATCCTAAAGTACTCCCTGTTCTATAAGAACTGGGAGTACAAAGATGCTTGACCTGTCACCTTGTCGGCTACAGCCATTCGAGTGTCGAGGGGTTTCCGCCTCTGGACACGGAAATCCAAAGCAAGGAACACTTGGACATGGAGACCGAGACGTGGGACGAGGAGGAGGTAACGGACCACCAATGGCTGCGACAAAGACTGTGGTGACCAGACATGCGTTTCCCATGGTGATCTGGAATTCTGCCTACAACTAGGACAACCTCTGTCAGCATGCGGAAAGAAGAACCATCTCGATGGCAGTACAGCTGCCAATACTAGAATAGTATGTTATGTATACTAGTACACGCGCGCGCTCTCGCGAGCGCACCCACACATGCACTCGCAAACAGACGTACGTGCGCGCGCGCGCGAACACACACACACACACACACACACACACACACACACACACACACGCACGCACGCACGCACGCACGCACGCACGCACGCACGCACGCACACACACACACACACACACACACACACACACACAGGTGCGCGCGCACCACCGAGAGAGAGAAAGAGAGAGATTTGCTCGCAATTTGCATCCTTCAGGGGAGGCAAGCGGGGTTTGTCTGCTGAAAGGACCGGACAGAGCGACGTTAATTTCAATAAGCGGATCCAGGGCTGTTGTCGAAGCACTCGCTGTTCCGGTGTCTGTGCTGTTTGAAACAACATCGGTGGAAGCGTGCCTTGCCCCGTAAAAACTCGCTTTCTCTTGTTAGATGGAGACTGGGCGTGTGTGACGTCCATCCTGTCTGTCTGCCTGTCTGTTTGTCTGTCTGTCTGTTTTAACTGTACTGTCAGTGTTGAATTTGACATTTAGTCACAGTCAGTGATTCCGTTAAAGATATTACAGAACACACAGGCACACACAGCCACAGCCACAGACACAGACACAGACACACACACACACACACACACACACACACACACACACACACACACACATGCACACACACACACACACACACACACACACACATACACACACACACACGCACACACACACACACACACACACACACACACACACACACACACACACACACACAATTCCAGAACACAATAATGACAACCGACAAGGTAGCAATGACAACGGCAGCAAGTGAAAGAACGGTCTAAGAAAGAATGGAAAAATAAACACACAGACACTTTTTTTTTTTTTTTTTTTTTTTTTTTTACAGGACCAGCAAGTGGACATTCTATCTCCATTATAAGAAAACAAGTCATGATACTATGTTGTTACCAAACGACATTTTGCTCAAAAGAGACAAATGGACTAAATCTGCTGTGGGGATCTAGTTAGCTGTTGCAGGCGAAGAACAGGCTGTCATTGCATACGGTAGTAAGTATTTGTAATTTTCCACTACAAATGCACGCTACATAAATAGATCTATAGATATAATAGAGAGACTGACAGACAGACAGAAAAATAACTAAATGGATGGATGGATGGACGGACGGTAGGTAGATAGTTAGCTAGGCAAATAAGACAGATACCCTTGAGTAAGCTTAGTTTCAAATGGATTTAAATTCATGATGTGTACTATTCATGAAATAAGATGAACCACAATGATCAAATGTGTTGAGGATGTCGGTACAGAGACGCTGATCTGAAGGATCATCACGGAAATAATGTGTTTCCTGTTTCACGGTTCTCTCAGTCGTCTCATTCTTTGAGGGGTCCTGCTAGGAAACGGGATTCCAGCAAAACACACACACACACACACACACACACACACACACACACACACACACACACACAACACGCACACACACAAAAAGGTATCTTTCTTCCCCCTTAAATCAGAAGATGCATCATGTCACTGTAGTCATGTAAGCACTTGTGTACATGTTTGTGTATATGATTAGGCTCAGTTCGGTTCAGTTCAGTGGTTTATTTAATGTCTTTTCATCGCCAGATGATATTAGACACTTATTTAAAATAAAGAATGATAATGATAATGAAAAGAAAAAGAAAGAAAACACCTCCACACTTGGCTTATCATCCACGTTAGTACTTTCAAACCCACATCTGATATATGCATATTTACATAAGTGAAATACCCTAGTGGTACACAAAATTGTTGATCTTTATGATCATGCATGCATGCTTTTATTTGCCAGTTTATGTGACTGTCTGAAAATCATTAATTCAAAATAAAAGCACTTGGGATCATTGAAATCATTAATTCAAGATTAGCACACTGAAGATCGTTGGATCTATCGACCATGCTGGCCTCTAGAACTGCCTGAAATCTACCGATCCTCACTGGTTTTGACCCGAGATTCTATTGACCGTGAGCATGACCTCAGGATTGATTAACCCTGCAATACACTGACCCTGAAATCCGTCGAGCGTGACATCAACCCTTGGACTTTAAAATCTGTGGAGTGTAATGAGGCTGAAATTTATCGATCCTGGGATTAGTCCTAGAATTTATCAACCCTGGGATATAAAAACTGTAAGATCTATCGGCATTTGGCTTCACTGAGTCAAAGAGTCATTGACCGTGAGATCTATTGTTCCTGGTATTCATGACCCTGGTGTTTATCAACCATCGGATTTATTTATCTTGGGATTTATCATGGGATTTATTGACCCTGGGATTTGTCAACCCTAGAAAATGTATTGATCTTTGGTTTTGTCAACCCTGAAATTTATCGACCCTTGGATTTGTCAACCCTAAAAAAAAAAGTATTGGCCTTTAGGTTTGTCAACCCTGAAATTTGTTGACCCTTGGCTTTGTCAACCCTGAAATTTATTGATTCTTGGTTTTATCATCCCTTGAGATTCATTGACTTTTGGATCAGACAACACGACATTTATGGACCCTTGGATTAGTCAACCCTCAGATGTATTGACTCTTTGATTCATCAACCCTAAGATTTATTGATCCTTTGATTCATCAACCCTAAGATTTATTGATCCTTTGATTCATCAACCCTCAGATTTATTGACCCTCTGATTCATCAGCCCTAAGATTCATTGACCCTTTGATTCATCAACCCTCAGATTTATTGACCCTTTGATTCATCAACCCTCAGATTTATTGACTCTTTGATTCATCAGCCCTCAGATTTATTGACCCTTTGATTCATCAACCCTCAGATTTATTGACCCTTTGATTCATCAGCCCTCAGATTTATTGACCCTTTGATTCATCAGCCCTCAGATTTATTGACCCTTTGATTCATCAACCCTCAGATTTATTGACCCTCTGATTCATCAGCCCTAAGATTCATTGACCCTTTGATTCATCAACCCTCAGATTTATTGACCCTTTGATTCATCAGCCCTCAGATTTATTGACTCTTTGATTCATCAGCCCTCAGATTTATTGACCCTTTGATTCATCAACCCTCAGATTTATTGACCCTTTGATTCATCAGCCCTCAGATTCATGGACCCCTTGATTCATCAACCCTAAGATTCATTGACCCTTTGATTCATCAACCCTCAGATTTATTGACCCTTTGATTCATCAGCCCTCAGATGTATTGACTCTTTGATTCATCAGCCCTCAGATTTATTGACCCTTTGATTCATCAACCCTCAGATTTATTGACCCTTTGATTCATCAGCCCTCAGATTCATGGACCCCTTGATTCATCAACCCTAAGATTTATTGACCCTTTGATTCATCGACCCTAAGATTCATTGACCCTTTGATTCACCAACCCTAAGATTCATTGACCCTTTGATTCACCAACCCTAAGATTTATTGACCCTTTGATTCATCAACCCTAAGATTTATTGACCCCTTGGATTCATCAACCCCCAGATTTATTGACCCTTTGATTCATCAACCCTAAGATTTATTGACCCCTTGGATTCATCAACCCTAAGATTTATTTACCCTTGGATTCATTAACCCTCAGATTTATTTACCCTTGGATTCACCAACCCTAAGATTCAGTGACCCTTGGATTCATCAACCCTAAGATTAATTGACCCTTGTATTTTTGTCAGTCCTGAGATTCAAGAACCCTTGGATTTGTCAAGCCTGAGAGTGACTGACCCTGGGATTCGTCACGGGCTCTGTCAGTCTCAAGAGTTATCGACCCTGTGCTGTGTGGACCCTTCATGCTTTCATGGACAGGGTGTCGGTTCAGCCGTGGTGCTTGCTCTCTGAATGGTTTTATACCCCGGATAGATTGACACCAAGTCGGCCAGACTTCCTGTATCTTCGCGCTAATGAGAGTGGACAGCGAGAGAGGAGGTGACAGACTCCATTTCGGGGCAGCTAATGGAAAGGATATGAGGGGGGGGGGGGGGGGGGGGGGGGGGGGGGGGAGGAGGGGGGGGAGGCCGAGGCGATCGCACAGTCTGACACTGTGACACTGCTTGGAGTGTGTGTGTGTGTGTGTGTGTGTGTGTGTGTGTGTGTGTGTGTGTGTGTGTGTGTGTGTGTGTGAGTGTGTGTGTGAGTGTGTGTGTGTGTGTGTGTGTGTGTGTGTGTGTGTGTGTGTGTGTGTGTGTGTGTGTGTGCCTGTGTGTGTGTGTGCGCGCGCGCGCGTGTGTGTGTGTGTTTGTGTGCGCACGCGTGTGTGCATGTGTGTTTGTGTGTCTGTCTGTCCGTCTGTGTGAATGTGTGTGTGCTCTCTCTCTCTCTCTCTCGCACACACACACACACACACACACACACACACACACACACACACACACACACACACCACACACACACACACACACACACAGGATAAAGACAAAGATTGTCATACAAGTCATGAAGCTTGGTCTGGCACAAATACAAAAGTTTAACAGCAACAGTGAGATAAAAAGATATCTGCATTCACAAAAAACGCTGTATATCTAACCATCTGTACTCTTCTATCAAAACATCTATTAAAAAAAAAAGAAAAAAAAAAGAAGAAAACAGTTTATGAATGCAATTCAATCATTTTCATTAACCACTTATCTACTTTGCCCCTTTTCTACTTCAACCCCTTTACCCTAATTTTCAACCTGAAATTTTAAAAAAAAAAAGGTATTTCGGAAAAATATTATGTAGTATATACATTCATAAAGTGCAAGATCACATTCGTCTTCCACGAAACTGCTGTGTTCACATTCTGTTGTTCTCCCAACATATTTTGGTATATTTCTTTTTCTTATCGTCAAGTCACGAGAATTCGTTCAGAATTTGCTGTGAAGTCATCTACGCTGTCTGTTTAGGGGAAACGTATTACCATGCGTCGCTGTGCAATCTGTAATCCTCTGTTTTAAAATCACACAACGTCATCTGACAAGAACTATGAAATAGTACAACGGAAACTTAGAAGAATCTTCTTCCTGACATTCTTAAAAATTTCCTACACAAATCCGCCAGGCTACCTCAAAACTTAGTCGCTTTACATAAAATGTGTCTGATTCGTCTGAAAAATGTTTAAATCCTAGAGAGTAGTTGTTCAAAGTGTGTAAACACCAGATAGGTTCTGCATTCTGGTGTAAAGAGTTCTATAGAAATCGGACATACGAGTTTCGTTTTCATTCTGTTACAAATGTCCACCCAGAGCTTTTCTAGACCGTGGGATTCGTCTGCTCTTGGATCATTAATTCTGGGATCTGTAAACCCTTGGATCTATCGATTCTGGAATCTGTCAACTTTGGGACTTGTCGGCCTTGAATTCTGTTATTCGTGGGAACCTGGGCTTTAATAACCCTGGGAGTTGTGCGACTTTGGGATCTAATCACCCTGAGGGTTGTCGACCGTAGAATCTTAAACCCTGGGAGTTGTCGACCCTGGAATCTAATAACCCTAGGAGTTGTCGACCCTGAAATCTTAAACCCTGGGAGTTGTCAACTCTGGAATCTAATAACCCTAGGAGTTGTCGATCCTGGAATCTAAAAACCCTGAGAGTTGTCGACCGTGGGATCCAATAACCCTGAGAGTTGTCGACCCTGGAGTCTAATAACCCTGACTTGTCGACCCTGGAATCTAGTAACCCTTGGAGTTGTCGACACTGGAATCTAAAAACCCTGAGAGTCGTCGACCGTGGGATCCAATAAACCTGAGAGTTGTCGACCCTGGAGTCTAATAACCCTGACTTGTCGACCCTGGAATCTAGTGACCCTTGGAGTTGTCGACACTGGAATCTAATAACCCTGAGAGTTGTCGACCGTGGGATCTATCAGCCCTGGTATCTTCCCATTGTCCTAGGGTTTGTCAAATCTGGGATCTCTGGACGCCTGCAACATACTGACCTAAGGATGTATCCATTCTAGAATCTGTTAATCCTGCGAGGTTTTCATCGACCGATAGATCTGACTGGATCTTTTGACCTAGGGCACATAGACCCTCGGAATCTGCTGGCCTTTGAATCTATCCATCCTCTGTTTTGTTGACCATGGACGTGAACACCGGCACTTTGCTATTTTGCCCTCCTTTGGGATCTATGGAGTTGGGGATGTATCAGACCTCTAGGACCTATCAGACCTTGGGGATGTATAGATCCTAGGACTAATCCGCCGAGACCACAAATTTGTGGACTTCGTGATCTATTCACTCTGGACTGTATAGATCGTGTGATCCATGGCCCCCTGGTATCAATCGCCCGCTGGGTGTGTCAACAAGAGGGGAAGGGAGGGGAGGAGAAGTGGGGGTGGGGATGGGGTGGGGAGGTGGGGGGGGGGGGGCACCTCAGTTTGGGAGTTCCCCAGCCGCTTTGCGACCCCGGGTCAAACGAAGTCCAAATCGGCGAGGTTTCCTGTTCCCCCGACAGTAATGAGACCGGCAAGGGAGAGAAAGAGGATGACACGCTCCATGGCGGCTGATGACTAGATCCGGGGGGGGGGGGGGGGGGGGGGACAGGGTGCAGAGGTATGGGAGGAGGGGTGGGGGGTGGGGGGGGGGGAGGAAGGATGTGGATGGGATTAAGGAGACGGGTAGTGGCGGTGGTGGGGGGATGGGGATGGGGTGGGTAGAGGGTATGGTGGGGGGGGGGGGGGAGGAAGGATGTGGATGGGATTAAGGAGACGGGAGTGGCGGTGGTAGAGGGTATGGTGGGGGGGGGGGGGGGGGAGGAAGGATGTGGATGGGATTAAGGAGGAGACGGGAGTGGCGGTGGTAGAGGGTATGGTGGGGGGGGGGGGGGGGGGGAGGAGGATGTGGATGGGATTAAGGAGGAGACGGGAGTGGCGGTGGTAGAGGGTATGGTGGGGGGGGGGGGGAGGAAGGATGTGGATGGGATTAAGGAGGAGACGGGAGTGGCGGTGGTAGAGGGTATGGGGGGGGGGGGGGGGAGGAAGGATGTGGATGGGATTAAGGAGGAGACGGGAGTGGCGGTGGTGGAGGGGATGGGGATGGAGTGGGTAGAGGGTATGGTGGGGGGGGGGGGGAGGAAGGATGTGGATGGGATTAAGGAGACGGGAGTGGCGGTGGTAGAGGGTATGGTGGGGGGGGGGGAGGAAGGATGTGGATGGGATTAAGGAGACGGGAGTGGCGGTGGTGGAGGGGATGGGGATGGGGTGGGTAGAGGGTATGGGGGGGGGGGGGGGGAGGAAGGATGTGGATGGGATTAAGGAGACGGGAGTGGCGGTGGTGGAGGGGATGGGGATGGGGTGGGTAGAGGGTATGGTGGGGGGGGGGGGGAGGAAGGATGTGGATGGGATTAAGGAGACGGGAGTGGCGGTGGTGGAGGGGATGGGGATGGGGTGGGTAGAGGGTATGGTGGGGGGGGGGGGAGGAAGGATGTGGATGGGATTAAGGAGGAGACGGGTGGCGGTGGTGAGGGGATGGGGATGGGGTGGGTAGAGGGTATGGTGGGGGTGGGGGGGGGGGAGGAAGGATGTGGATGGGATTAGGAGACGGAGTGGCGTGGTAGAGGGTATGGTGGGGGGGGGGGGGGGGAAGGATGTGGATGGGATTAAGGAGGAGACGGGAGTGGCGGTGGTGGAGGGATGGGATGGGGGTAGGGATGGGGGGGGGGGGGGGGAGGAAGGATGTGGATGGGATTAAGGAGGAGACGGGAGTGGCGGTGGTGAGGGTATGGTGGGGGGGGGGGGGGGAGGAAGGATGTGGATGGGATTAAGGGAGAGTGCGGGGAGGGATGGATGGGTGGTAGAGGGTATGGTGGGGGGGGGGGGGGAGGAAGGATGTGGATGGGATTAAGGAGAGGGAGTGGCGGTGGTGGAGGGATGGGATGGGTGGGTAGAGGGTATGGTGGGGGTGGGGGGGGGGGGAGGAAGGATGTGGATGGGATTAAGGAGACGGGAGTGGCGGTGGTAGAGGTATGGTGGGGGGGGGGGGGAGGGAGGATGTGGATGGGATTAAGGAGGAGACGGGAGTGGCGGTGGTAGAGGGTATGGTGTGGGGGGGGGGGGGGAGGATGTGGATGGGATTAAGGAGGAGACGGGAGTGGCGGTGGTAGAGGGTATGAGTGGGGGGGGGGGGGGGGGGGGGAGGAAGGATGTGGATGGGATTAAGGAGGAGACGGGAGTGGCGGTGGTAGAGGGTATGGTGGGGGGGGGGGGGGGGGGGGGGAGGATGTGGATGGGATTAAGGAGGAGACGGGAGTGGCGGTGGTGGAGGGGATGGGGATGGGGTGGGTAGAGGGTATGGTGGGGGTGGGGGTGGGGGGGAGGAAGGATGTGGATGGGATTAAGGAGACGGGAGTGGCGGTGGTGGAGGGATGGGGATGGGGTGGGTAGAGGGTATGGTGGGGGGGGGGGGGGAGGAGGATGTGGATGGGATTAAGGAGACGGGAGTGGCGGTGGTGGAGGGGATGGGGATGGGGTGGGTAGAGGGTATGGTGGGGGGGGGGGGGGGAGGAAGGGTGGATGGATTAAGGAGAGGATCGGTAGGGGTGGAGGGGTGGTATGGGGGGGGGGGGGAGGAGATGTGGATGGATTAAGGAGACGGAGTGGCGGTGTGGAGGGATGGGGGTGGGTGGGTAGAGGGTATGGTGGGGGGGGGGGGGGGGAAGGATGTGGATGGGATTAAGGAGACGGGAGTGGCGGTGGTGGAGGGGATGGGGATGGGTGGTAGAGGTATGTGGGGGGGGGGGAGGAGGTGTGGATGGGATAGGGTAGCGGGAGTGGCGGTGGTGGAGGGTGTGGGATGGGGTGGGTAGAGGGTATGGTGGGGGGGGGGGGGGGGGGTCTGAGCGTCTGTGTTGTACGGCTAGCTTGGCATCATCGCTTTGATCTTCGGTCATGTCTACTGCGTTGTATGTTCTGTTTGTTGTATCGATGTACTGTAGTATGTTGTACTGTATAGTACTGTATTGTTGCGGCCAGGTACGGCGTTGTGTTGCGTTCTGAAATGTTCGGCTGTAATGTAGTAGTAGTAATAGTAGTAGTATAGTAGTAGTAGTAGTAGTAGTAGTGTCGTTGTTGTTGTTCATCATTATTATTATTGTTGTTGTTGTTGTTCGTATCACTATTATCATTAGTAGTAGTAGCAGTAGTAGTATCATCATCTCTTATTATTATTATCATTAGTGTTATTATTATTATTATGTTGCTGTTATTGTTATCATCATTATCATCATCGTCATCATCCCCATCATCATCATCATCATCATCACTATTTTTACTATTATTATTGTCATTATCATCATCATCGTCATCATAATCATCACCAGCATCAGCATCAGCACCATTATTATTATTGTTGTTGTTATCATCATCATCATTATTATTGTTGTTATTATTATCATCATCATTATTACTATTATTATTACCATCATCATTATTATTGTTATTATTAGTATCATTATCATAGCGCCCATTCTCAGTCAGAGAGTAAACTGTTAGCGCTTTACAATCTACGCTGTCGTTTGCACAACGGACTGCCTGCCTGTGTAGAGCCACCTGAAGGGCTGCCTGCTGGCTATATTCAACCGTTTCCCGAAATTGAGAAAGAAGTGAGGCAGGGAACAGTAAACAATAAACAGTAAACAAATGGGGTAACTTTTGCTCCCATAAGAAAACCTAACACAGGGTAACTTTTATTCAAGAGTGGCACAGCCTTTTAAACTTGAATAAAATCAGACAAATACAAAGACGAACAACCTAATAGTGGGGGGAAAAAAACAAGCGCAGGCCAACAACTCAACTGTCTTCATAGTAATGACTTGGCAAAGATTTGAACTTAAGGAGGGGGGGGGGGGGGGGGGGGTTGAAGATGGAGAAACTGGGAACATGAAATTAAGAAAATATATCATAGATATGAAAACTCTTCACTAGCTGCATAAGGGAACCATCGCAATCCCTTTCGAAGGCAGATATATTTGTATTGCCTGCTCCGAGGCCTTTCGTCCGCTGGATCGGAACTCATCAGGGAGACACGGCTGGTTGTGTCTGTGCTCCTGGTGTCAAATAGAGACACACCACAGTCCACAATACTGTGGTGTTCTCACCACAAGGTTCAAAAAAGATCCAACAGCACCCCCACTAATTAGATTGTTCGTCTTTGTATTTGTCTGACTTTATTCAAGTTAAAAGGCTGTGCCAGTCTTGAATAAACGTTACTCTGTGTTAGGTTTTCTTATGGAGCAAGTTACCCTTCTTGTTTATTGTTCCCGTAATGGTTGAGTTTTCGTCTCGCAGCGAAGCTTTTAGGGACTGCTGTTCTTTCACGGTAGTTTTAATCGTTTCCCGCCCATCGTTTATACATATACCCCCCCCCCCCACCCCCAACCCTCCCCACCCCCACCCCACCTTCTTTTTTTTTTTTATAAATTTTTTATTATTCATTCTTTCATTTTTCCCCTCGGAGGACGCATGCAGTCTGTGTTCATATCATTCATACCAATGGACAAACTGACCTTGTCCTCCGGAAATGGTGATGAAATGATTGTTATATGGTGTGCAAACATTTTGCGCGTGCGTTCGCAGTCGGAACTTCGGTTTTCGTCTTATTTGAAAAACTTTTCGGGAAATGCGTCACAACCGGTGTCAATTCGGAGGGAAAACTCCCCCTTTACCAAACGGCCATGCGGACATTCGAACCCACGACCCCCAGCGTCACCAAGATCACGAGTCCTGCGTTCTACCGGCTAAACTATTGTGTCTGAATTGTAATGTTTGTGATGTATTGCAGTGTTTTTGATACTGTTTTATTATGTAGCACGCTACAGTATCGTATCTTATTGCGTCGTGTTGTACTGCATAGATTGTATTGTACAGTATCATTTTGTATTATTATTATTATTATAATGAGTACTTATAGAGCGCCTATTCTCGGCTAGAGACCAAGCTCTAAGCGCTTTACAATCCACACTGTTCACACAACGGGCTGCCTACTGGGTAGTGCCGACTGAAGAGCTGCCAGCTGGCGCTTCATTCAGTCGTTTCCCGTGTTCTCCAGTCCATATCAGTCAATATTCGTTCACTCCATTTCCTTAATTCCGTCATTCTTTCCATTTCTCACGCTAGGCGTCATGCTATGTGTAACATGTCACCCATACCAACGGCCAAACTGGCTTTCTCTTCGAAAGTTGATGAAGGGATTTTACGTGTGTGTAAGATGTTATGCGCGCGTTCACACACGGAACCTCGGTTTATAGTCTCATTCGAAGGACTTTTGGGAAATGGAGCCAGAACCAATGTTAACTCCGAGGGGAAAATCCCCCTGTACCGAAACGGCCCGGCGGAGATTCGAACCCGCAGCCCCAGGATCACCAAGATTACGAGTCCGGCGCTCTACCAATTGAGCTATTCCGGCCGCTTGCATTGCAATTGTACTGTATTGTATTATTTGTATTGTATTGTATTGTATTATTTGTATTGTATTGTATTATTTAGTACTGTATTGTATTGTACTGTATTATATTTTGTTGTATTGTGTTGTGTTGTGTCGTGTTGTGTCGTCAGCTATCGTGTTGTATCGTAACTTACTGTGTCATGCTGTATAGCACGTGCGATATTGTACTGTCTGCTATCACATTACGTCACATTCCGTTGTATCGCATATTATGTCATACTGTTCCATCGAATTCTCTGTGTACTGGACTGGACTGTATAGCATTGTATAGCATCGCAGTATACTGTTTTGCATTGTACTACGTTGTATGTTTTGTGTTGTCATAAAGACCGTTCTGTCTGTACTCGTCTCAGCTAGTTTCGGGCCTTGTGTGTGTGTGTGTGTGTGTGTGTGTGTGTGTGTGTGTGTGTTGTGTGTGTGTGTGTGTGTGTGTGTCTGTGTGTGTCTGTGTGTATGTGTGTGTATGTGTGTGTCTGTGTCTGTGTGCGTGTTGTGTGTGTGTGTGTGTTGTGTGTGGTGTGTGTGTGTGTGTGTGTGTGTGTGTGTTGCAAAATGATGTAGCCAGTGCGCAACGCAGCTTCCTCGTGTAATTTGTCTTGATGTGTACCTATCAACTTTCGTTGTGGATCGAAATAATCTTTTGGCGTGGTTGATACTTTTGATGTGTGATACATGGATACTGAGTATTTCTGACATAAGTTTCTTGGGGACTCTCACGGTTGTACTGTAAGTAAAAAAAATAAAATAAATGAAAAGAAATAAAGAAAACGCTATTCTTCTATGAAGGATTTTTTTTTATTTATTAACATCTCTAGGTGTGTGTGTGGGTGTGTGGTGTGTGTGGGGGGGGGGGGGTTGAGGTGGGAAAGAAATCTACACCGTTGTATGGAGCTGAGAGGAGAGAGAGAGAGAGAGAGAGAGAGAGAGAGAGAGAGGAGAGAGGAGAGAGAGAGAGAAGAGAGAGAGAGAGAGAGAGACCAACGGAATGATATACAGCGTCCAGTGGCTTTCTCCTCTCTTGGGGCTGGAGGTACATTCTGAGTTGTTCAATTCAATTCAATTTAATCAACTTATTGTCCAGTGGAAATTTTTCTTCTGTTCCACATCATTTCACAAGTGCATAAGACATTACAAAAAGACATTAAATCGTTACATAAAAGCCTGTGTTAGTATATGATTTTATATATACATCACACTCACGAGCCCCCCCCCTCCCCCCACCAACACACAGACATGCACAAACACACACACACACACACACACACACACACACACACACACACACACACACACACACACAGACATAATAATTTGGTTGATTTTCTTCAACTCTCTTCAGTTCTTTCCCTTGAATTTCATCACCGGGTGATTGACGGTTTTCTTCCCGGAATTATGATATTTAAAACAACATTTTTGTTATCTGAAGCAATATATCGCCTAAAAAAACGGAATAGACACATTCATGACGGGGGGGGGGGGGGGGAGGGGAGGGGGGAGAGAGAGGAGGAGAGAGGCGGAGAGAGAGACTGTATTTGTGCCAGAGCATGTTGATGAATCGGTTAATTTGTGTTGGAAGAACGTTTTTTTTTTTTTTTTTTTTTTTTTTATTAATCAAGATTACCGTACTTACTGCTAAATCAAACATTGCCTTTCTCTGCCGTGTGATGGTATGTGAAAACAATATGGATCCTTCCCACCCCATCTAGTGGACCGAAGGAAACAGCCTCTCAGATCTGGATTTTTGCCGATAACATGGCCGCTCTTGCAAGCACCACTCAAGATCTGCAGGTGCTTGTAGACAGTATCAGCAAGTTTGCAGGCAACATTGGCCTCAGTCTCAGTGCCAAAAAGATTTTTTTAAAAATATGCTTACCGTAAACACCAAGGGCCAACAGACGTTTTCATGACCAAAAGCAAGTCGGAAGAAGTAGAGAACTGCACATACCTAGGCAGCTCCATCAACAACGCCAAGGACCTTGACCATGAACTGAAGTGTCGTATTGGGAAGAACGCAAATTCTATGGAGGCACGCAAATTCAATCAGCTGAACAAAATATGGAACAGCAAGAAATTCTCCCTTGGAATCAAACTGAAATTTTATAACTCCAGTGTGATTTCAACGCTGTTGTTATATGGCTGTGAAACCTGGCAACTGAAGACCACCCAGGACAAGAAACTCGACGCTTTTGATACTAAGTGCCTACGTAGGATCTTGGTGCATCAAATGGTCAGACTTTATACCAAATGAAGAGGTCAGGGAGAGGTCCAAACAGCTCCCTGTGTCAACCATTGTCTGCAGACGGCGCCTTCACTGGCTGGGTCATGTCTTAGATTACCCTCTTCAAGACCTGCAAACCAGGCCATTAAATGGACTCCAGCAGGCCAGAGAAAAAGAGGATGACCCAGGATAAGCTGGCGACAGACAGTGGAGAGAGACCTCAGACTCATTGACAGAGGATGGAGTGACACTAGCAAACTGGCTGAGGACCGTGCACAGTGGAGGCCTTGACTGCC
The DNA here is from genome assembly GCA_033310375.1 of Conus canariensis. Classification (NCBI taxonomy): domain Eukaryota; kingdom Metazoa; phylum Mollusca; class Gastropoda; order Neogastropoda; family Conidae; genus Conus; species Conus canariensis. The sequence goes on along the minus strand of CM065746.1, from coordinate 26,028,472 downwards.
TCATGCGTCGCAAGACGCGGGAGCATCTAAGTCGAAGTAAGTCACCCCATCGTACATTATGGAAAACGAAGCATTGTGTACTTCTCTCTTTCTCTCTCTCTCTCTCTCTCTCTCTCTCTCTCTTCTCTCTCTCTCTCTCTCTCTCTCCTCCACACACACACACACACACACACACACAAATGGAAGATTTGTAAACATTCTTTGCACAAATACACTTTTTGTTAAAGTTAAGTACATCAATAGCAACTTTTGGGTAAGTCAGTCTCGGTTAAGGTCAATGAAGAGATGAATGGGGGCGAAAAAGTAGCTCGTGAAAGGAGGTGAGGTGGGGAGGAGAGGGAAGGGGGGGGGGGCGATGACGTGAGGGGGGTGGAAGTGTGCCAGTGGCGGGAGGAAGTGGGGGACGGGGGGGGGAGGGGGGGGGGGGAGAGGAGAATCCCTCCGAGATTCCAATGACGGCTCAGGGGCTTGTCACTTTCTAGTCCAGGAAGTCACGTATCAGGTCACGTGACGGCTGTCTCCCCGGAGAGAAGACCGATTTCCGTTGGAAAACACGGTGTGGTGGGGAAGGGGGAGGGCGAGGGGGGGAGGGGGGATGGCATGAAATCCCTGCACTCCACCCCCCCTCTTTCCACTCTTCCCTTCCTCTTCACCACACACACACACACAACCACACACACACACACACACACACACACACACACACACACACACACACACACACACATCCAGGGTATGATCTGAGGCCAAAGCCCATAGGGATGTGTGCAGAGTGGAAAACGTCTGGCCATCAGGGACATTATGAAGGAAGGCGGATCACAAGAACCTGTTTCTAAGTAAATAACACTCTTTTCTCTTCTTGTTTTTTTTCTATAATAAAGGAACCAACCACAACCCCCAACTTTCAGCCCCTCACTCCTCACCCCCTCTCCCAAAATGGTTGTCCGCAAGACCCCCATATGTATCAAAGTGAAAGGTTTAGAATGCAGATTGTGCAAAGGATATTCCTTGATTTTTTCCCCCCATTGTTTCTGATCTGTTAATGATATGCTGAATACATTTGAAAAGCTATTGATAAAGCACCCGCCAAGGAACGTAGACAAACGAATCACAAGACAAAACACGACGCGTTTCGACCTCTCAGGTCTGCTTCTGGTAAGATACACAACACTCAGGACAACAGTCGCCTCGGGATTTGACGTGTGTGCAAGATGTTATGCGTGCATTCACACACGGAACCTCGGTTTATAGTCTCATTCGAAGGACTGTATGGGAAATGCAGTCAGAACCAATGTTAACCCCGAGGGAAAAATCCCCCGGTACCGAAACGGCCCGGCGGAGATTCGAACCCGCAACCCCAAGATTACGAGTCCGGCGCTCTACCACTGAGCTATTCCGGCCCCCGGTAGATGGGATTAATCCTCGCCTGTCTATACAGGGAGTGTCCGCAGGGGTATCATCAACCTGCGTACTCAGAAAAGCTATAAAAAAAAAATAAAAAAAAAAAAAGGATGCCATAAGCGTTTCGTGGAGGCTGTCATACTGTGCACTTCTTGTTTGACAGCAAAACATGTTCGTTCTGAAATAACTTTCCTTTTATTCCAGCGATTTTTTTTTGTGTTCTCTTTTGTGTTGTGTGTGTGTGTGTGTGTGTGTGTGTGTGTTGTGTGTGTGTGTGTGTGTGTGTGGTGTGTGTGACAGATGTGGAATGGTATGGATGACATTCCTCATTTCCCCCACTTTGATTGATTAAGGTATTCGAAAAAAAAAAAAAAAAAAAGGAGTATTTAATGACAGTTGTGAAATAGCTTGATTTTTTTTTCCCAACACGATTTGGTTCACAGCTTTTCGCTGAGTGTGTATGAAGTAACAGTTGTTGTTTTTTTCGTTTTGTTTTATTTTTTTTTAACAGTAAAATTCTTTATTTCACAATATGGTTGATAGAGTCCAGCATATAAGTGTTCATGATAGTTGTGGAATATTCTTTATACCAAACCCTCTTTTTTACAATTTGGTTATGAACTGTGCCGAAAGAGTGTTTAGTAATATTTTGCAGAATAATCCTCATCAGTTTTCTTAGTCCGCATTTTCATTTATTTTTTTTTTAATACATTTTTTATTTCTTTCCTCATTCTGTCTTCCATTCCACAGTTCCTTCTTTCTCTCTTCTCCAGTCTTTCATCAACATGATCTTTCTCTTTGCTGTACATTTCCGGATGCAAATTATCACATTTTTTTTGTTGTTAATCATATTTGTACATGTCTGACAATATTGTAGTAAATAATCCGTGAAACTTATTAGAAACGAGTTATCTTTTTTTTCGGCTTGAATGGATTTGAGTGAGAGTTCAATGTATGCCGAGGAAAGGTTGTTTTCTTTTTGTTGGATATACACACATGCACAAACAAACAAAATTCACTAAGCACAATCCTCTGAGTTCTTACAAACTACAAGCACATAAAGGCAAACAAACACACCCGCTCACTCCACTCACACCCCCTCCCGTCCCTACCCACCCACACCCCCACTTTCTCTCTTCTTATGAATTAATAATACTTAAACAATATACATAATTATACAATTTATAATAATGAAGTAATGTTTTCTCCGTGTGGTACCATGTGATAGCTGTTGTATATAACGCATAACATAATTATGTTCACTGTAATGATCCTTCAAAATATAGATTTAAACAGACTTAAGCATTTCCCAGCTGAGTGTACACACCAGCACCGAAATCCCGTCCATCGGTGTCTTTATATTTCTTTAACAATCAAAAGAAAGTTAATTATATGTTCTTCAGCCCGCTACCAATATGACATCGCTACACCACAGCCGTGCCCCGCCGACCAACCAACAAGCCAACCTACCAGTTAAGTTGCCGATCGGCCTACGTGTCCCAGCCGCGGTATCGCCATGCCAGACAATCAGCGGGTCACAGGCTACAACCACACTCAATGATATTTGAATACCTTATGAAATTACCTACACATCCTGAACATATCCTCTCATGCACGTATTAAATCCAGGTATCTTATGATTTTGATTATCAATTTTCAAATAATACTTCATAATTGATCCAATTAGTGTTAAATTTTAGCAGATTCAATTGTACAGTTGCTATGTATTTTTCAAGATTATATCTTCTCTTTAGTATTTTTAGAAATACTGTTATTGAAGGCTTACATTTGTTTATTTTACAGCTAAAAATGTAGTGTTTGGCTATCAGAATTATAAGATCGAATGTAGTATCAGTTGTGGAATTGTCATCTGCTCCAAATATTATTGTGTTTTCAGTCAGAGACAGATTATTCGCTATTAAACACTTTCCTTTTATTAATTCTTGCAATGATTTCCAGAAATCATTGACGTGTATGCATCTCCAGAACATATGTTCAATGCTGTCTTTTTCCTCTTCACAGAAACCAGTTATAACTTTCTACTATTCCCATTTCTTTCAGAGCTACATTAGTTGCAATTATTCGATGCACTATTCTCATTTGCATCCATTTTAGCTTAATATCCTTAATTTGATGAATTTTTCTAAAACATTTCTTCCAAGGTATCTGTCTATTCAGCTTCTCCGTCCATTTTGCACAACAGTTTGGTTCCCAGTTATCGTTTACTATAATTCTGTAATAAGTTTTGGAACCTTTCTCTACAGAATATATTTTCTTTAGTGCTGTGTTGACTTCTGCTTCAATGTTATCTTTTATCTCATTCTCAAATCCTTGTTCTCTGATGTATTGTTTAATGGATAATATACATCCACCATAAGATAGGAAATCTATTTCAATGTTATACTTTGTTCTGAATTCCTCATGGGATAGTGAACCTCCATTTGCTTTAAACAAATCAGATACTCTAAATACATTTCTATTGTTCCAGTTTTTGTGTTTTATTAGTTTATTTCCTATTTTAAAATGTTCATTGTAAAGGATTGGTTCTGCAAGTAGTTCTCTAGCATTTTCTGGTTTTATTTTATAATAGAACTGCTTATACGACATGAATACATGTTTCCAGAAAACATTGTCTTGAGTGGTGATGCACAGATGATTTGGAGAGTACTTCTCAATGTTCTCAATAATTGAGTATGAAAAAATCAACATGTCTCTCCATCTGTGTGTTGTTTGTCTCAGTCTTTTTATCCATGTTAATTTTAATGCAGTGATGAGAGCATTTATGTCAGGTAGATTCAACCCACCATCCTGTACATCTTTAATAACTGTTTTTCGACTAATTCTGTCTTGTTTTTTTTTTATTCCATACAAACCAGTAACATAAGTCTTGTAATTCTTTAACAAATGTGTCAGGTGGATTTGGAAGCATCAACCATAGGTAAGTCAGTTTTGACAGAATTAATGATTTTAAGACAGCAATTCTTCCTAAAGGGGTAATGATTCTCTTTAGCCAAATTTTAAATAGTGCCTTCACTTCTATCATTCTATCTTTGTAGTTTCTTTTTTTCCATGTGTGTTAAGTCCTGAGTAAACCAAATTCCTAATATTTTGAATTCTTTTGGATTCCAGATCATCTTTAAATGTTGCATATATCTTATTTCACTATGCTTTTGTCTTCCAAGCCAAATTTCTTGTGTTTTCTCTTTGTTTAAGAATAAACCTGATGTTTTCCCAAACCTATCAAGAATCTCGATAGATTTTTCAAATGATTTCTTATTCCCTGTGTTCATCAGTTGAGTGTCGTCGGCAAATTGTGATATTTTGTGTTCTTTCTCCCCGAATTGTATACCTTCAATACTATTTTCTTCTTTGATCATTACGGATAATATTTCTGCACATAATACGAAGATATATGGTGAAACTGGATCTCCTTGCCTACAACCCCTTTCTATTGAGAACCATGATGATGTTTGGCCATTTACGATAACAGTAGACTTAATGTTTTTGTAGAATACTTCTATCCATTTACATATATCTTTACCTAAACCTACAGCCTCTAGCACTTTGTGCATAAAATCCCAATCTAACGAGTCGAACGCCTTTTCGAAGTCTAAATTAATCAGCATCCTGGGATATTTTTTATGTTGAGATGGTGTATTATGTCATAAGTTAACCTAATGTTACTATCTATGTATCTATTTGGGACAAATCCTGTCTGGTCTTCACTAATCAGTGATGGAAGGACCTTTTTAATTCTGTTAGCAATACAAGTGGAGCCAATTTTGTATATAAGGTTTAAAAGTGAAATAGGTCTCCAGTTTTTTACATATTCTTTTGGTTTTCCTTCTTTGGGTATACAGATTATAATACCTTCTTTCTGGGTGTTTGATAGTTCGCCTTCTCTGAAACTTTCATTTAGAGCTCGGGTTACAAACACGCCGATTTGTTTCCAAAAACATTTGAAAAACTCAGCTCCAAACCCATCCGATCCAGGGCTTTTTCCGTTCTTCATATTTTTCAATGCAATCCCTGCTTCGTCTATTGTTATTTCACCTTGTAATGATTTAGTCTGTTCTTCTGTTAATTTCGGTATCTTATTCACCAAATCTTCAATATTGCATTTCACAGTTGATCTTTTTCGGTATAGATCCTCATAAAAATGTTTTACTGTAACTTTTATGTCTTCTGGTTTGTCCAGTATATTACCTTGTCCATCCAGTAGTTTTACAATTTGTTTGCTAATAAAGTTACGCTTTTCTAAACTGCAGAAATATTTACTAACCTTTTCCCCATCTGCAACCCATCTTGCTTTTGATCTTAGTAGTACACCATTCATAACCTTTCTCTTAGTGATATCAGTTCTCTATTACTCTCTTCAATTGTCTTCAAATCCTCCTCTGATTTAAGTTCTTTACTCTCAATATCTTTAATAGTTTGCATAAGGCTGTTTTCTTTACACTGTGATTCTCTTTTTTTAACTGTGGCATACTGGATGGATTTTTCTCTTATCTTCATTAGTAAGAAGTCAAGAAAGACCCGATCAGACACTGTTAGTTTAGGGTCTGAGCTGTTCGAATGGTTTTCATCTTGGCTATTGTTAGCATGAATATCATTTCCCTCATCTTTATCTGTGTATTCCTTTGTTATTTCTTCTATTAGATTATTTATTCCGTCTACATATTCTTTATCTTTTAGTAGAGATGTATTAAATTTCCAAAGAGTTTTGTGTTTAATCTTCTTTCCGAATTGAAGCTTTAGTGTAATCAGTGAATGGTCAGATCTATAGCCTGGTAAAATGTCAGCATCTTCAAAATACCAAATTAAATATTCTGACAGAAGGAAGAAGTCTAGCCTACTTTGTTGCAAGGGGGTAGGTCTACGCCATGTGTATCTCCTACAATCCGGGTTGTTTTCTCTCCATATCTGCTAATGACAAATCTTGTATCATATCCTCAACTGCTTTTTTAGCTTTTGGGTTATTTATGTGTTTATAATTGTAACAATCAATTTCCTGTTCTAGTACCATATTAAAATCCCCCACCACAATAACGTTGTTATTTTTGCACGTTTTAATCTTATTTGTGAGTTCCTCATAGAATGCTGGGTCGTCTTTGTTTGGTCCATAAACACTTACTAGCAACAGTTCCTTTTCATTTGTTGTAAATGATATGATGATAAAGTTACCCTGCATATCTGTTTCCACCTTATTTATTTTGAATTCGAAATTATTGTTAAATAGTATTGTACTCCTCGAGCATTAGATCTGTATGAGGAGAAAAAGCAGTCATACCCCCATTCCGCTTTAATACACTTTTCCGTATCTTTTTCAAAATGAGTATCTTGTAGGCAATATATGGAGTATTGTTTTTTCTTAAATAATGAAATATATCTCTTCTTTTCTGATAATTCCCTAGACCTTGACAGTTTAATGATGAAATTGTTAACATGTTTGCCTTGTTACCTACTGAATCCATGGTGTTTTCCTTGTAGTCAAAAACATTAAATAAAAAAAACCATCATGTGCCACAAGAGGAATAAAAGCAACAAACAGGAATCCAGTTCAATGTTCACAAGGGCCAGGCAAAAAGGAGTATACTTTACAACAGCATGCATTTGAACAATCATCGTAATCATGGCTTGCGTAATTACCCCGATGTGAATTAATACCGTCCATTTGGCTATGAGCTATACCTGCTATCTTTGTACCAGACAACATTCTTTGCGAGATGTCGATATTGCTAATGTATGTACCGACACGGGCTGTATACGTATAACATAAGAAACAGAACGTGGAGAAAGTCTTAAATAAACCAATGATAACAATAAGAATTATAATGTTAAAAGTGTGCTCAGCACTTGAAGTCTGCACTTGAACGCCGTTCGTTGCCATTCAAGTCTTGAAAATTCACATTCAAATATATACAATGTTCTATATTATGTGCCAAAACGGACCAAAAAAAAAAAATCAACCAAAAAACATAAGAAAACGCACACACACACACACACCACACACACACACACACACACACACACACACACACACACATACACACACACACACAAAAGCAAACCCGCAAACCGCTGAGCATACAAAAGTACAGCATACAAAAAGCAACATTAGATTTATCGAACTGGAAGCCCTTCCCCTTTCTCTGAATGAACATCATCAAAACATCAAACATCATCAAATTCATGCCGCATCCCCCTCCCCTCCCCCCCCCCCATACCACCCGCTCGTCCGCAATACACCCCCTCCACCACTACCACACCGCCTACCGACCCACCACCTCCTCTTCTCTAAACATCCACAAACTGGAGCAAAAAAATCTGCCAGGCGAAAAATACACCTGTTTGATAGGTCCGTATACTGAGAATACATCAATCAGTTTAGAGAATCTGCGCAGATATCGCAAACTACTGCCGATGATAATCATGATAGTAGCGAAAACAGCAATAGTAGTAACAGCAGCAGCAGCAGTAGCAGTGACAGCAGCAGCTGCAGTAGTGACAGCAGCAGCAGCAGTAGTGCAGCACAGCAGCGCAGCAGCAGTTGTAGTAGTGGTGGTAGTATCAGCAGAAGCAGAGCAGCAGCAGCAGCAGCAGCAGTAGTGACAGCAGCAGCAGCAGTTGCAGTAGTTGTAGTAGTGGTGTAGTATCAGCAGAACAGCAGCAGCAGCAGTAGCAGCGGCAGCATGCATCAGCAGTAGTAGTAATAGTGGCAGCAGTGTAGCAGTAGCAGCAGCAGCAGCAGGCCACTGGAGTAATGTTTATGATCACAATAATAGTAATGATGATGATAACAAATAAATAAGAGAGAGAGAGAGGCGGGAGCCAGATAGCAACGACGACAGGGAGAGAAAGGGTAGATGACAGAGAATCTCCCGGAATGTAGTAAGGGCCCATCACCCCACCTCCTCTATGGCTTTTTCTCTTCCCTTCCCCGGGGGGGGGGAGGGGGGGGGGTCACGGGGGAAAAGGGGGGGGGCAAAGGGTGGCCACTCTTCCTTACTATCTCAGCACCAAATTTACAAAATTGAGACACTCACAACGTGGCAGTTCCGTAAAATACATACTTCCCGTCTCCGGCTGGTTAACACAGCTCATTCACGGACCGTGACACCCCCTCGCCTCTCCCTCCCCCCCCCCCCCCCCCCCCCCCCCCCCAAAAAAAACAAAAAAAGCAAGAAAGAAAACACACACACACACACACACACACACACACACACACACACACACACATCAAAAAAACGAAGGGATAAACCAAAGAAAGCGGGAAAGAAGGGAAAGAAGGAAGGAAATAAAAGCATCAAGATATCCGACAGCTTTTGCTTCATAATGATTGTGGAGTCTGCAAATTATTTTCTCTTCAGGTAAAGCTGAAAGGAAACAATTATCTTTCCCAATCCGAACCTGGAAAAAAAAAAAACATCTAAAAGTGTACAACTGCATCAGATATCCAACACAGACAATGTAGATTTCAAGAGTTCAGAGTGTGAGAAGGACATTCTGCCACAGGTTTTAAAGGGTGCAAGTGTTTATCAAACATAAGGAAAAAGTGACTTGCAAGTCCAAAGGGGAGCAGAAAAGACATATACACAGGAGCAGCTGAACGTTGATGATTATAGGGCTATTGTGTTGCTGAATGATAAATCAGCCGTACTTCTTGTCTTTTCTTAGGTTATGTGGCCTCACCAGCAAAACCAAACCAAACAAAACCAACGAGGCGAAAATATCCATTGTACAAAAATATGTCACAAATACTCAGGTGCGCGCGCGCACACATACATGCACGCACACACACATACACACACACACACACACACGCGCGCGCGCGCGCGTGCGCGCGCATACACACGCACACACACATAAACACACACACAAACACACACATAAGCACACACACATACACCCCACCACTCTCTCACTCTCCCCCCCCCCCCTCACACAGACTCGCACGTACGCGCACGCATTGCCGTCCCCCCCCTCCCCCCCTTCCCCTCTGCATACCCACATAAGTGTGCGCAAACGCTACCAAGAGCACACACGCAAACACACGCACGGATGCGAGCGCGCACGTGCTTGCACACACACACACACACACACACACACACACACAGCACGCGCGCGCGCGCGCGCGCGCGCGCGGGCGCGCACACACAACACACCTTACAATACATGTTTGCTCATGTATCAAATTCTTGGATTATATCAAGATGTCCGACAAGCACCTGTTCTGGACTTTGTTCTTAACACATGATCATAGATAAACACACATCCAATCACGTGTATACATATAGATCTAGATATACACACATACACATATATAAATATGCATGTGCATACGTGTGTGTACACCTCACATCTGTTTTTCTTTGTTGTTACTGGGTAAGGAACAGTGGATCACAAACGTGCTCATAAACCATGGGAAACATTTTCACCAGCACATGGAGCAGACTATCATTTCATGACCTATACTAAATGGTTCATTGTTATGCAATCAAACAGTCAACATTTACTTCTCACGAAGTTTCACAGTTACACGCTCACGCGCGCGCACAGCCACACGCACGCCCACACGCACGCACGCACGCACGCGCGCGCACGCGCACGCGCGCCACCCCCCCCCCCCCCCCCCCCCCCCCCCCTTACAATACGTGTTTGCTCACGTATCACGCATTTTCAT
>CM065746.1:25983388-26005888 GCA_033310375.1 Conus canariensis | reverse complement strand
AGAGAGAGAGAGAGTTCTCTCGCCTTTCTCTCTCCTTCCCATCATACCCCTTCCCTCGACTTTTTCTCTCTCCATCACTCTAATTATGTGTCTCTGTGTGTATCCCCCCCCCCCCCCTCGTCAAATGAGTTGACAGACCTCATCCATATGAAAGTGAATAGAGCCCTGAAGGAACTGGGCCTCATTCGTACTGCGCCCTGATACAGCTGGGACCTCATGGGTCTGTACCATGTTGGTATTAATGATAATGATTTATTAATAATAATGATGATGATTTATGGCGCCTTATCTTACATCAGCCCTAAACGCTTACAAATAAAGAAGAAAAGATTTAAAGAAAACATTAATGAAACCAATCAGAAGATAAATATTGCATTAAGCACCATGCACCTACAAAGAAAGTAGCCAGTCTGACGCATAATATTTCTATGGATCTGTGGTACCATACTCAGTTTGGTTTTAAACCATTGCCTAAACGGCAAAATGTCTGGACAGAAACGTACGTCCCATACGTGATGTATAAATTTCCACACCAAGGGACATTCCATGACTGGTTTCTGCATGCCCCGGAAAAGGTCCATGCTCAGTGCCCATGGCTGGTTTCTGCATGCCCCGGAAAAGGTCCATGCTCAGTGTCCATGGCTGGTTTCTGCATGCCCCGGGAAAGGTCCATGCTCAGTGTTGGGATACACTGATCCGTAAAGCGCCATTAGTGAGGTTGAAAACAGCGGCGTACTAATTTGACCTGTACAGTAAACACACAGACGGACACAAAATCCTTGTGACGAGCTAAACATCCATGGCTCTGTAGGTGACAGTGTTGATGCAGACAGATCCCTAGAGAGAAATGAGGACAGGCCCGAAACAGGCCTACCATAATCAACAGGCCTACAACAATCAACAGGCCTGCCATAATCAACAGGCCTACCATAATCAACAGGCCTACCATAATCAACAGGCCTACCATAATCAACAGGCCTACAATAATCAACAGGCCTACCATAATCAACAGGCCTACAATAATCAACAGGCCTACAATAATCAACAGGCCTACCATAATCAACAGGCCTACAATAATCAACAGGCCTACCATAATCAACAGGCCTACCATAATCAACAGGCCTACAATAATCAACAGGCCTACCATAATCAACAGGCCTACAACAATCAAACACACCAGTGGACATGTTGTCGGCGTGAGGAATGGGTAGACCTCCGACAGAATGTCTGTGATTTGAACCTAATCCACTGCCGTGTAAGAACCAATGTGTCCCAGAAATGAGTACGGACTGGTCTGTAGCATGGACGAATCAGTCATGATTCCTTTTTCCATCAAGATGGTTTTCATCACTGTCCGATGATCAGTCTACCCAGAGTGCATCTATGCTTGTAGGATCTTCCATGCCTATTTAAAAAAACAAAAAAACTAGTCTGCACCAAAACGTGTTTGCTGCATTAAGCATCTATGGCTCTGTAGTCCATGCTTGAGAGCATGTAATGATTCATGTGATCAATGGCAAGATGATAGGCTGGAGGACATATCAGATGCGTTCTTTGAATAAAAAAAATACTGACTGTTGAAGACCAGTTATGGGCACATACATGTCATGCTTAGTGGATGCCCCAAACTAATTCATACCCAGTCTTTGTGCTGACAGAACCTTAGATGGGAATAGAGACCGCAACCAAGATGAACTTGATATGACCCATTTTACCAGCAGTTCGCAACACTGAATACGTATTCGGACACAACTGATAAAGCCACGTTGGGACACAATATGTGAATGGTTGTTTCGTGTATACCCTAGACAACTTCATGCTCAATTTTGTACACTTTCAATTGTAATAGCGCTAGGAGAAACAAAAACCGGACGAATTCTGTAAGGCCTATTCTGTAAGGCCTATTCTGTAAGGCCTGTTCTGTAAGGCCTATTCTGTAAGGCCTATTCTGTAAGGCCTATTCGTTAAGGACATGGACGGACTCATTGATACCCAGTCTGATGCATAAAGCATCCAGGACTCTACCATCCATGACATCACACTTGATATGGGGGCAGACAGATACCTACACGACAAGATGACAGGCTTATGTGTTACTTATCAGTCAAACACACCGTCGGAGACACCGAGGAAAAACTAGTTTGATGTAGAAAACTTACATAGTAGCTGCACTAGACCGGTTCATACACCACGATGACACAGATTAATCTTTGAATAGCAACGGAGCAGGCTACGGACAAATTTTCCTCTCTGTGATCTGCTCACTGAACACATTGACGAACACACTATTATAAACTACATGGCCTATGTACTGAATACATTGACGGACACACTATTATAAACTACATGGCCTTTCTACTGAATACATTGACGGACACATTGTTAAAAACTAAATGGCCAATGTACTGAACACATCGACGTACATACAGTTAAAAACTAAATTGTCACACATACACTCACACACACACGCACGCACGCACGCACACACGCACTCCTACACACGCACACACGCACTCACACACGCGCGCGCACACGCACACACGCACGCACGCACACACACACACACACACACACACACACACACAAACACACATACACACGCACGCACGCACACACGCACGCACGCACGCACGCACGCACACACACACACACACACACACACACACACACACACACACACACACACACACACACACACACATACTGAGCCGCACACGTCAATGACAACTTTGATTTAGTTTTTGGGGCGGTTGGCGATTGTTTCGGTGCAAATTGCAATTGTCACTCGAACCGGGACAATTGAAACTTTTTGCACCTGTGCAGCAGCCACCTCATAGTTTACCCCGGCGCAAAAACTCAACTGCCATTTACCCCAGGGAAATTGCCAATCACACGGATTCTCATTTAAACCATTATTAAATTTATACACGCACACGCCTAAACGCGCACACGCGCGCACGCTCTCGCACACACCCGCAAGCACACACAGACACACACGCGCGCACTCGGATATAATTATACTCTCTCTCTCTCTCTCTCTCTCTCTCTCTCTCTCTCTCTCTCTCTCTCTTGCGCAGTGACACCACACACACACATAACACAAACACAAATGAGCAATTCATTCCTTACGCACATGCGTAGTTACGATCGTGACATGTCTTTCTGAAGGACAATTTGCTTTACGTTTGAATGTAACATTGTAGTGTATATCATAACCATATTTTTGGTACCAGAATGAAATAATGCAAGTGACAAGAACAGATTCGTCCTTGGGTGATGGATGTGGATGGTAGCGTTCGTTATAAACATCGATGGGGGAAACTTTTTTTTTGTTGAGAAAAACATGGGTGTTAGTTTGTTCATGATGTTAAAGATGAAGACGGCTTTGTTGTAACGTCATTAGGAACGATAGAAGAAAATCGGAGTAGAGTCAGCTTTAAAGAGCGTCTGTATAAGCTCTCAAGCGGTTTCAAACAAATCTTTCACAGGCTAAATCCCAGCATTTTGAGAGAGAGTGAGAGAGAGGGAGGGAGGGAGGGAGGGAGGGATAGAAGAGAGAGAGAGAGATAGGGAGGGAGGGAGGGAAGGAGGGGGAGGGAGGGAAGGGAGAGAGATGGGGAGGGAGGGAGGGAGGGAAGGAGGGGGAGGGAGGGAAGGGAGAGAATGGGGAGGGAGGGAGGGAAGGAGGGGGAGGGAGGGAAGGGAGAGAGATGGGGAGGGAGGGAAGGAGGGGGAGGGAGGGAAGAGAGAGAGATGGGGAGGGAGGGAGGGAGGGAAGGGAGAGAGATGGGAAGGGAGGGAGGGAGGGAAGGAGGGGGAGGGAGGGAAGAGAGAGAGATGGGGAGGGAGGGAGGGAGGGAAGGAGGGGGAGGGAGGGAAGAGAGAGAGATGGGGAGGGAGGGAGGGAGGGAAGGAGGGGGAGGGAGGGAAGGAGAGGAGGGAGGGAGGGAAGGAGGGGGAGGGAGGGAAGAGAGAGAGATGGGGAGGGAGGGAGGGAGGGAAGGAGGGGGAGGGAGGGAAGGAGGGGGAGGGAGGGAGGGAAGGAGGGGGAGGGAGGGAAGGGAGAGAGTGGGGAGGACGGGAATGAAAGGGGGTGAGGGAAGGAGAAGTAAAAGTGGGGAGAGGTTGAGGAGAAGCCAGGATCAATGTGATCCGAAAGGGAGGAGGCATATGAGAGACAGACAGACAGACAGACACAGACAGACAGACAGACAGTGAGACAAAGGCAGACAGACAGACAGAGAAAGAGGTAGAGACAGAGACAGACAGGCAGACAGAAACAGAGACACAGACAAAGAGAGACAGAGAGAAAAAGAGAGACAGACAGACAGACAGACAGACCAAAGCAGAGATAGAGACAAAGAGAGACAGAGAAAGAGACAGACAGACAGACAGACAGACAGACAGACAGAGACCCGCTGGTCTATGTTCTGATTGCACAGTGGTATACTGTGGTGGCCCTTTCTGATTTCACAGAGAACTCGAATCCTATAGAACAATCCCTTTTTCACACCTCCCACACCGTCACCATCCGGCCCCCTCTCCCATTATCCCTTCCTTCCCCCCCTTTCCCCACCTCTCTCTCTCTCTCTCTCTCTCTCTCTCTCTCTCTCTCTCTCTCCACACTCACACACACACAACACACACACACACACACAACGAGATCTATGTGCATGTGCGTCAACGTGTGTGTGTGTGTGTGTGTGTGTGTGTGTGTGTGTGTGTGTGTGTGTGTGTGTGTGTGTGTGTGTGGTGCGCGCGCGCGCGCGTGTGTGTGTGTGTCCCTTCGTGTCAAATTTGGAATCGTTAACATTTGAAATTGAAATGCCAATATTAAAATGTTCCTGTCTTTTTTTCTTTTTTTTTTTTTCTTTTTGTGAAGAAAAAATTGACATCGTTATTTTACGCTCAGCTAATCATCAAGAGGAAGGCTGTTTTCTGTCATCTTGTGTTGAGCTGTGACACGTGACACCGCAAAAAACAAACAAACAAACAAACAAACAGACAAACAAATGAACAGATAACTCAAAAGAGAATTATCTCCCAATTGCACTAATCACGCTGAATAAATTAGTTCTGGTCCGCTTAAAATGTCAAAGCCTAACGGTGTAACTGGACAAGAGATTCGTCATTTGTTTGTTTGTTTGTTTGTTTTTAATTAACTTCGATTATCTGTCTGCCTCCTTTCAATTATTTTAGCACGATAATCTGACGTGAGCAATCTGTTGCTGTTGTTGTTGTTGTTGGTGGTGGTGGTGTTGATGTTGTCGTTGTCGTTGTCGTTGTTATTATTGTTGTTGATGTTGTTGTTGTTGGATGATGATGTTGTTGTGTTGTCGTCGTCGTCGTTATTGTTGTTGTTGTCGACGTTGTTGTTTCTGTTGTTGTTGTGTTGTTGTGTCGTTGACGTTTTGTTTGATTGTGTTCTTTCTCAGAACAAACGCCCAGCCAAACCTGAGAGAAAACCTGCCATGTCATTTCCATGTAAGATCACATGTGAGGAGAGCATGCGATGTTGTTGGATCAGCACATGGTGCATGGTCCTTTGTGTCATGAAAAGGCCTGGAAAGTGTCTGTTCTGGACATTGTGTGTTATTCCTCACGCGCGCACAG
The DNA here is from genome assembly GCA_033310375.1 of Conus canariensis. NCBI lineage: Eukaryota > Metazoa > Mollusca > Gastropoda > Neogastropoda > Conidae > Conus > Conus canariensis. The sequence continues at coordinate 26,000,275 of CM065746.1, read as the reverse complement.
ACTTTATACACAACCTGCTCGCGCATGCACGCACAGACACACATAAACACAGGCATGGCATGCGGGCACGTACACACACACACACACACACACACACACACACACACACACACACACACACGCACGCACGCACGCACGCACGCACGCACACACCACACACACACACACACACACACACACACACACACACACACACATACATACACACGCGCGCACTCAGCACCCATGCACCTCACAGTCTCTCTCTCTCTCTCTCTCTCTCTCTCTCTCTCTCTTCCTCTTCCTCCACTCCTCTCCTCTTCTCCTCCTCTCTCCTCCTCCTCCATGTTCTCCCTTTTCTCCTCCTTCTTTTCCATTTCCCTTCTCCCCCCTCCCCTCTCCTCATCACCCACCCCAGCTGAACAAAGCTGTAGCCTGGGTTTCCTTAGTGTTGTGATCCAAAACAGCTGAGAAATGTCCTGACATGATTTTCCAGTCAGCGAAAGCCAAGCAGACATTTCATCGGTTTTTCCGATCAATCACAGGATGTTAGTATTTTTGATGACTGAATGGGAGGGGGGGGCGAGGGGGGGGGGGGGGGATAATGAATGAACATATCAATTGGGAAGAGATTTTTTTTTTAACATTCAGTCCTTACACACATCATTTACCTGTGTGTGTGTGTGTGTGGAAGATGTGGGTTTCAGATAGAAACAAGCCGAATTAGGAACAACATCGTTGACACTTCGCCAATTTCTTGTCATGTCTTCTCTATTCTTCACAAAAAAGAAAATTCCGAATCTCTGCCAAATTATTATTGTAAAGATGGATAAATTGTTAGCCTGCTCTTGGTTTCCCCCCACTGCAAAATTGTTCAGCATAATATTGTTTGGTCAATCAGTGGGAGATTGCATCTCTTAAGGGATTCAAATAAAGGCTGTTCTGCACAATTCTTAGTTGCTGAAATTGTTTGGGTTCTTAAATTATCAATCGTCTAGCGATTGGTCATTCACAATGACGTAAGATGTGATGCGCGCGCATCTAGCCAGTGATGCTTGTATCATGCCAGAGACAAGACACGTGCTTTTTCCGCCAAAAGAAATATATCGTTTCATGAGGTCAGTCCATTCCTTTTTATTCTTTTTTTTAACTTTATTGGTTAAAGATAGCAAGGCTGAGTCCTTTCAGTGCCTTTTTATCAGCCAGATTTCGTGTTGCTGCTCAGGTCAACAATATCGTAATTGCCGGCTTTCAGCCCGGTACCGGTACCAAGTCTGGCCTGGCCTCACATGATCAAGATGAAAGGCCGGCCGTTGAAGGTAAGGACTTGAGAGATTCCAAACTGGAGGAAAAATTAGAGGACAGGCTTCAAGATGTAGCGCAACGTTTGGATGCGAAGTAGGAAAAGAGGTTTGATGAATTTGAAACTCTTTGAGAACTTCGTTAAAACGTAAACTCGATGCCGAGAGAAACGATTCTGACGTCGAATATGACGAACGCGATGTCCTTGTTTTACAAGAGGATCAAGAAGAGTTAGATTTACAGCAGTGTGAAAAGGCACTGATTGAGGGAAATGCCAGTACTTCTACCTCTAGCACATCAAAGAAAGACAACGCTCAGTTGTTCGATGAAATTGAACAAGAACTCAGTGGAAAAGAAATGCTAGGTTCAAAGGTCAGTGATGGCTTGGCAACAATAGTCAATGCGCGTTTTAGCCGAAAGCTGAGCGAAAAGGTCCAGAAGGACAAATTTGAGGCGCACAACCGACCGGAAAATTGTGAGAAATTAGTTGTGCCAATGGTAAACAAGGAGGTATGGTCCAAACTTTCAACAGATCAACGCAAATCGGATCTGAAGATTGCACACGCCCAGCGCGCCATTATCAAGGCAACAACCGCGATTGCTCGCGTGGCAAACCAGAACGAGGCTTCGCGACAAAATGCAGAAGTAATACGGAACTGCACAGATGCAATTGCGTTGCTAGGGCACGCCACCCATGAGCTGTCCATGTTCCGTCGTCGAGCGATGTGTCCACCGGTCAATCCGCGCTTGTGCGACGAAACGATTGCCGTTACGGAACACTTGTTTGGCGACAATCTTGCATCCACCCTCAAAGATATAAACCAAATGGAGAAGATAGGCTACAGGGCCTTGATTGCTGGGAAAAAGGGAAACAACCCCAAATTTAGTCGCTTCCAGTATGACGGAAATGGGGGCAACAGGGAAGGGTCTTTTTTAGGGGCCGTCTCGAACAAGCATTTCCCAGCCAGACGTGGGGGCTATCAGTACCCAAAACCACAGACACATCGCTACAATAGCTTCCCCAAAGGGCGCAACCAGAGGAACAGCTTCTCTCAGTCTCAGTAACTGAGGTAAGTGATGTTGATGCACAGTTAGACAGCATTGTTCAGTTGCTGACACTTGAAGCAGAAGAGTTTGAAGCAGGAAGACTGGCTAAATTTATAGAAAATTGGGTTAAGCTGACATCAGATCCCAACATCCTAAAATCAGTGACTGGGGCTGAAATTGAGACTGGTTGTAATCTGGAAGAGTTAGCTACTTTGTCATGTCCATCCTCATATTCATTCAGAATGAATGCTGCAGAAACAGCTGTTATTGATGAAGAGACAAACGTTGACTGCAGGGTTCGTGGTGAAAATGAAATAATAATAAAGTTTATAAAAACCTTTTGGTGGTAGTCGAACCCTTTGGAAGGTAGACACTGACGTTTCAAGCTTTGACAACGGGCCTATGGCTTGAAACGTCAGTGTCTACCTTCCAAAGGGTTCGACTACCACCAAAAGGTTTTTATAAACTTTATTATTATTTCATTTTATTGATGAAGAAATTGACAAATTGATTAGGAAAAAGTTATAACCGAGTGTGAGCACACTCATGGAGAAGTGTTGTCACCAATCTTCACTCGGCAGAAAAAAGATGGGTCACAGAGAATAATCCTAAACCTAAAAAGTCTAAATGAAGAAATAACATATCACCATTAAAGATGGACACTTTGGCTACGGCCTTGGCTTTGGTTAGCAAAAACTGCTATATGGCATCATTGGACTTGAAAGATGCTTACTACTCTGTACCAGTTTGCAAGGAACACAGAAAGCTGCTGAGATTTGAATGGAAAGGAAAAATTTTCGAATACAGTGCGCTCCCAAATGGATTGGCATTGGCAACACGTTTGTTCACAAAAATAATGAAGCCAGTTTTTGCTACCTTGAGATTGAAAGGACATATCTCAACAGTTTTCTTGGATGATTCCTTGCTTATGGGCATTTCAAAGAGACAGTGCCAGGAAAATGTTATGGACACACTGGACATATTACATAAGTTAGGATTTATTGTACATCCCACAAAGTCAGTTTTTCAACCAACTACTGTGATTCAGTATTTAGGAGTGATCATTGACTCAGTCTCAATGACGGTCACTTTGACCTCAGAAAGGAAAGAGAAAATGCTTCTAAGCTGCAAGAACCTGCTGAAGGCAGCTGAGATATCCATAAGAGATTTGGCAAAAGTCATTGGGTTAATGGTGGCCAGCTATCCCGCTGTTAAATTTGAGCCCCTGCATTACAGGCAGTTGGAAAAAAAGTGCAGAGCTCTGAAGAAAAGCAAAGGACATTTTGACCAGGTGATGGAGATATCTAAAGCTGGAAAAAAGTTGACATGGTGGATTGACAGTATTCCTGATGCTTTCAATGATGTCTGTTGCAGAGATCCAGACATTGTGATCTATTCTGATGCAAGCCTTCATGGCTGGGGCTGTGTGTGTGCAGAAGTCTCTTCAGGAGGAGTGTGGTCACCAGCAGAAAGGAAATTTCATATAAATTACTTAGAATTAAAAGCTGCATTTTTTGCCTTGAAATCTTTCCGGATGCAGCTTCAAGGGAAACATGTAAGGCTCATGCTGGACAATACCACAGCCATAGCATGCTTAAACCACATGGGTACATCTCACTCTGACTCCTGTAATGATTTAACGTTTCAGATCTGGTCTTGGTGCATTGAACATAATATCTTTGTCAGTGCAGCCCACATACCAGGAGTGGAAAATGTGATGGCTGATGCAGAATCCAGGAAGGTAAATCTGGACAATGAATGGAAGCTGAACAATGACCTTCTGCAAGCTGCTCTTAGACAGCTGAATGCAGCACCTGACATAGATTTGTTTGCTTCAAGGCTGAATGCGCAAATGAAAAGATTCATCTCTTTCAGGCCAGATCCAGATGCAGAAGCTATTGATGCTTTCAGTGTAACTTGGAGAGACATGAATTTCTATGCTTTTCCTCCTTTCAGCGTTGTCACCCGATTCCTCCAGAAGGTGCAGAGGGATCAGAGTTCAGGTGTGCTGGTGGTCCCAGATTAGCCAACTCAGCCGTGGTATCCAGTACTGTTGCGACTGTTGGCAGCAGAGCCAGTGCATCTGACCTGCAGAAAAAAACCTGTTGCATCTCCCCAGCCACCCAGATGCAGTCCATCGCATGATTCAACAGAAGAGGCTTCGCCTGCTAGTTTGCAGGATCTCAGGTGTTCTTTAACCAGCTGTGGTCTAAGCAGTGGGGCCGCTGATTTGGTTATGAGCTCTTGGAGAAACTCTACCCAGAAAGCGTATGACTCTTACATAAGAAGGTGGAAAACTTTTGTAGATAGCAAGGGAATAAAAACACCAACTTATGACCATGTAATAAATTTTCTGGCAGAAATGTATGATTCTGGGGCTAGTCACAGTACAGTAAATTTAGCCCGGAGTGCAGTTTCAGCTTATTTGCACAGGCCAGGCACCGAGGCAGTAGGCAGTCACCCATTAGTGTGTCGCCTAGTGAAAGGGGTGTTTGAAGAAAGACCCTCCATTCCCAAATATCATGATACATGGGATGTGGATAGTGTACTACAATACTTAGCTGGCTGGCCAGACGTAGGAAAGATGACTTAAGCAGTTGACCCTTAGACTGGTTATGTTGTTAGCCCTGCTGTCTGGTCAGAGGGGTCAAACAATCCACACATTAAAATGTGAGGATGTCAGATTTAAAGATAACAAGTGTGTCTTAGTGTTTAGTGCTGTGCTGAAGCAAACTAAACCAGGGTCACATGTGCAGCCGTTAGAACTAGAGTCATTTGTAAATAAAAAAAACTGTGTATTGTTACCCACCTTAGACAGTATTTAAGAGTGACAAAGACTCTGAGGAAAGGGAAACAATTCTTCATTTCATTTGTCAAATCCCACAGTGAAGTCTCAAGAGACACTATATCCAGGTGGATTAAAACTGTTCTGAGGTTAGCCGGGGTGGATATCAGCCGTTTTTCAGCTCACAGCACCAGAGCAGCTAGCACTTCAGCAGCATTCAGCAGAGATGTGCCTATTGACTGCATAATGAGAGCGGCTGGGTGGTCTAGACAGACCACTTTTACCAAGTTCTACTGCAAACCTGTGCTTCAAAAATCTTTGGGACAATCAGTTCTAGACAGTTTTGTAAATAAGAAATAGAAATGCTGCAGGGTCCAGTTTTGACCCAGTGACTGACTGATGTTTCATGGTACAGTTTGACCCAGTGACTGATTGAAAGTGATTGCATGCCAAAATACAAATTGTTTTTGAATTACCAGAAACTTTACAGCTCTTGTGTAATTAAATATGGACAAACAAAATCCATCGACTTGTTATATTGCTTTTATGATTGATTCAGTACTCATGACCTCTAACTCTGAAGTCTCACGTCATTGTGAATGACCAGTCGCTAGATGATTGATAATTAGTAAATTTAACGAGACTTACCTGTAAGTTGAGGTTAAATTGGAATTATCTAGAGTCTAGTGATGGGAATGAGCAGTTACGTGCCCTCCCATCTCGGCTCTGGATGATTCTCGCTTACCCTCCCAGGTATTGTCTGTTGAATTTATTTTAGAGGTCATTCATGTCTAAATACTGGCTAGATGCGCGCGCATCACATCTCACGTAATTGCTCATTCCCATCACTAGACTCTAGATAATTCCAATTTAACCTCAACTTACAGGTAAGTCTCGTTAAATTTACCAATTAACCCTTTGCATACGACACGCCGGTTTATCGGCGAGGCTTAAAATGTACCCTTGAATACGACAGGGAGCTATACCGGCAAGCTCCCATCGCTTCGCACAGTCCTGCCATTTCGGCGGTAGCGGGACCATTGAGGGTTGTTTAGAAACATATCCACCTACCGGTAGTTGCTTCTAGCTGTACCGCCAGACACGTTTAGACAAAGCTAGTGCTAGCTTCCCCTTCCCATGAGAAAGTTTTTGAGTTTCCTGGTTTTATATTTTATAAGCATGGGTGGTAGTTTTGCTTCTTCTTACTTTGTTTCATGTGACACTGTACATGTCACGTTTGTCATCATCTGTCTGTCTGTCTGTCCTTGACTGTCATGAAAATCTGTGTTCAGTTCTTCATATAAGAGTATGTAATAATAAATACTTTTTTTTTAGATGTAAGAAAAACCCAAGTTGGGTTCAAATAAGTACCTCTTTTATACTGAAATTTCCCCCAGAAATCCAGGAATGAAAAGAACAGAACTGTAGTAAGAACCCAGGAACCAAGGGAAGTAATGACAGCCTATATTCAGTACTCAAAGAGTTAAAACAGCAGAGCTGACCACTCTGACTGTTGGACACCTTTTGACCTCCCTTGAATCCTTAAATGGCATCCTTAGGCACAGGTTCAAAGATTTCCATCTACATTTATACTGTTAATATAATGATTTTAGTTGTTCAGCAACTTATTACCTTACCTCACTTTCTTTTATGTTACTTTTCTGTCCTTTGGAGGCTCCTTTGGTGTGAAGTTGGATTCTACTTTTGAACCCTAGGTGGGGAGAACACCACAGAATTAGACTGTCGTATATCTCCTTTTGGTGCCAAGGGAGTACGTACCTCATCAGCTGGGCTACTCTGTGAGTCCGATGCAGTTTAGGAAAAGCCTTGGAGCAGGCAGTATCAATGGTTCTGTCTGCTAAATAGGTTACAATGGTTCCCATATCTCCCTAGTGGAGAATGTAATGAACAAAATACATATTTCCGAGTTTTCGTTCTCATTTCGATTTTTTTTTTTTCGTTCCAAGCTCCCCCGCCCTCCCCCCTTCTTAAATGTTGCGAACCTGTGTCACGTTATGACTGTAATGATAGAGACATTGTTATCCTGCACTTGTTCCCCCCCCCCCCCCCCCCCCCCTTCTTAAATGTTGCGAACCTGTGTCACGTTATGACTGTAATGATAGAGAATTGTTATCTGCACTTGTTCTCCCCCCTTCTTAAATGTTGCGACCTGTGTCCACGTTATGACTGTAATGATAAGTTGCGAACCTGTGTCACGTTATGACTGTAATGATAAGTTGCGAACCTGTGTCACGTTATGACTGTAATGATAGAGGAATTGTTATCCTGCACTTGTTCCCTCCCCCCCTTCTTAAATGTTGCGAACCTGTGTCACGTTATGACTGTAATGATAGAGGAATTGTTATCCTGCACTTGTTCCCCCCCCCCCCCCCCTTCTTAAATGTTGCGAACCTGTGTCAGGTTATGACTGTAATGATAGAGACATTGTTATCCTGCACTTGTTCCCTCCCCCCCCTTCTTAAATGTTGCGAACCTGTGTCACGTTATGACTGTAATGATAGAGACATTGTTATCCTGCACTTGTTCCCTCCCCTTCTTAAATGTTGCGAACCTGTGTCAAGTTATTACTGTAATGATAGAGGAATTGTTATCCTGCACTTGTTCTCCCCCCCCCCCCCCCTCTCTCTCTCTCTCTCTCTCTCTCTCTCCACACACTCTACTAGAATGATGAACTCCGTTTACTGGGCTACGCGGTTCACGAATTCTGTCCTCTTTCATCCGAGTGGTAAGAAATGTTGGCGGCAATGATCTGTTGAGTGTTCTGAGAATTCAAACTTTAAGACACCTGGTTGAATTTATGGCCAATCATGAATGTCCACGTTCCAGCTTCAGGAAACGCTAAATTCATGTTCTGTTGAACGTACTGCCCTCCATTTGCCATAAGTCGTTAGAAATCTCTCTTTTGAGCTGCCAACTGCACAACTGAGTGAGGTTTATTCCGCCCATTAAATGAGAAGTGCGCTCTGCTGAGAAAGCCACAAAGTTGTATGGTTTCGTAAAATCGGTGTCCCATCCTTTGCCTGCTAATATAACCCGTTCTAGTCACAGCTAGTCTAATACACACCCAAACAACCTGTCGATTCTCTCAGTGATAGACCGACGAAGGCGAGATATCACACCTGGTGCGTCTCTGGTCCGGCAAAGGAGTAGTAAGTACTTGACGCATAAAAACAATGCTATAGACGACACGTGCTCAGGCAAGGCGGGGAAACTCTCCGTAAAATCCATCCTGGATTGTGTCCCCTTAGCCTCACAACAAGAAATCAAGATGAGATGGCCAGAATATTATTGCCCCTTTACCAAGTTCACGGAATTCTTTAACCAGGGTCACGGCCTTCTCATGTTCAGTCGCTACCATAAAACTTCATACGTCCCTCCACCCGCAAGACCAGCGCCAGTTCCAACTTTCACACAATAGCCAAGCCGTTTTTCTTGTGCGGAAACACAGTGTAATTTCTTAACACTAAAATAAAAAAAATAAAAAAAGCTTTGCTGCTTTCCGTATGAACTGAACACTGATGAATCATTGCGCATTTTGTAAAATTTTCAATTGTACCCCTGCTTTTGGCTCCAGTTGACATGCTATGAAGATGGTGAATTGGACTGATTCGGCCATTCTTTTAATTCGGCACACACACACACAGAGAGAGAGAGAGAGAGAGAGAGAGAGAGAGAAGACAGACAGACAGACAGACAGACAGACAGACAGACAGCTAGCCAGACAGGCAGACAGACAGACAGCTCAGAAGTCACAGCGAGAGAGTTGAAGCGGGGGGTGGGCGTGGGGGAGCAGTCTTTAACATGTATTGTTCTCAATGTTACAGACCTATTAAAATCAGTAAATCAGTTGAGGACAAATGCAGCCCTTCTCCCTTGGATGACCCGGAACCCTCCTACTTGATGATTTCTGTCTCTCTCTGAAGGAACAAACACGCTTATTGATCTCACTCGAGCACGCAACTAATTCACAGGGAGAGCGAAACAGAGGTAGCTGCGATTTAGAAAACTTTGGTTCGGTGGCGTTCAGCCATAGAAAGAAACCAACAAAGACGAAAACAAAGTTTCGATTCTGTCTGAATGAATTAACTTAAAAACTAACAGGACAAAACATTGACGGAGTGAATTAATATATAAATAACATGTCAAAACAATAAATGGATGATTTACCATATAAACTAGCATGACAAAACATTGACGGTGTGGATTAACATATAAACTAACGTGAAAAAACACTGACTGAGTGAATCAACATGTAAACTAAGAGGATAAAACACTAACTGAATGAATTAACATATAAACTAACAGAACGAAACATTGAATGAATGAATTAACATAAAAACTAACAGGACAACACACTGACTGAATGAACTAAAATATAAACTAAGAGGACAAAACATTGACTGAATGAATTAACATATACACTAAAATGACAAAACACTGAGTGAAAGAATTAACATATAATTTACATGACAAAAATCTGTATGAATTAACATATAAACTAACATGATAAACTACTGAATGAATTTATACAAATAAACTAACATAACTAAAAAAAGTGAATAAATTAACATATAAATTAACAGTACACTGGAGGGAATGCAGAACTCCGCCAAGATTTAACAAATCTTGCTTTAGCACTTTAGTCAGTCTAAGTGTAAAAAGAAAATCGTTTTTATCCAGGGGAAGTAATAGTTGGCACGGGACTGAAAGAGTTATTTCCCGTTCAAATTTTTGATAGGATATACAAAATACGAAACGTTAAGGTTTCTGTCAACAGAGAGTTTTAGTATTTCATGAGAAACATATTGCTTTTTAGATAGTTCTCGATTTCTGATAATAACTCCAAACAGTGGATGTTCGAGTGAAATTCTGTGAAAATCTGGTCAATAATATAGTCAATGATGTGACCAATAATCTATTACTTTTGAGGCGGATTCGCACCTCGAACTTACACCCTAAACCTATGGTCTCCTTAAACCACATTCAATCTTTCCTTTTAGTTTCATTCAACTCTGTTTCGGTACTTTTGCGTGATACGGTTTTGTGATTATCTGGCTGAACGATCCTGGATCTGCCAACAGATCCGGATCCCCAACACGGATCTGCACTAAAAAAAAAAAAAAAAAAAAAAAAAAAAAATGTAACGGCGTCGTGCTTGGACTATTTTTTTGTTGGATTGTTTGTTTTGTTTAGTTTGTTGATTTTTTTTTTTGACAACGTTTAGTGAAAATGGGTTAAGTAGTTTTCGCAAGATCTTGCTGACAGACACACTAACAAACAAACAGACATTAGTGCAGACAAACGCTCCATGGAAGGGGTGACAAGAAACTGAATGAATTTAAATGTCATGATGGTCTCTACAACAGTTTATTGTTTGTTTTGATAACTGTCCTGAAGATTATGGTTTTTGTTATTTTTCACAATGTGCTTGGTTCTTCTTGCTGTTGACTTCTTGTTGTTATGTTTTTGCTGTAGTGTCTCTCCGATTTGTATATTGTTGTTGCGATGGATGTTGTTTCATTCTTTGTACTCTTAGTGTGTAATCTTTCCTGTAATAAAAAAGTAATTGTAAATACTTACGTCAAGTTTTGTCCTCTCTCTCTCTTCTCTCTCTCTCTCTCTCTCTCTCTCTCTCACACACACACACACACACACACACACACACACACACACACACACACACACACCTCTCTATGCACACATGCACTCACATACACACAAACACATGCCCACACATGCGCGGGCACACACGCACACGTGCGCACACACATATTCTCTCTCTCTCTCTCTCTCTCTCTCTCTCTCTCTCACACACACCACACACACACACACACACACACACACACACACACACACACACACACACAGAGATGGACTTTAACAAACACATACATGGAATTCCACAATAATTATATTAGGTCTTCTCTCTCTCTCTCTCTCTCTCTCTCTCTCTCTCTCTCTCTCTCTCTCTCTCTCTCTCTCTCTCTCTCTCTCTCTCGTTCGCTTGCTCTCTCTGTTAACTCTTCGTCGGCTGGCAACATGCGATAGACCCGGCTCTCCACCTCTCATCCTTCAGGCTCTACAGAAGAAGCTTCTCTGGCTGACGTGATTTCCAGACTAGACAACATGAACAGCACCCTCAACAGCAAACTGGAAGACGTGAGTCATCTCCGGCAGGAGTGTGGTGTTCTTCACGAACTTGTGAGTGACCTTAAGCATGAAGTGAATGACATGAGACACAAGAATGACATTTTGGAACAGAACAATAAGGATTTAACAAGGATAATTTACAAAATTAAATTGAGGATTTGGAAAATAGGTCAAAACGGAAAATTCTGATATTTTTATGGTATTCCGAGGAGCGAAAACGAAACTAATGAGGTTTGTGAAGGGCTAATTCAGGGTGCTATCATTGATAGATTAGAACTGACAAATGTCGTCGAATTTGACCGTGTTCATTGACTTGGCTCTATAAACCTGACTCCCCCATCATTGCTCGGAGCTCTTTCTATAAAATAAAAAAAGTGAAAATCTTGAAAACGAAACGAAAACTGAAAGGCACCGGAATATTTATTAGAGGAGGATTTTTCACAAATTGTCCGGGAAATTAGATGTAAGTTGAGCCCATTTCTGAGAGAGGCCAGAAGCGAGGGCAAACAAGCACGAATGATTGATGACCATTTGCTCATTAAACGGCAAGAAGTTTGCTCCCGATGCTCACGTTTTGAGGGAAGTGAGATAGGTTGTTGACCGGCCCGTTGGACACATTGATTTCATGGAGGGGATGGTTGGGGGGGGGGGTGGGGGGGGGGGGGGGAGGGACGCAGTTTTCAGAAGGGCACAAAGGTCTCGCTGCCATTTAGATTCTCCTTGCTAACTTCGCTTTGGCGCCGAGCGTCACGGGAAATCAACTGAATGACTTGAATTGTGGTGTTAGGCCTTAGAGGCTGTCCCATAGGTATAACATAAGACGAAAACACCGCATGCGTGGAAGGAAGAGGTCACGACAGAGACTATCATGTTGATAGCATTCCGGATTAATTGTCGGAGTCTGCAGAGTGTCTAACGTATTTGAAGATGTAACTGTAGGGCTGTCTACGGAGTCAGGAACCATTCCACTCATCACACAGGAGAGTTTTCCTTGATATTCAGCTTATGAACTTGGATAGTTTCAGGAGTCCTCTGCGTCCCTTTGGTAAACAGTTCAAACCGTGGTTATCACTCGTAAATGCAGTAAACTTGTAGTCTATCATGTCACCCTTTTTTTCTGGATCAAGGCTCGACATCTCGGTCAAGAACTCGCATGTTATGAATTCAGATTCTTCCTCGCATGTTTTGGTTTCTCGTGTCACGTGGGGGGTGGAAGAAGGCCTTTTCTCAAATGAAGATGTGCAGAGCAGTGTGTCCTCTGAAAACAATACTCCATGTCCTGCTCCATATCCTGATCTTCTGCACATACCCTGAGACCTTTATCATTTCTGTCTTGAAACGGTGATGGTTTACGCTCAAAGTTAATATTTTTAATGACTTTTTGTTGTATGTTTCTTTTTCGATTTTGATTGTCTGGTGGGGACTTTTGAGAAAGACTGGATGTCCAGTTCATTTGCTGAACACACACACACACACACACACACACACACACACACACACACACACACACACACACACACAAGGAATTATCTTAGGTTTTCTTTCTCTCTCTCTCTCTCTCTCTCTCTCTCTCTGTATCTCTCTCTCTCTCTCTGTATCTCTCTCTCTCTCTGTATCTCTCTCTCTCTCTGTATCTCTCTCTCTCTCTCTCTCACACACACACACACACACACACACACACACACACACACACATACACGCACGCACGCACGCACACACATACACCTTCCTCTTCCACTACCGCCTGTTTTCGAGTCCGTCCTGATTTTTTGCCATGCAAAGATATTCCCAGCGAGATCATCCCATGTGTCATAACTGGTCTTTGCACACGAGGTGTGCACCTTGTGATCATTCCATGTGTCATAACTGGTCTTTGCACACAGAGGTGTGCACCTTGTAATCATTCCATGTGTCATAACTGGTCTGTTGCACACAGAGGTGTGCACCTTGTGATCATCCCATGTGTCATAACTGGTCTGTGACACAGAGGTGTGCACCTTGTAATCATCCATGTGTCATAACTGGTCTTTGCACACAGAGGTGTGCACCTTGTAATCATCCCATGTGTCATAACTGGTCTTTGCACACAGAGGTGTGCACCTTGTGATCATCCCATGTGTCATAGCTGGTCTTTGCACAAGAGGTGTGCACCTTGTAATCATCCCATGTGTCATAGCTGGTCTTTGCACACAGAGGTGTGCACCTTGTAATCATCCCATGTGTCATAACTGGTCTTTGCACACAGAGGTGTGCACCTTGTAATCATCCCATGTGTCATAGCTGGTCTTTGCACACAGAGGTGTGCACCTTGTAATCATCCCATGTGTCATAGCTGGTCTTTGCACACAGAGGTGTGCACCTTGTAATCATCCCATGTGTCATACTGGTCTTTGCACACAGAGGTGTGCACCTTGTAATCATCCCATGTGTCATCAACTGGTCTTTGCAACAGAGGTGTGACCTTGTAATCATCCCATGTGTCATAACTGGTCTTTGCACACAGAGGTGTGCACCTTGTAATCATCCCATGTGTCATAACTGGTCTTTGCACACAGAGGTGTGCACCTTGTAATCATCCCATGTGTCATAGACTGGTCTTTGCACACAGAGGTGTGCACCTTGTAATCATCCCATGTGTCATAACTGGTCTTTGCACAAGAGTGTGCACCTTGTAATCATCCATGTGTCATAACTGGTCTTTGCACACAGAGGTGTGCACCTTGTAATCATCCCATGTGTCATAACTGGTCTTTGCACACAGAGGTGTGCACCTTGTAATCATCCATGTGTCATAACTGGTCTTTGCACACAGAGGTGTGCACCTTGTGAATCATCCCATGTGTCATAACTGGTCTTTGCACACAGAGGTGTGCACCTTGTAATCATCCCATGTTCATAACTGGTCTTTGCACACAGAGGTGTGCACCTTGTAATCATCCATGTGTCATAACTGGTCTTTGCACACAGAGGTGTGCACCTTGTAATCATTCCTGTGTCATAACTGGTCTTTGCACACAGAGGTGTGCACCTTGTAATCATTCCATGTGTCATAACTGGTCTTTGCACACAGAGGTGTGCACCTTGTAATCATTCCATGTATCATAACTGGTCTTTGCACACAGAGGTGTGCACCTTGTAATCATTCCATGTGTCATAACTGGTCTTTGCACACAGAGGTGTGCACCTTGTAATCATTCCATGTGTCATAACTGGTCTTTGCACACAGAGGTGTGCACCTTGTAATCATTCCATGTATCATAACTGGTCTTTGCACACAGAGGTGTGCACCTTGTAATCATTCCATGTGTCATAACTGGTCTTTGCACACAGAGGTGTGCACCTTGTAATCAAGAGACAAAGGAACAGATCATTATCTTCAATTAGAATCTGAAAAAAAAAAAATAGTTACTAAAAACAATCAAATCGGAAAAAATAATAATAAACAGTAATTAAAAACAATCAAAACTAATCTGAAAATATAATAATAAACAGTAATTAAAAACAATCAAAACTGGAGGAAAATAAACATGAATTAAAAACAATTTGACGTTTCTGCCTACTCATAGCCCCTCTCTGCTGAAGAAGAGCAATTATGATGCACGTGCGGCCTGCGTGTGTCATCTTTCGCGCCATAACATCAGGTTCATGCTATCATGCGTACGGATAAAAAAAAAAAAAAAATGGGAACAGGGGGGACAGCGGTACGTGCACTCGTGCATATTGCTGGGCGAGTTATCTTTCGACTACAAAATCGATAGCAGCTAGAAATTTGGCCATTACATTGAAAGCGGACAATGGCGACAACATGCAGCATTCATAGAAATAAAGCAAGATGGCGACGTACCAGCCCAGTATGTGGTTTTTATGTTTGTCACTGCCGTGACGTACAGCGGGCTGTTGGTAACATTATATTTACACCAAATAGCAATTTCGGAAAGGTAGGGAAAGATGCAGGGATAAAATAATATATATATAAAAAACGGGAGGAAGAAAAGAGAGGGGGATACTGGTGGTTGTTATCAGGCTTTTCAGAAAGCTGTCCCTGATTTTTCAGGTTTTCAGTTTCAGAATAATGATTACAGCGCGTTCAGGATAGTCAACACGTAAAGATCGAGGGTAGAGAACTCTCTCTCTCTCTCTCTCTCTCTCTCTCTCTCTCTCTCTCTCTCTCTCTCTCTGTCACGAACACACACACACACACACACACACACACACACACACACACACACACACGCACACACACACACACACACGCACACACAACACACACACACACACACACACAACACACACACACACACACACACACACACACACACACACACACCTTCCACTCCTGCCTGCACCTCCTCCCCCTGCCTCAAGATGAATTTGTTTCCGAGCCCGTCCTGATTGTTTTTTTGTTTGTCATGCAAAAATATTCCCAGCTAGACGCATGCCGTTTATCATTACAGGTCTTTGCACACAGAGGCGTAGATCTTGCAATCACCGGGGGGGGGGGGGGGGGGGAGTATTTCTTTCATCTACTATTGATTTTTCAATGTAAAAAAAAATAATAATAATGAAAAAAAAGGATCAGACGTCTTTTCCTATTCATAGTCTCTCTGCCATGAAGGAGAGGAATTATTGTTCGTGTTGAATTTTTGCATATCAATGGAAACCTTTGGCATCGAAACACCAGATTTATGCGATCGTGCATACAGATGAGGACAGATGAGAAAAAGGAATGTGGGGCGCATGCAATCGTGCATATTACTGGGTGAGTTGTATTCCGACTACAACATCGATGGCAGCTTGGAAGATGGACATTACTTTGAAAGTGGACAATGGCGATAACATGCAGCATTCAAGTAATTGAACAAGATGGGGACGTTCCAACCTTCTCTTGTGTGTGTGTGTGTTGTGTGTGGGGTGTGTGTGTGTGTTGTGTGGTGTGTGTGTGTGTGTTGTGTGTGTGTGTGTGTGTGTGTGTGTGTGTGTGTGTGTGTGTGTGTGTGTGTGTGTGTGTGTGTTGTGTGTGTGTGGTGTGTGTGTGTGTGTGTGTGTGTGTGTGTGTGTGTGTGTGTTGTGTTTGTGTGTGTGTTGTGTGTGTGTGTGTGTGTGTGTGTGTGTGTGTGTGTGTGTGTGTGTGTGTGTGTGTGTGGTGTGTGTGTGGTGTGTGTGTGTGTGTGTGTGTGTGTGTGTGTGGTGGTGTGTGTGTGTGTGTGTGTGTGGTGTGTGTGTGTGTGGTGTGTGTGTGTGTGTTGGGGCGTGTGTATGTGTGTGTTGTTGTTGTTGTTGTTTGTTTGTTTGTTTTTCTTCTTTATTTCTGTTTTCTTTTCCCCTTTTTGTCCCATCTTCTGTGTCACCTCAGTGGCAGTGCACGCACGCCTCTCATTCTGAACCCTATCCGCAGCCCTGGGACCGGCAATCCACAGGGATCAGTCAATGTCAGGTCGTCAAGAGGCAACCTACAGGAGGAGACACTGCGCTGCTGCCGATTCACTTCGGTGGTGTTCAGTGGCGCCTGTTCTGATCCAACATACGTAGGACACCACCTACTAAGCCCTCTACTGACGACAATAATTACTTAGTCGCGGACCGCCGTGAGTGAGCTCTCTCCC
>CM065746.1:25970888-25973388 GCA_033310375.1 Conus canariensis | reverse complement strand
AAACCCCACCACTCAGACACTTCCCACAACTAACACACTCATCTTGTGTCAGCCAAGTCCAATAGTGTCTTGATGGAAGTCGGGACTTGATCCCAGCCGGTAGTGGAAGCACACCACGCCGCTCCCGCCGTCGCCTCAGCTCCTCTCCCCAGCCCCGCGGCCAAGAAGGAGGTAGGCCCAGAAGTTACAGCCAGACCGCGAACCACCCGAGAAACAACCAAGCAAGCAAGCCCTAAGGCTGGGGTCAGTACCATGCTTGGAATATGATTCCAGTTTGGTCAGTGTCAGAGGGTTGTGGTCAGTTGGTCGAGGCCAAAGAAAAGAAGAGAGTAAGAGGGAGATAAGAGGGAGGAAAGCAGCAGATGGAAGGAAAAGCAGAAAAATGAGCTCCATCCAATAAAGACAGTAAGTGTCCACCGATAGATAAAATACTGAGGTAAGGAAAAAAAAAAAAAGGCTTGTATTGGTCAAGTCATGTCACACATGATACAGGCCCTAATCTCATTTAACTAAATGTTAATGAAAACCTAGTAAATTTGTCATGAGATGACCTTCCTCAGCATCTATCCATCTATTTCAATCCGAAACTGACACAGGTAGAACATTTTAGAAAGATAGAATTATGCATTGAATGGACAGGTGATTGAGCAACCACTGGAAGACTTTTCTTTAAATAAAAACAAAAAACTAAATATTTCAAACCATCACCAGTAGGCATTTTTGCTCCTTTATACATAAAATGGATTATGCTATAATGAACTCTCACCCGCAAACATGCACACGAATATTTATGCATTACACGAAGGACGAAAACACGGGGAGGAGAAAACAATGACTGGAAAAGAGGGTGGACGAGTGTCCCACACCCACCCCCGGTAAATTTTGCCCTCAACCAAACACACCGCGGTTCGCCTCACGAGTCAAAATTTACTCTCCAACAAAATAAAACTTAGGCTCTTAGCCTCCACCAAAAAGCAAATAATATTGTAAAATTACGAAAGTACGACGGACACTAAATTTCAATGAAAACTACTTTTACTCTGTGCGTGAGCCATACTCGACCGGCAATATCTCGCACTCACAAGATTTTTAGCAGGACAACTAAAACAAACCCTGCATAGAACACGCTAAAATTTTAGAGAGGAACTAACGATAGAAAAGAATTATGACCTCCACCTTAGAATTTGAACAAGTAATTTACTTTACACGAACCGTGGGAAAATTACGCGAAGAAGCCTATCTCAAGGAACAAAACGTCACTTACCAACAGGCTTGTGAAAAGCTAGCCGGGTGCTACGCTCTGCTCACTGAAGAACCAGCGTCTCCAACACCGGCCTCCCAACTCTCCCGCCGAGGAAAAGAATGGTCGTGAGACCACAGCCCCAGCCCTGGTCAGCAGGAAGAGAGCTCCCAAGTCGCCCAACCACCCAAAACCCCTATGCCCAATCCAATGAAGGATAGCACTCCGGGGTTAGGTGAAGATTCCAATGAAGAAATCAAAACAGCAATGCAGCTGAACCCGAAAACGCTACCAGGGAGAAGATATGTCTTCGACTCGAGGCTGGACTTTCGCAAAGTGCCAAAGGACGACATCGCGACAGCTTCGATTCTAGGGTGAGTAGACACGAGAATCTCCGAAAAAAAAACTGAGGCACGCGTGTCAGACCTGACACGGTGAGACCTCGCGGAAACCCGTGCACAGTTACAGGTAGGAGGGAGGATGATGAAAACAGATTATATAGAGGGGGAAGGATGGAGGAAAGGCTGCACTGGAAAAAAGAAATAACGAAAACAGGACCCAAAACAAATTGCTAGGGTTTCTGTCGTCGGATGGGAAATAAAAACGAACAGGAAGGATCTCCCCACCTGAATATTACCCCTGGACAAAAACCTGTTCGTGACATATATATATATATATATATATATATATATTATATATATATATATATATATATATATATATATATAATGCTGTACAATTAAGAAGTGGGGAAAACAAGTACAGGTTAACAATTCTTCCAGCATTATACTAATGATTGGCAAAGATTTCAAATTCAAAAAAATAAAAATAAAAAAGTAAAAAGTAAAGTAAAACCCTGAAATTCAAAAAAAAAAAAAAAGGGGGGGGGGGTGGGGTTTAAAATGAAGAAAATGTATATTATAAATATGAAAACCCTTCACTAGCTGCATGAGGGAACCATTGCAATCCCTCTCGAAGGCAGATCTATATGTATCACCTGCTCCTAGGCCTTTCGTTCGCTGGATCGGACTCATCAGGGAGACACAGCTGATTGTGTCTGTGCTCTTGGCGTCAAATAGAGACACACTACAGTCCGTTATTCTGTGGTGTTCTCACCACCAAGGGTTCCAAAAAGAATCCAACAGCACCCCCAAAGCAGCCAGCGAAAAGTAGTAAAATAAAACAAAAGGAAAGTGTGGAGAGGAAAAAAAAAGTTGCTGAAAAACTAAAAACATTATGCAGAGTATAAAATGTAGGGGA
>CM065746.1:25953388-25965888 GCA_033310375.1 Conus canariensis | reverse complement strand
TGACAGAGAAAGAAGAGAGCGAAGGCGACTGCTCAGACACTCAGTGGAATTCTCTGTGTGAGTTACTGGGGTACTTCGCTCGATAATTGGACGCAACGGGGGAAAGCCGATTTGCAGCTGTCGGAAGCGAGATCGGTTAAGAAAAAAACATCTAGAACGGGTAAAAGATCAAGATAACCGAATCGATTTGGAAAGGCGGCCCTCAGCCTAAGCACGCCAAAGAAAATATATCCAGGTCGTCAGAAAATAAAATCTTTTTCATCAAGAAGGCAGGTTGGCTGAAGAAGAAAAAATATGTAAATCAGACAAAAATGTCAGTCTAGCCAGCCAGACAACAGTTACCTTTAAGAACATAAAGAAGGTGAGAGTTTGGGGAGCGAAGTCAGGGACGATCTAACTAAACTCGCGAATAGTCTTGTCCGCAAACATGGTGACGAAACATTGTAGAAACGGCTCAGCGCACATGATTGGCTGGAAAATTGTGAAGCGTCGATGGTCTCTTCAGTTCATGGAGAAAAATGTAGACACAGCCGCCAACTGAGGCAAGGAACGCAGATTTGAAACGTGCACTTTTCCAGCGCTGCATCATCGGATCAGCAAAAGCCATCGCCAGTCAGACAGTTGTGGGGAAAACGTGCGCTGAATAATTGACAGCATGACAGCCGTCTGCCGCCTGAACATTATGGGCACCAGCCATTCCATTTCTTGCCATGAAAACACAGAGGTGATCTGGACAAGAGCTGGATCAGGTCAAGGAGACTGCAACTACAGACAGGGAGTCCCGGGGTGTCAAACCTAGATGCCGAGTAGAAACTTAATGAGGTGTTGCACGTGGCCTTAAAGAAGCTAGACTTTCGGCCAGCATTTGATTTATTCGCCCCAAGGCTCAATAGGGAGTTACCTCAGTATGTCCCTTACAGACCCAATCTCAGTGCTGTAGCAGTTGATGCTTTTTCTCGGAAGAATTTCAAAACAGTACATGGTTCTCTCTCCTGGTGTGATTAGTTTCCGAAAGATGGGGAAGCACCAGGCTAAGGAGTAATCCTTGTACCAGACTGACCAACCCAGGGGATGGTACCCGATTCTGCAGCGACTCCTAACAGTACCTGCACCTGCCCTGCATAACCAGCTGCTGATGCTGCCATCACAACCACATGCAGTCGACAACCTCATCAAGCGGAAACGTTTGCCACTCCAGGTCTGCAAGAATTCCCAGAAGAACACGCGCGCGCACACACACACACACACACACACACACACACACACACACACACACACGCACACACACACACACACACACACACACACACTCACCCATGTACGCACGCACAAATGCACACACGCACAAACGCACGCACGCACAAACGCACGCGCGCGCGCGCGCGCGCACACACACACACACACACAGTCACATACACATTCGATTATCAGAGAAGGCAAGTAATTTGTGATGATGAGTTCTTGGAGAACGTCAACATCTGAAGCTTACAACCCTTAGTCTGTAGAAATCCAAAGAATATCTTCATCCTGTGCTAAAGACCGCATTCAATGTTGTTAGATGTTCTGTACCAGCAAACTTAACTCCCACTAACTTTAGGTAGCCAGTTAGTTGTGTGTCGAGATGTGTAGGTTAATTCCAAAAGACCATCGCTGCCACGTTACCAAACTAGTAGAGTGTTCCTGAACCCTGGGCCAGTTGGCCAGATGTACAGAGGATGAACTTAAAACAACTTTCAATACTCATGGCTATCCTACTACCGTTGTTAACGGGGGCAAACAATTCACACTTTGACCGTTGATGATGTGTCAGTAGTTTCTGAAGATATTTGAAGAATTGTACACGGTAGTGCGCTCTCAGAAAGCTGGACTTCGCCTAAAACCAGTTGAATTTACGGAATTTCCAGATTGACTGCATGCATTACAGCACATTTGAAATAAAAAAAATGAACACGACTAAACCTTTGAGAAAATGGAAAGAAAAAATGTTGATTTTATGTATGAAACATATTACCATATGTTTAGAGGCACGTTATCATGGTGGATTAAAATTACGCTTCAAGAATCGGGAATAGACGTGTCAAAATTTTCAGCCCAGGGCTAGGGATATCAGGAGTCAGGCAACTTTGGAAAGGGAGGTCACTCTGGATGTTGTCCTGCACTCGGCATGCTGGTCAAGGAGAAAAGCTATTCACCGAAACCGGTACAAAATCTGAAAACTTTCAGTCAGGTATCACTGGACAAATCTGTCAGTAAATAAAGCGGTAAAATTATGTGCATGTACTATTTTGCTCGTGCTTTCGCCAGCGAAATTCTCATGTTGACTAATCGCCAAGCGAGGAGTAAGAAGGAAATGAAACGAGGCTTAACTGAACTGCAGATTATTTACAGTTTAGTGACAGGAAAAGCAGTCACATGCCCAGCTCCACTCCTTGCTCTGTGTTATCCAGCTCTGGCAGTTCGCGCATGCGTGCACATGTCATGTGACCACTCCTTTCCATCACTATGTTGTAAAAAAAAAAATCTCGTTTACACTTCCTCTGCCATCGTAATTCCTTTTTTCTTTTTTTTCTTTTTTTTTTTTTTTTTTTTTTTTTGGGGGTGGGGTGGGGTGGGGGGGAATTCTGACAGCGTTTTGATTTAATTTGCTCATGCATACGTGCGCCATAGTAGAACGTTCTTATTCTGTGAATGTAGAATCTACACACAAGAACAGTGATGACCTTCAGGTTTCCTCCGAAACAGCCTCTATGTTGCACTTTTATATGGCCAGTGACTTGGGGAAATTATCCCTCCCCCACCCCCACCCCCACCCCCGCTCCTTCTCCCACAAATGCTTCCCTCGAGTTACTTCCCCTACATCTTCCCCCCCCCCCCCCCACCTCCTCCACCCCTTCCTTGCCCGTAATTGCGCTGTGAGCAGATTTTCCATCGCTATCCCTAGCGGACAAAGAATCTCGTTTCACCGACCACTGACCCGTCCATCTGTCACCAGAGTGACGTGGTTTAGTGGTGAAGGTCGTCTCTCCGGGGACAAAGGGTACTGACCCTCAGGACACCTGCCTGAACGCGAGAGAGAGATAACGTGCTGTTGTTGTTGTTGTTGTTAGGGCGGGTGATAAGGCGCGATGGTGAGAAGAGGAGAGGGGGGGGGGAGGGTCGAAGGGGATGGTGTGAAGGGGGGGGGGTGAGAGAGTTGGAGGGCTGGGGGGAGGAGGAAAGGGAGGGGACGACATGGCAGAGTTGGATTTTTTTTTTTTTTATAAATCTCAGGTGCTCAATTGGAACAGAGTTTATACTGCAGCATGTTGGAAATGACCTTGGGGTCAAGGTCACTTTGACTGGTTCGTTGTTGGACTATTGTGTTGTGTGGTGTTCTTCTTTTGTGTCACATTGTGTTGTAGTTTTATTGTGTTGTGTTGTCTCGACTTGTGTTGTGTATTTTAGTGTCACATTGTGTTGTGCTGTGTTGCGTTTTGTTCTTTCGTTCCACATTGTGTTGTGCTGTGTTGCGTTTTGTTCTTTCGTGTCATATTGTGTTGTGTGCTCTGTTGTGTTGTGTGGCGTTGCGTTGTGCAGTGTGGTGCACTGTAGGGCTATGCGGTGTGGTGTGGTGCCATGCGGTGTGGTGTCGTGGGATGTGGTGTGGTGTGGTGTGGTGTGGTATGGTGTGGTACAGTGCAATGCAGAGTGGTGTAGTGTGATGTGGTGTGGTGCAGTGTGGTGTTATGTGGTGTGGTGTGGTGTGGTGTGGTATGGTGCAATGCAGAATGGTGTCGTGGGATGTGGTGTTGCGTAGTGTGGTGCAATGCAGAGTGGTGTAGTATGATGTAATATGGTGTAGTGTGGTGTTATGTGGTGTGGTATGGTGCAATGCAGAGTGGTGTCGTGGGATGTGGTGTGGTGTAGTGTGGTGTGGTGTGGTGTGGTATGGTGCAATGCAGAGTGGTGTCGTGGGATGTGGTGTGGTGTAGTGTGGTGTGGTGTGGTGTGGTATGGTGGAATACAGAGTGGTGTCGTGGGATGTGGTGTGGTGTTGTGGTGCAATGCAGAGTGGTGTAGTGTGATGTGGTGTAGTGCAATATAGAGTGGTGTGGTGTGATGTGGTGTTGTGGGGTGTGGTGTGGTGTTGTGGTGCAATGCAGAGTGGTGTAGTGGGATGTGGTGTAGTGCAATATAGAGTGGTGTAGTATGATGTGGTGTTGTGGGGTGTGGTGTGGTGCAATGCAGAGTGGTGTAGTGTGATGTGGTGTAGTGCAATATAGAGTGGTGTGGTGTGATGTGGTGTTGTGGGGTGTGGTGTGGTGCAATGCAGAGTGGTGTAGTGTGATGTGGTGCAGTGCAATATAGAGTGGTGTGGTGTGATGTGGTGTTGTGGGGTGTGTGTGTGGTGTTGTGGGGTGTGGTGTGGTGCAATGCAGAGTGGTGTAGTGGGATGTGGTGTAGTGCAATATAGAGTGGTGTGGTGTGATGTGGTGTTGTGGGGTGTGGTGTGGTGCAATGCAGAGTGGTGTAGTGTGATGTGGTGCAGTGCAATATAGAGTGGTGTGGTGTGATGTGGTGTTGTGGGGTGTGGTGTGGTGCAATGCAGAGTGGTGTAGTGTGATGTGGTGCAGTGCAATATAGAGTGGTGTGGTGTGATGTGGTGTTGTGGGGTGTGGTGTGGTGTTGTGGGGTGTGGTGTGGTGCAATGCAGAGTGGTGTAGTGGGATGTGGTGTAGTGCAATATAGAGTGGTGTGGTGTGATGTGGTGTTGTGGGGTGTGGTGTGGTGCAATGCAGAGTGGTGTAGTGTGATGTGGTGCAGTGCAATATAGAGTGGTGTGGTGTGATGTGGTGTTGTGGGGTGTGGTGTGGTGCAATGCAGAGTGGTGTAGTGGGATGTGGTGTAGTGCAATATAGAGTGGTATAGTATGATGTGGTGTTGTGGGGTGTGGTGTGGTGCAATGCAGAGTGGTGTAGTGTGATGTGGTGTAGTGCAATATAGAGTGGTGTGGTGTGATGTGGTGTTGTGGGGTGTGGTGTGGTGTTGTGGGGTGTGGTGTGGTGCAATGCAGAGTGGTGTAGTGGGATGTGGTGTAGTGCAATATAGAGTGGTGTGGTGTGATGTGGTGTTGTGGGGTGTGGTGTGGTGCAATGCAGAGTGGTGTAGTGTGATGTGGTGCAGTGCAATATAGAGTGGTGTGGTGTGATGTGGTGTTGTGGGGTGTGGGGTGGTGCAATGGAGAGTGGTTTAGTGTGATGTAATATGGTGCAGTATAGTATGGTGGTGTTATGTGGTGTCATGCTGTATGATGTGGTTTTGAAGAGTGGAGTGGTATGGTGTGGTGCAGTATGGTACGGTGGTGCTATGTGGTGTAATGCTGTGTGATGTGGTTTTGCAGAGTGCAGTGGTGTGGTGTGGTGCAGTGCTATGCTATGTGGTGTAGTGTTGAATGGTGTAGTGTAATGTAGCGTAACTATATAGTGTAGTGTAGTGTAGTCTCATGTAGTGTATAGTGAGAGTCCTGAAGAACTGTCTGATGATATTGTATTGAACCGTACTGCTTTGTATTTATATAATGTACCCACCTACAGTGTTGCATTGACCTGAATGACATTGCATTGTACATGTTGCATTGTACATGTCGCATTGTACATGTTGCATTGTACATGTTGTATTGATGTGCTGAACTGGAACGAGCTGAACTGCATTGTTTCGCATTGTGTTGCATAGTGTTCAGCTGCGCTGCCTGGTGTTCTATTGAATGCATTTATATTATGCCAATCCCTGGCACTGGATTGACTTGGGTGGTACGGCATATGTATTGCAATACATTGCCTTTCACAAGGTTGTATTGTAGTTTGTCAGGTTGTAAGGCTGTGTGAACCGGCAGCCAATAGCAACTAGTTCATTCGTCTTTTTTTTTTTTCTTTCAGTGAATCTGTTGCTGCAAGCTGCATAAACTTATTTAGTTCCCTGCTTTTAGTTATTCTTCTTTCCCTACATTCTTCTCCTTCTTTTTTCTTCTTCTTCTTCCTTCTTCTTCTTCTTCTCGATTTTGTACGTGTTTGCATTCATGTATAAGTGCACGTGTAATGTATGTATGTGTGCATGTATATGTTTTTGAATATGTGTACGTGTGTGTATGTACATTTTTGCGTCTTTTGTTTAGAATAGTAACTTTAATAGTCTCCTGCCATTCCCTTTGTCACATATGTAATTACAAACATTTTAACACATTATAAGCATAAGCTTGTTGTTGTTCAAATTTTCACATATATTGTAAAACTATGTGATTGCAAAGTGGAAATAATTCTGTTTAAACCAAATTTGCTACACAAATAGACATTGCCCCTAGCAGTATACTTCATGACCGTATTGACACTCTTTCCAAGAGGTAAAATTCTGTTCTTTTGTTGTTGTTTTTTTTTTAATCGTCAGTAAGAAAGTGCAGGCAAATTTATTTCCCTACCTCGATACCCTGACGCTCTGTATCAAACGCCACAGTGTTATAAAGTCTGTAAGAGAATGTCCACTGGTGATATAACATGCAGATTCGCATGGTGTGTGAAATGTGTCATTTGAGGAAAGAAAAAAAAAGAAGCGGGGAAAAATAGGAGGATGCAGGCCTCACCTTATTCCCAAAAAAAAGTTTAACTGAAAATTTTAAAAAAAGGGGGAGGGGGGAAGGAATACAAGTGGAAAAAATGGGGGGTTGGAGGACCCCCCCCCCCCAACCCAAATGTATTGCCATTACTAATGCATCCATTCCGATCAAACTCATGACATATACTAAGACCATAATGGAATCGGGAACTGTGCGATTTCTTTTACTTTAATCAACGTAGTCATGAAGAGCCACGTTTTTCCCGTACCAGGATTGTTTCATGCCCTTCAAAAATAAAACTGTCCAGATTGTTCTAGACTGCGGCAAGACGCGATTGTATCCAACGAACACAATACCAAGTGGTATCTTGACTCTTTGGTTAATTCCAGTGTGTTTCAGAGGTCGCTATCTTCCCCATACATTGTCCTATTGGACGTAAACACGAGTGTTACTGAGACTGTGATGCACAGAAAGGAAAATATAGTCTGCAGTGTACCTCTATCACAGTAAGAGAGGAAAATGAAATCACAGAGAGAGGGGAGGTGTCGGGCGTGGACATGAAAGCAATGTTCAAAGAGACAAAAGGACAATGTTTGTGATCGTTCGGACACGCGTGAGTGTCGATGAGGCAGACGACTGAACTGAACGAAGTGTAAAAAAAAAGCAGACAAAGACTGGAGTGAAAAGGATCGATGCTTTGAGGAAACAGACTTGGGGGAGGGGGGGGGAGGTCTAAAGGAAAATAAACCTTACACTTTTACAGGCCCACCCCTTTTGAAACCTTGATAACGAGCCAAACACACCTCGGGCGAAACACTACTGGTAATTCCCAAACTGGTTAAAAGCCCCCACAGTGTGCTCACATTTTTTAACAATGAACACGGGTTTATTCTGTCTAATGCCCTCAAGGAGAGAGAGAGAGAGGGGGGGGGAGGGAGAGATAGAAAGAGAGAGATTTTGGAGAGAGAGAGAGAGAGAGAGAGAGAGAGAGATTTTGGAGAGAGAGAGAGAGAGAGAGGTTTTGACTTTCCTCTCTCTCTCTCTCTCTCTCTCTCTCTCTCACCACAAACGTGACAGGGGAGCTGGACTGTGAAATCGTGCTGTGTTGGCAAATAATGTCTTAACAATATCATTAACTAGCCTATGACCATGATGCTTCCTCCACAAGAGCCTCTCTTTCCCACCATCACTCGGCGAATGATTTGGGAAATGACTCGAACGCTATACCCCTCCCCCCTCCCCCCCCCCCACCCTCTCTCTTCACCCTCACTCACGTCACCCCCACCCTTCCCTTCTACCACCTCCCTCTCGCCTCAAATCATGCAGTGCCCAGGGCTTCAATCGATTCACCAGGGAGTGAAAGATCTGTTCTTTTATATCACAGAGAGCTGTCCATCTGTCACGGAAACGAGGATAAAGCTCTCCTCTCACAGGGCTCAAAAGACACGCCCTCTGGCGGACTGGATCAACTTGAGAGACAATCTACTCTCAATGTTGCCGCTAACGAGGTGTAATGTTGGGAGAAAGAGGGGGGGGGAGGAGGGGGCAGGCTGTAGAGGGGTGTGTGTGTGTGTGTGTGTGTGTGTGTGAGAGGAGGATGGGTCGGTGGGTTTGGGGGGCACCATGGTGGATTTTTTTTTTTTTTTTTTTTTGTCCTATGTGTTCAATGAACACAGACGTTAATCTGCAGGATCTTCTCGGTGCCTGGGGGTAAATCTCAACTTCAGTCGTTCCTCTTTTATTTTGGAATTGTAGTGTTTTGTGTTTCGAATTACTGTTTCAGATTACGTCCCCTTTAGTTAGGTAATGTTTGGATTGCATTGTTCTGCACTGCAGTTTGCAGTGTTGAGTTGTATGTATCCGATATTGTATTGCACTTTACTGTGTTATGTTGTGTTGTTTCATGTTATGATGTGTTGACTTATTCTGCTGCCTTTGAAAGTTCTGCGTTTTGTTGGATTGTGTTGTGTTGTGTTGTGTTGCGTTGCGTTGCGTTGCGTTGCGTTGCCTTGTGTTGTGTTGTATTGGACTGCCTTGTGTTCTGTTGTATTGCTTTAATGTTGTGTTGGACTGCCTTGTGTTCTGTTGTGTTGCTTTAATGTTGTGTAGGACTGCCTTGTGTTCTGTTGTATTGCTTTAATGTTGTATTGGACTGCCTTGTGTTCTGTTGTATTGCTTTAATGTTGTATTGGACTGCCTTGTGTTCTGTTGTATTGCTTTAATGTTGTATTGGACTGCCTTGTGTTCTGTTGTATTGCTTTAATGTTGTATTGGACTGCCTTGTGTTCTGTTGTATTGCTTTAATGTTGTATTGGACTGCCTTGTGTTCTGTTGTGTTGCTTTAATGTTGTATTGGACTGCCTTGTGTTCTGTTGTATTGCTTTAATATTGTATTGGACTGCCTTGTGTTCTTTTGTATTGAGTTGTATTGGACTGCCTTGTGTTCTGTTGTATTGCTTTAATGTTGTGTTGGACTGCCTTGTGTTCTGTTGTATTGCTTTAATGTTGTATTGGACTGCCTTGTGTTCTGTTGTATTGCTTTAATGTTGTATTGGACTGCCTTGTGTTCTGTTGTATTGCTTTAATGTTGTGTTGGACTGCCTTGTGTTCTGTTGTATTGCTTTAATGTTGTATTGGACTGCCTTGTGTTCTGTTGTATTGCTTTGTATTGGACTGCCTTGTGTTTTGTTGTATTGCTTTGTATTGGACTGCCTTGTGTTCTGTTGTATTGCTTTAATGTTGTATTGGACTGCCTTGTGTTCTGTTGTATTGCTTTAATGTTGTATTGGACTGCCTTGTGTTCTGTTGTATTGCTTTGTATTGGACTGCCTTGTGTTCTGTTGTATTGCTTTGTATTGGACTGCCTTGTGTTCTGTTGTATTGCTTTAATGTTGTATTGGACTGCCTTGTGTTCTGTTGTATTGCTTTAATGTTGTATTGGACTGCCTTGTGTTCTGTTGTATTGCTTTGTATTGGACTGCTTTGTGTTCTGTTGTATTGCTTTAATGTTGTATTGGACTGCCTTGTGTTCTGTTGTATTGCTTTAATGTAGTATAGGACTGCCTTGTGTTCTGTTGTATTGCTTTAATGTTGTATTGGACTGCCTTGTGTTCTGTTGTATTGCTTTAATGTTGTATTGGACTGCCTTGTGTTCTGTTGTATTGCTTTAATGTTGTATTGGACTGCCTTGTGTTCTGTTGTATTGCTTTAATGTTGTATTGGACTGCCTTGTGTTCTGTTGTATTGCTTTAATGTTGTATTGGACTGCCTTGTGTTCTGTTGTATTGCTTTGTATTGGACTGCCTTGTGTTCTGTTGTATTGCTTTAATGTTGTATTGGACTGCCTTGTGTTCTGTTGTGTTGGACTGCCTTGTGTTCTGTTGTATTGCTTTAATGTTGTATTGGACTGCCTTGTGTTCTGTTGTATTGCTTTAATGTTGTATTGGACTGCCTTGTGTTCTGTTGTATTGCTTTAATGTTGTATTGGACTGCCTTGTGTTCTGTTGTATTGCTTTAATGTTGTATTGGACTGCCTTGTGTTCTGTTGTATTGCTTTAATGTTGTATTGGACTGCCTTGTGTTCTGTTGTATTGAGTTGTATTGGACTGCCTTGTGTTCTGTTGTATTGCTTTAATGTTGTGTTGGACTGCCTTGTGTTCTGTTGTATTGCTTTAATGTTGTATTGGACTGCCTTGTGTTCTGTTGTATTGCTTTAATGTTGTATTGGACTGCCTTGTGTTCTGTTGTATTGCTTTAATGTTGTATTGGACTGCCTTGTGTTCTGTTGTGTTGCTTTAATGTTGTGTTGGACTGCCTTGTGTTCTGTTGTGTTGCTTTAATGTTGTGTTGGACTGCCTTGTGTTCTGTTGTGTTGCTTTAATGTTGTATTGGACTGCCTTGTGTTCTGTTGTATTGCTTTAATGTTGTGTAGGACTGCCTTGTGTTCTGTTGTATTGCTTTAATGTTGTGTTGGACTGCCTTGTGTTCTGTTGTATTGCTTTGTATTGGACTGCCTTGTGTTCTGTTGTATTGCTTTAATGTTGTATTGGACTGCCTTGTGTTCTGTTGTATTGCTTTAATGTTGTATTGGACTGCCTTGTGTTCTGTTGTATTGCTTTAATGTTGTATTGGACTGCCTTGTGTTCTGTTGTATTGCTTTAATGTTGTATTGGACTGCCTTGTGTTCTGTTGTATTGCTTTAATGTTGTATTGGACTGCCTTGTGTTCTGTTGTATTGCTTTAATGTTGTATTGGACTGCCTTGTGTTCTGTTGTATTGCTTTAATGTTGTATTGGACTGCCTTGTGTTCTGTTGTATTGCTTTAATGTTGTATTGGACTGCCTTGTGTTCTGTTGTATTGCTTTAATGTTGTATTCGACTGCCTTGTGTTCTGTTGTATTGCTTTAATGTTGTTTGGACTGCCTTGTGTTCTGTTTGTGTTTGCTTTAATGTTGTGTTGGACTGCCTTGTGTTCTGTTGTGTTGCTTTAATGTTGTGTTGGACTGCCTTGTGTTCTGTTGTGTTGCTTTAATGTTGTATTGGACTGCCTTGTGTTCTGTTGTATTGCTTTAATGTTGTGTAGGACTGCCTTGTGTTCTGTTGTATTGCTTTAATGTTGTGTTGGACTGCCTTGTGTTCTGTTGTATTGCTTTAATGTTGTGTTGGACTGCCTTGTGTTCTGTTGTATTGCTTTAATGTTGTATTGGACTGCCTTGTGTTCTGTTGTATTGCTTTAATGTTGTATTGGACTGCCTTGTGTTCTGTTGTATTGCTTTAATGTTGTATTGGACTGCCTTGTGTTCTGTTGTATTGCTTTAATGTTGTATTGGACTGCCTTGTGTTCTGTTGTATTGCTTTAATGTTGTATTGCATTCTATTGCAGTGGCTTGCAATGGGCGGCTTTCTACTGTAGTGGATTGTACTGCATTGTATTGTGTTACGTAGTTTTTCTTTACGTTGTGTTACGGTGCATTGCATTCAGTTACGCTGTGTCACATTACACTGCATTGCATTAGTCTTCATTGCGTCCATTGTGTTGTGGTCGTTGTTTTGTTGCATTGTGCTACGTTGCATTGTGCTGTTCTGAGTACTATTGAGCTGTTGGGTATTGTAATGTATTAATTTAATCCTACGGTTCTGGACTGAATTTTTTTTCTATTCATTGTGTTGTACTGAATTGTATTTCAACGCCTTATGTTTGCTGCATTATATGATACTGAATTGCAATACATTGTACAGTGTTGTTTTTATAACTGAAATGTTCTGTGGTCTACCGTAGTATTTTGTTGTTTTTTTTTATGCTGATTCCTTTTATAGGACTGTCTGTGGTTCTGATGCATTGTGTCATGTGGTACAGCATCAGCATTATGTCACATTGCCTTGAGATGGGGTGGGGTGGGGTGGGGTGGAGTGGGGTGGGGTGGGATGGGTTTGATTCAGCTGTCCGCTGTGTGAACCAAGATTCAATGCACACTGGTTCATTTTTTTCCCCACCATCAATTTGTTGCTTTCATCCGTTTCTTCTCATCACAAAAGTTGAGTCAGCTTTCACTGTTCTTCACGTTCTTTCCTTTCTTCTTCTTCTTCTTCTTCTTCTTCTTCTTCTTCTTCTTCTTCTTTCTTCTTCTTCTTCTTTCTTCTTCTTCTTCTTCTGCTCCTTCTTCTTCTTCTTCTTCTTCTTCTTCTTCTTCTTCTTCTTCTTCCTTCTTCTTCTTCTCTGATTTCTTCTTCTTCTTTCTTCTTCTTCTGCTCCTCCTTCTTCTCCTTCTTCTTCTTCCTTCTTCTTCTTCTTCTGATTTCTTCTTCTTCTTTCTTCTTCTTCTGCTCCTCCTTCTTCTTCTTCTTCTTCCTTCTTCTTTCTTCTCTTTCTTCTTCTTCTTTCTTCTTCTTCTTCTTCTCTCTTCTTCTTCTTCCT
>CM065746.1:25933388-25938388 GCA_033310375.1 Conus canariensis | reverse complement strand
GGACGAAAGGCCTAGGAGCAGGCAATACAAATGAATGTGTCTTTGAGAGGGATTACGATGGTTCCCTCAGGCAGCTAGTGAAGGGTTTCTCGTATTTATAATATATTCCCCCATTTTATTCCTCTTCAATTTTTTTTTTTTTTTTATTTCAAATCTTTGCAAGTCATTACTATAACGACTGAAGAATTGTTAACCTGCACTTGTTTTCCCCCACTACTTAATTGTTCAGCAAAACCTTAACTATTTATTTGCTGATTTAAGTGCACATATTATCGTATATCAGATGGTCGTGACAAGACCTCAAATGGAAAAAAAACAATGTCAAGGAAAGAGATGCATTATAACCTTTTTGTTTGTTTCTTTCTTTCTTTTGTTCGTTTTATGGGGTTTTTTTTGCTTTTTATTCTTTGTTTTTTTTTTTTTTTTTTATACTTGTTGTGGTTGCTGCTTTTCAAAATTCACTGACGAGATAAACTATTTTCCCCCGCGTATTCTTCTAGGGATAATAATTGTCTCCCCTGAGCTTTTTGCAGGGATTCTTGACCAAACCAGGTTCAATTTTACCCCTCGCCTTATGCATCTCATCCCCCCGCCCCTCCCCTTTCTCCCTCCATTCCCAGCCACCCTCTCCTTCCTCCCCAGTCAATAGATATTCCTATGGCAGCGACATAATGGCCCAGGAGGGAGCAGTTCAGGCCAGATGAGTTGCATGGTCATAAGATCGTCCTGATTACATGTAGAGGGGGCGGGGGGGCGGAAGCATCCATTACATTGATTCCATAATTTCCAGGATCGCCACTCTCAAGGTGGAAAGGGGCCCAGCGGGCAATTCACTCATCCAAGACCGAGATTTCCAGGCCCGAGGTTTGAGTCTGTCTCGTAAAGGGGCAGGTTCCCCACCTCACCCCCGACACCTCCCACTTCCCCACTCTACCCTCTTTACACAAGATTTCAAGTTGTGGTCTGAGTACTCGTCTTTCGGAGAAGCTTGGTTTCAAAGGAAGTGACTGCAGGTGGAAACTGAAACAGAAAAGTAAAAATGGAATTATTGAGCAGCCAAACCAAGGATCGAACAAATGACAAAAAAACAGACACTAGGCGTTTCGGCCTGTTGGGTCTTCATCAGCCAGGACAGACCATATTCAAAACAATGGAAGCAGGAGACCAACAAGCGGTCACTTACACTTACCTGTTTGATCTTGGTGGAAACTGTGGCGTTTTCAGAGTAGGTGATGAACTTAAGTTCTGCATGCAGCTTTGACCTCGCAGCGCACGTTTAAAAAAAAAATCCACAAGATGAAAATTGTCTCCGTCAATATTCTGTGGGGAAAATTCACCTTGATGGGCAGGCTGAAAAAATGTTGTTCAGAAAAAAAAGTCTGTCGATGCACTGTTCCAAGAAAAGCAGTCTGAATTTTGCATAGCAAAAACAGTGTGAGGATGAAGTTATCCATTACAGTACAGTACATTATGACACAACGTAACGTCTGTCTTCTCGCTCCGTACACAAATCCTCTGTGTTCATCTGATTTCCAGATTAAGTGTCATGCTGACTTATTAGTATACCAAGCAGATCAAGAGCAAATCACGTTTGTGCTAGAGCAGCACAAAGGTCTGACCAGTCCGTTGGGCTAATGTGTAGATCAGGCATCTGCTAATTACTGACCACAAGACTTTCACCTTAATTCCTTTCATTTTAATTGAAGATGTATTTATCCATCCAGATGTAAATCCTGTAAAACTGTGTTCTCGTAGCTTAGCAGATGTGGTGCAGTGTATGTGGACTAGTCCACACTCAGTGCACCTTGAGGAAACTGAACCTGACACATTGGGCAAGACGGTTGTACGAGTCGTGTATTCAATGCAATAACGGCGCGAAGTGAAGCGATATCGGAATTTGAAGCGGGTCAAAAGGAAAGAAGAGAAAGTGGGAAGAGGACAGGAGGAACGGGAAAGAGAGGACAGGGAAAGGGAGAAACGGGATGAGAGATAGAGGAGGCGACGGGGGAAGGAGATGAGGGGAGGAAGAGTACATTACTGTATTGATACAGTATATTATGATACGATAAAAACCAAGTTACATTGTGTCATGCTTCAGCTTTAAAGCATTGGGCTTTTGCATGGCACATTGCTTTAACGTTGATCCAAGATTCTTTTTTTTAATGGAACGTTTCGGACAGTTTGACAAATTCCTTCAGCATTTCCTCTTCCTTCAAACTGTATTCCTTCAGCATTCCCTCTTCCTTCAAACTGTTATGCTTCAGCTTTTAAGCAATGGGCTTTTGCATAGCACATGGCTATAACGTTGATTCCAAATTCCTTATTTTTTTTAATGGAACATTTCGGACAGTGTGAAAAATTCCTTCAGCATTTCCTCTTCAGTCAGGTTTGCACAGCATAGATCCGACTTCTCCATTACTCGCTGTGTACCTCTCCTCTCTCACCCCCCACCCCCCACATCGCATTCTTCCTCTCGCTCCCCCTCCCTTACCTTACTCCAACCCAGTTCCCCATCCCCCTTCCTTCTCTTCCCCCTGGCTGGTGGAGTGCCAACAGTGCCAGGTCTCTCGACACCCCTGCACACACTCCGTTCACCGCCACGTCTGCTGGGAATGTGCTACCTTCATCTTCCGCTGGGAGTCCCCGACCACAGAGGGTGTGGAGAAATGGACTAGTATGGTGGGAAGTCATACAGTCATTAGCTGGTCACTCTGGAGTTTTTTCCGCGATTATTGTGCACGTTGGGTGATTCATACAGCCGATTGCAAAGCCAGGCTGGCTGCCAGAAACGGTAACAACAAACCTTTTTTCAGGATGGCTGGTACCTAGCTCATTAAGCCCATGTCACACGGCACGACAGGCTCGTTTTACACAACATGTAAGACCCATGTCACGCTACATGTACGGCTCGTCCTACACAACATGTAAGACCCATTTCACATGGCATGGAAGACCCTTGTCACACCGCATGTAAGGTTCGTCCTACACAACATATAAGACCCATTTCACATGGCATAGAAGACCCATGTCATACTACATGTAAGGCTCGCCCTACACAACATATAAGACCCATTTCACATGACATGGAAGACCCATGTCACACTACATGTAAGGCTCGTTTTACACAACATGTAAGACCCATGTCACACCACATGTAAGGCTCGTCCTACACAACATATAAGACCCATTTCACATGGCATGGAAGACCCATGTCACACTACATGTAAGGCTCGTCCTACACAACATATAAGACCCATTTCACATGGCATGGAAGACCCATGTCACACTACATGTAAGGCTCGCCCTACACAACATATAAGACCCATTTCACATGACATGGAAGACCCATGTCACACGGCGTGCAAGACCAACGTCACACATGTAACGCTCATGTCATGTGACTTTGTAGATCCATTGTCACGCGACACTTCTGGGACATTTTTTTTTTTTTGTCACACGTTACCGTTTTGAGGTAGAGCACGCTTTTGCAAAGAGGTGCGGCAAGTTTAGAGCCATGGCTATGTCCATGCGCACTTGTTGATATAAGGGCATCTGACAGGATAAGAATCATCGGTACAGCCAGACTTATGACAATCAGAGAGTGAGACAGACAGACAGACAGACAGACAGACAGACAGAGACTTAGGGAAACAGACAGACTGACAGTGACAGAAACAGACACAGACACAGACACATCACAGACAGAGACAGAGACAGAGACAGAGGCAGAGGGAGAGACAGAGACACAGAGATAAATTAATTTTT
Organism: Conus canariensis; assembly: GCA_033310375.1. Classification (NCBI taxonomy): domain Eukaryota; kingdom Metazoa; phylum Mollusca; class Gastropoda; order Neogastropoda; family Conidae; genus Conus; species Conus canariensis. The sequence goes on along the minus strand of CM065746.1, from coordinate 25,934,623 downwards.
GCCGCTATTTCCTTGATTTTATGTCCCCCATGTCTCACAGACAAACATAGGTCGAATGGAGGATAAGCTTCTGGCATGCTAGGAGTCTGAAAGAGACTGGGTCAGCTGGTCTATCTGCATCGCTGTTCGCTGGCTCATGATGCTTAGGGAATGAAGTACGTTTCGCCCTACTGGAGCCCGTCGAAAGTGGGGAAAAAAACGCGCGCAGAACAGCTTCCAAATGTGTCTGGGGACAAAGCACGTCTCACGGGAAACATCTTCTTACCAGCTGATTTCGACAGGAAACAATATTTCGCGAAGCCCGCGTGGCAAAGGCTGAATACTTGGAACACTAAATATCCTCATGGTATTACTTGTGTCTGCAGAGAAAACATTTCTGTGCGTCATCTTTTGTTTGAATGCTCAGTGTTGACCTCGCTCTATAAGGAGAAAGGTATTGAGAGGAATAACGTTGATAATGTCAATACTGTCTTATATGGTTCACGTGTTGCTGAAATTGCCATGGTTATTTCGCAGTCACAGGTTGCAAAATGTTTGTAAAGATCACAACTTTGTGTACCACTAGGGTATTTCACTTATGTAAATATGTACATATCAGATGTGGCTTTGCAAGTACTAGATAAGTTGAGTGTGAAGGTTTTTCTTTTCTTTTCTTTTTTCTTTCTTTTTAACAAGTGTCTAATATCATCTGACGATCAAAAGACATTAAATAAACCACTGAACTGAACTGAACTGAACTGAACAGCGTGGCAAGTATTTAAGTAGAAGAAGAAGAAGAAGAAGAGAGAGAGAGAGAGAGAGAGAGAGAGAGAGAGAGAGAGAGAGAGAGAGAGAGAGAGAGAGAGAGAGAGAGAGAGAGAGGATCGTTGTGGCTTTCTTTCTGCAAAGCCCATGGAATGGAATGAGAGACTGGAGACCAGATTGTGTAGGTCTGGGTATCCATTCCGATTACAATGGAAATTGCCACGTCTGGGACTCAGGTTTTCGTGTCACGCGAACAAAAACGAGATTTCGTGCCATCACCTAAAGAGACAGAGACAGAGAAAGACAGACAGAGAGACGGAGACAGAGAGAAATAGAGACAGACAGACAAAGACAGAAACAGACAGATAGAGGCAGAGACAGACAGACAGATAGACAGACAGATGGACAAACAGACAGATAGAGACAGAGATTGAGAGAGAGAGAGAGGCAGACAGAGAGAGAGAGAGGAGAGAAAGAGAGAGAAAGAGAGA
>CM065746.1:25920888-25930888 GCA_033310375.1 Conus canariensis | reverse complement strand
GTACGTACGTACGTACGTACATACATATATACATACATGCAAAGGTAGATACTTAGATATATACTTAGATACATGCATACATAGACAGATAGATCACTAACACAATTCCAATGCTTTAACATGCTTCCTTCACAATTTAGCATGAGGTGAACATGCACGGACTTGGGCTGTGGACAATACTTCAGCTTTCTTCTTTGGTGATGACTGAGCCATGCAGGGGGATGAAGGCTGAGCCAATGGTGTCCCTGGCAATCACGTTTAGCTTCCCTTCCACATCCCCTCCCTCGTTCGTTGGAAGTTCCCCTCCCCCCCCCCTCCCCCCCCCCCCCCACCCCCTCCTCCCTTCCTCCTTCTTCACAGCTTGATAATTGACAGTTGCTTCAGCTCCCCTGATACCGCTGGATGAACACATCAGTTTGGGAATGACCTATCTTCCTCTTCACCTGCTGTTCTATTCCACATGCTGTATTGAGACTGATTTATGGGGGTGAAGGGGTGGGGTGGGGATGAGCATAGCCCGAGTGTCATCAGCAACTTAGTCTAGCCCAGAGATTGTCTTGTGCTAAGACGCTGATTACTTCAGGGTAAAATCCCTGGAGACATGAGCTTGGCAAATGAGGGATTTGGCTCCTGTCTTGAGACACACACGTTAATAGATGTACTGGACAAAGAAATGAACGGGTCAATTTTTTAAATTTTCTTTTCATTCTCAATATAGCCGCATGATTCGAATATCTGTTCAGCATTTATCGACATTGACAAGCCATAGGGGATACTACAGTTTGTAGATATGTCCTGTGCTTGTCTTGCGAATCCGGATACAGTTAAATCATCCCATGGCTCTTAAGTTTCGCAGGCCTCGAGAGCACACCGTGAAAATGGCCTTTGCAGGGGTCATGTCGTCATTCTCTGGATCTTTGCCATTTGTTTCATCTCTACAAGGGCTGGTGATGTCTCGTTTCACCGAAAATAGGATTATTCTTTGCCGTGGACTGACGGGTCAGCACAGTGCAGTCCATTTTTCCCGTGCCCGCCGTCACCACTGTCACCCCAGTAACAACTTCTGTTGGTAATGGAGAATTTGTCATTTGATGACTTTTTTTTTCAAAAGTCGATGAGTTGACCAGATCGAAAGTTGTGATGCTCGTAACGCCTTTTTTTTTTTTTACCTGTAAACCGAAATATTTGCAGTTAACTTGTGGGTGTAATGTGGCTTCAGATTTTCATCTTCCTGTCTTTCTTTTCTGTGTTCAATATTTCCAAGACTGCCGAGGCAAGCTACACAGAGAGGAAAACATGCTAAACTTGTACAGCTGGATTGTAACTGAGCGGTAATGTGGAGAAGAAAAAAAAAGCATGACGTATCTGTGACATCAATCTCCCAGCACAAGGAATGGAATGAAAGACTGGAGAGAAACGTATGTTGCACGCATTGAAATGGCAGCAGAAACTGTCTGGAAAGCTGGTTCTCGGGTTAGGTGAACAAAAAAAAAAAAAAAAAAAGATCTCGAGCACAGCGAGAATGAGCGAATATACCGCATGGCGGCCGTCTTTGAGGTTTATTGACAGTAAGCAGTGCATGCTGGGAAAGAAATTGTCAAAATGTATCTATCAACAGTGTGTCTTGGGCCATGAACTAAGACCTGATTAACTCAGTAAGGTGAGCACCCTACCTCATATTCAGAGGGTTGTGGGTTTAAACTTTCGGACAGCCCTGAAGAGCATTAATTTTTTTCAAGACTTACTCCCAGTTCTAAGAACTTGGGATTACTTTACAATGGGAACGAAGAAATGCTGGCTGTGTATCTGTCCGCTGGCAAAATGTGTTCCACTAGCTCCAGACAAAACTTCTGGGCCGATCTTTCTGAAAATTTGTAGGTATGTTCATTATGGGTCACAGATGATGCCCGATGTTTTCTTTACCAGAATAGCCGTTACTAACGGCTATAACGGCCCCAAACGGTTTTTCTTCTTTAAGGAATATCTCAGTGACAAAATACATTATGACGCATGTTTGAGTGTGACGTCAAATACATTATGACGCATGTTTGATTGTGACGTGTGTTTTTTTCTGGAAGATAAACTGGGAGTACGTTTATATGCTTTGCATCTTGTTATTGTTGCTATGCTCTGCTGACAGCTTTGGCACCTTCTTAGAAAAGACCCTCTTTCCCGCTGTCCTGGGGTGGTTAGCCCCCTTGGCTGCAGTACCTTTGGCGAGAACTGACGTCATGTGTAAATGGAATTTGACCTAAGGATGAGGCTCAATGGTAAAGCACTGAGTTGGCAGTCAGATGTTGGCAGCTCAAATCCAGCTGGTGCAACACAAAAAATCACAATGTCTACTGCCCATCACACCGTGTTGACGGTTTGTGATGTCATTACAGTGTTGCTTTGGACCTTCTCCTTGTAGTCAGTGGAGGGGAGGGGGGGGGGGGGGGGGGGGGGGGGCCTTGGTGTGTAGTGTCCTGCATATGCTGGATCAGAACAGGCACCAGTTAACACCACCGAAGTGACGCGGAATCAGCGCAGTGTCCTCTCTGGTGGGTTACCTCATGACGGACTTGACTACTCTCCCCTGAAGACTGACTGCAGGCGCCGCTTGGGCTCCTGTGGGACAAGCTGGGGAATGACTGAGGATGGGCAGCCGTTCATATGAGCGACATGGGGGTGGTCAGTGCAGTGGTCAGGGAGATGAGACAGGGGGGAAAAAATGGTCCCTCTCCTTCCACTCTGTTCCCCTCCCTTTGCTCCCCTCCCCAGTGAAGCCGTTGAAACACTGCACCTTGAGTGCAGGGCGCTTGCTGTGAGACATGACAGACAAAGCTATGTTCAGGAAAATTGGACAGAAAGCCTCTGTCCAGACTGGGACACGCTGAGTGCCAGTAATCGTAAAAAAAAAAAAAATCTGATTTCCCTGTCACCCTGGGCATCATACTCTTAGATCATTCTGGACAAAAGTCATGGGGAACTTTCATATCACCAGCCGTTATGTAAGAAATTCTCCGTCTCCGGAAACACAATGCTAACGATAACGGAAATTGCTCTGCCAGGGGGTCCCCACGAGATCTCGTTCCACGTGGAAAAGAACGAGACCAGACAGATTACCGGCGCCATGTTTTGGGTTCTGTTGAGACAAGCCAACATCACATGTCAGAAGGCAGCTGGAAAACGATTGCTTATTCTGACTGGATGTGGCCTGGAATAACATTCCACCATTGATTGCCAGGAAATATTTTCTTCTTTCTTTTCAAGTTGTTTCTGTGGAAACGACAAGTATAGGACAGGCTTGGAGACATATTCGAGGTGGTGTGAAATTTGTAACGTTCTCTGAAACACCATCAAACATGCTCGAAAACCAAGACGATCTATTCGACGTGCTAGAATAGTTGAGAGCAGTTATCTAGCCGCTCAAATGCACAATTGTTTGGCATTAGATGCTTTCGATTTAATGGAAAGCAGTAGACATGGGGACAGGAAAAGTCGACATGCAATGGGGACAGGGGTCTTCGTTTCCAAACTTCACAACATTTTCTGCCCTGTTTGAATGCACCTTTAATTCCTGCCGGTAAATACGTGTGTTAGATGTATATGTGTCATGCATTGTGTCAGGGCTTGTATCAACTCCGTTTAAATGGACTATCTTTTGGCTTTTCTTAATGTGTCATGCATTGTGTCAGGGCTTGTATCAACTCCGTTTAAATGGACTATCTTTTGGCTTTTCTTAATAGTTTAAGGTTTGGAAAGAGAGCCTCCGATATTTTTCGACTGAATAGTACGCTTTTTGAATTATTAAATTTTTATAAACATTGGTTGTCAAGAGAGTTTTGGCGATGATTTTTTTTTTTTATTAAGGTGTATAACTTCCCGGCCAGATATAGCTTCAGAATAGCCTGTGAAGAGATTAATTTTTGGAACCCATTACTTTAGTGTTATACTCAAATTACAGGTTTTACACTTGAGTTGTGGTAAGATTTGTTGGCCAGTGTCAGTTAACACTTAATCATTTAGAAATTTGCTGCTTAGCTGTGGTTTAAAGATCAGAGTCAGTACCTCAGAAGACTTTGTAGGCATACTTTTTTTTTAAGTCACTGTAAGTTTGTTGAGATTCGTTTAAAATGCAAAATCAGTGATACGTTCGATTGAAATTGTGCCATCTCTTGAAATAAGCTAGCATTTCTTGGCATTGTTTTAAAAACTAATTTCACTCTGAGCTTCACAGAATTTTTTGCCTCGTCTTCTCTACCACTTCAAGGGCATTGCACCCACGCTGCTCATTCCAGATCCCTGTCAACAGTCACAGCCACGGCACCAGCAATTCACTGGCAGCATTCAGTGTCAAGCTGTCAAGAGCCAACCCACAAGAGGAGACACTGCGCTGCTGCCAAGCCACTTCGGGGGTGGTCAGTGGTGTCTACTCTTATCCAACATGCAGAGGACACCACCTGCTGAGCCCTCTATTGATGACGATTGCTTTCGTCACGGAGCCAACGTAAGCGAGCTCTCCCTCAGTACGACGCCACCACGTTCGTGCAACGACAGTCCCCGTGAGTCCGTGACAGAGCGTCACCAAGGGCAGGGGGCCGGAATAGCTTAGTAGGTAGAGCGCCGGACTCATAATCCAAGGGGTTGCGGGCTCGAATCTCCGCCGGGCCGTTTCGGTACAGGGGGATTTTTCCCTCGGAGTTAACATTAGTTCCGACTCCATTCCCCCAGTCCTTCGAATGAGACTATAAACCGAGGTTCCGGGTGAGCGCACGCACAACATCTTGCACACACGTAAAATCCCATCACCAACTTTCGGAAGAGAAGGCCAGTTTGGCCGTTGGTATGGATGACACGTTACACATAGCATGCACCTTCCCCGAAGATGGAGTATGGCTGCCTTAATGGCGGGATTTTAAAAAAAAGGTCACGTACACAAAACTCCACTCCCGCTGTTGGGTAGATGGGATTGATACTCGCCTGTCCATAGAGGGAGTGTCCGCAGAAGTATCAGCCTGCGTACGCAGAAAAAGAAGAAGTCACCAAGGGCATAACCATGGAGAGAAGGTCAAAACTGAGGTCATCATGAGGCCACGTTAGGACAGAAGGGCATGAAGGGCCGGACTATTTGAGACTTTTCACGCTGACCGATGACGATGAAGCTGATTAAACTGATGCTACGGATTTTCATCCTGGTCTCAGACTGTGTGACAGGCATGTAGTCCACTCTTACGGTCGTCATACATCCCGGGGTCAGCCAGGCCCGAGAAATACAGACACCTCTAAAGTTGGCTAGGAAATTTATGCAAACACTCTCAGAGATGCATTCATTAAGTGGATGAAATTCCACTGTGTGGTCCCAGTCTTTCCATTTGAGCCGATAGCAAAGTCAGCTCTGGCTCTGATTGGAGTCGAAACCACGATCCCTTCTTGGCATAAGCCTGTGTCAGGCCAACTGACATAGGCTAGAACATCAAGGCTACATCAAAATGTTGTTATGCTCTGCATAGTTATGCGGGGTTTGTCTTCAGTTGTGACAAACTCCTAGCATAACATTATCAGTCTCCAAAATCCCCCGAAGTCAGAGTGTGGATGCCCACGTGGCGGGGTAATCAAAAACGGTTACACACGTAATGTTCTCATCCCCAGCTGATGTAGAAAGAAACTCGTGGAGAGCGTGGCAGCAGAGAGTCCTCAGAAGAGAAGCCCCCTTCAAGCAAGTGTTTCGGCCCTTATCTCCTGACACTCTAGGGGGGTTGGGCCACACCCGGTTCATGACTCCGGATGTCGCTCTGCTGCCCCCTTTTTTTTTTTTTCCCATCTTGGGACGAGCCATGGCTGGGATTCGAACCCATGACCCTCTGGACATGCTCATTTTCCACTTAATGACTCGCGCTTTAACCACTGAGCCACAGGGACACCTGATATTTGTAGGGAAATTAAGCCTTATGAAGTTCACTTTTGTTCCTCCTTGACCAGATCCAGCTTGAACACCTCTCTGCCGCTTCTGCCATTGCTTTCAGGGCTCTGGTTTTTTCCTTCCCTGCAACTGAGAACTGTTTCATGAGGCTGTATGCAGACGTTCCTACAAACCCCCTAGCTCCAATTTCTGCAGTGAGGACTTTGACCTGATAGCCTTCTCTCCTCAGGCTGTTTGCCAGATCAGCATACTTTTCAGTCTTGTAGATTTGAGCTGCCTCCATTCTGTTCTCATATGGCACCGTGAGCTCGATCATGATCAGCTGCTTGGTTGACTTAGAGTGGACTACTATGTCTGGTCTCATGCCACTCTTGCTGATGATCTCTGGGTGACTCTTCCATTCTGGGAGGTCTGCAGTGCACTCCCAGTCATCTGCCCCGTCCAGCAGACTCTGCCTGCATGTTTCGAGTGGCACTGTTGTTCTTGGCCATGATTTGCTGCCTCCTGCCGTGAAGAATGTTGCGGGTGCTTTTGGAGTCCTGATTTTCCCTTTTGTGGTGTTGGTACTAGCCCAGACTACTTGTACAATCTCTTTGAGCACTTGGTTGTGCCTCCATGTGTACCTTCCTTGAGCCAGGGCTACTTTACATGAGCTTAGGACATGCTCCACTGTTTGTTTTTCATGGCAGAGGGGGCATGCAGGATCGTCTGTTTTCCCCCACTTCACCAGGTTTGCATTTGAGGGCAGAAGGTCATATGCAGATCTGAGAATGAAGCTGATCCTGAGAGGGGCCATGTGCCAAATGTCATTCCAAGTGAGACTTCTTTGGAGTGCATTCTCCCACGTTGTCCATTGCCCTTGCTGGCTCTGCTGGACTGCTTTTTGGAGTCTTTTTTGGTCTTCTTCTTTTCTCATCTCCTGAATCATCATGTCTCTTTTGGCTTTTCCTTTGGCCTTTGACCACCATTCAGTTTTGGTCACCCCCAGTCCTTGTCTGTTGGTCTGTGTGTGTCCTGTTATTTCTCTGATCTTGAGACTTTCTTTTGCAGAATCCATCGCCTCTTGAACTTTCCATTTTCTGCCTGTCTTCAGCTGGGGCTTGATTGCTTCTACCACCTTGTCTCCTGAGTCCTCCAGCATGCTTTGAAGTCTGATCTTCCCTGCTTTGTATTCCTCCAGGATGGATTTCAGTGGTAGTTTCAGCTTTGCTTGGCGACAGTACAGCGCTATGTCAGTCAGACAGGGTGGGACACCAAGCCATTTCCTTGTGAACTTGTTGATTTTGGCTTCCATTGCCTCCACTATGCTGGTGCAGATGTCGTATATCATCAGAGGCCATAGGAGCTTTGGTATCAGCATGAACTGCAGACACCAGACCTTGTATTTGCCAGGGAGCCCACACTGGTCAATGGTCTCCAAGCCTTCCTCCGCCATCTGCTTGGTTTCTTTTGCTCTTTGTGTGTCTTTCAGCGTATCATCATACCATCTTCCAAGGCTCTTGACTGGTTCTTCTGTGACTGTTGGAATGGCCTGGTTGGCAACACTGAAGACCACAGATCCGGCCACTTTTCCTTTCCTCAGTGAGAGACTCCGTGATTTCTTTGGCTTGAACTTCATTCTGGATGAGGCAACTATGTTGTCCAGCCTCTCCAGCACATGACGTGTCTCGTCTTCTCTGGATGAAATCACTGTAGTGTCATCCATGAAGGCCTTGAGAGGAGGCATCTTGTATCCATCGCCAAGGTCTGTTTGTCTCGCGTTGTTTGTTGCTGCTTTCAAGATGAGTTCCATTGCCAGCACGAACAGTATTGGGGAAATTGCACAGCCCATTGCAATACCCACTTCCAAGTTGATCCAGTCTGTTGTGTACTCCTTGGTAGAGAACCGCATTGAGAAGCCATTGAAGTACTTCTTGAGCATGTCGCGGATGTTCTTTGGCACATGGTACATCTCAAGAGCCAACTGTATCATCTCATGGGGCACAGATCCATATGCGTTTGCCAGATCAAGCCACACTACGTCCAGGTCTCTCTTTTCTGTTTTTGCTTTTTGGATTGCGTCCCAGATCATTGTGGCGTGTTCTACACAGCCAGCCACGCATGGGATGCCACCTTTCTGGACTGACACATCCAAGTACTTGTTTTCCATCAGGTACTTGGTCAGCCTTGCTGCCATGACAGAGAAGAAGATTTTCCCTTCGACGTTCAGTAGTGATATTGGCCTGAACTGGCTGATGTCACTTGAGTTTTGCTCTTTGGGGATGTACACACCATCTGCCGTCATCCACTGGCCGCTGATCTTCTGGTTTCTCCAAGCCGATCGCAGCAGCCTGTGGAGCCACTCCAGCACCTTGGGACATTTCTTGTAAAGCTGGTAAGGTATTCCGTTTGGCCCTGGTGATGATTTGGCTCTGGCTTTGTCGACCACCTTCTTGATTTCCGCCAACGTTGGAGGCTTGCCATTGAACTGTTCCTCAGGGTTGGTTGGCCACACCAGACCTTGAATGTCGAGTGGTGCTTTGCTCTGTGGGTCAGAGTATGTTTTCCTCAGATGCTGCTCAAGAACTCCTTTGTCCACACTTAGGGTCCCAGATTTTGGCTGCTCAAACAGTGTTCTGGCAAACTGGTAGGGGTCTCTGAAGAAGCGCTCTTGTGTCTTCTTCTTTTTGCTCTTCCTCTTCCTCGCAGATTCCGCTTTGCTGAGGGCGCTGTGTTTTTCTTTCAGGTCTTTCCACAGTTTTTCCAAGCCTTGTTTTTCAGCTGGCAGTGCGGTCTTCATTTGCATCTTGAGGTTTTTCTTTTGGACCCTGATCTTGTCCATCTTTTCTTGGCGTCTGGATTTCTTTGGAGGTGTTTTCTCTTTGGGTAGTTTTGCTCCATAGGCGTCTCTACATGTGGCATACACAATGTCCCCATATGTGGCTAGTTTGTGTTCCAGGGTGCTTTTCCCTATCAGTGCATCGAGTCTTTGGACGATTTTTGCATCCAGTTTCTCCCAATCTTCAGTTTCGTTTGCTCGTGGCACGTTGAGTTTCAGGCGCCTGGCATCGAGGGCCTGTGCAAATTCCTCATCCGAACCAACAGCGTGGATGTCCTTGGCACTGTGGTTTAAATCCTGGCCTTGGTCTTCCGACGTCTTATCTGCTGATGCAGTGCGCTGCTGCTCATTCAGATGAGTCTTCACACATCCCATCTTTGTTCTGTGGATCTTCATGCCACGGGTGGTAGCGAAACGCTTTCCACAGACACATGGATATTCCATTTGGTCCATGTTCATAGTCCGTTTGGGATTTGCAGTCATGATTGGTTGAGCACCGATGGATTCATCATTCTCTCCCCCTTTCGGTGAATCCTGGGAGCATCTTTTGTACCATAGTGTTCAAGTACTTCGGCTGTTCGGATGATCCCTGGAGTCTTTTAGCCAGGGTACGACAACAACAACAAGAAACCACGACCTCCAAGCTGGGAATTCACAACGCTAACCACAATTGCCATGGCGGCTGGTTTAACTCAACCTTGTTTCTGTAGCAGCTCTGTTCCGACAAACATGAATTCAAAGGTCAATCATTGTTGTTTTATGGGCTTCAGGGCCCCCACTGTTTCAACTCATTCGAAGCTGTTTACAGTGTTATCTTGTTTACTTCTGACCTGTGTGCGAGTATGCCCACAAGATACAACTAACGTGTCACTGATTTGAAAGGCGTACTTTGTTATGATGCTTATATACATAAGGGAATTAAAACTAGTCGCCGTAGTTTCGTATACTCTTTTGACCGTTCAAATGAGTTTTTTTGTTTTGTTTTGTTTTTTTGTTGGTTTTTTTTCCTATGTAAATCGCATTTTCTGCTTGCTGAGTTCCTTGGCTATCTTGGTAGGAAGACTGATTTTCGATCTCGGATCACAAGGTGCTGAATTGGTATCGGGGTCTAGCAGGGTGGGTTTTTGTTTATTTGTCTTCTCGTTTTCTTGTTGTTGTTGTTATTGTTGTTGTTGCTGTTGTTGTTGTTGTTGTTGTTGTTGTGTTGTTTGTTTTCGCGTTTCCTGGTAGTTTTTGTTTGGTTTGTTTGTTTTGTTTTGTGCGTTTTGATTAGGTCT
>CM065746.1:25915888-25918388 GCA_033310375.1 Conus canariensis | reverse complement strand
GTATTCTGATATCAAAACGACGGGCTATCGCCTCCAACCCCAACCCCAACCCACCAACCCCCCACCCCATCCTGAAAGAGGGCAATAAACACAAAGCTTTCAGCTACACCGGCTCGGAGACTAGAGTCAGAAGTGAACAATGCTCGAATCAAGTTGCAAAATGAGGCGACTGCAGGCAAAAATCTAAACAAATTTTTTTAATGTAATTATTAGCGAGCCGCCACGAAATCGTAGACAAACGAATTACAAGACAAAACACGACGCGTTTCTACCTCTTAGGTCTTCTTCAGGCAAGATACAAAACACTCAGGACAACGAAAATGAACGAGCAATCACTTATCTTCATTCACTTCAGCGCAAGATGGGCGTTGAATGAAAACGAGGCTGTCAAGAAGGAGACAATGTTTGAGTCGAGGTAGTAATGATGACAGTTAAATGAGGAATCAAATGGTTAAGTATTAACAGGCCCCTACATGGCATTGTTACTCAGGTGTGAAGGTGTATCAATACTAAAGGTATGAGTTCCAAAATGCAATCATTTCAGAGGCTCTTTTAAACTGGTCTCCTTCCAGAAAAGAGTATGGTGTTCACAAACATAATTTGCAGTTGAAAACCCCTGGCAAGTAAGTTACACCTACAAAAACTTCTAACTAAAAAAAAACAAACAAACAAACAAAAAAACATACCGTACAGATAAAACATCCCGGAGATTCTCTCTTCAAATCTTCAAATATGAAGAAATGCCAAGTTCAGATAGACTCCGTTTAGAATAAGGCGACATACAAGCCCGAATTCATTGTATGGCACAGACAAAAAATTATACTTAAGGGAAATTAAGGTGCACTCAGAAAATTGCAAACGTAAACAGTACCCGCCCCACCCCACCCCCACACCCCTTCATCCGCCCTATCCCCCATTCTCTGCATCCCTTCTTCCCCCCCCTACCCCCCCTCCCCCCTCCCCCCCCCTCCCCCCTCCCCCTTTCAATTTTTAAACAAAATCTAACGATGTCTCACAATTGTACGATTCAGCATCTGCTTGAACTCTACCATTAGGCTATTCAAACAAGCTGAAAGGGCGAAATATGTCATGCTGGACACCTCTACCATTAGGCTATTCAAACAAGCTGAAAGGGCGAAATATGTCATGCTGGACACCTCTACCATTAGGCTATTCAAACAAGCTGAAAGGGCGAAATATGTCATGCTGGACAATTCGAGTGTGCTTGCTGGCGTGCTTGTTTTCAGAGGACGTTGCAAACTGTTGACTCGCTCAGATGTGATTTCTAGCACGTCGTTTCCACAGAAACAAAAAAAGAAAGGTAATCTTGTTTTATTAATCAGTGGAGGGGCAATGCTTATCTGGACCATATCCAAACAGCATAAATAATCGTAAAACAACGGCCCTCAGACAACGTTATGTCCGCTTCTCTCAATACGTCCCAAGACATGGCGCCGGTAGTCCCTCTAGTCTCGTTCTTTGCCACGTGGAACGAGATCCCTAAGGGACCCCCTGGCAGGACAATTTCCGTTAACGTTAGCATTATGTTTCCGAAGATGGTGGATAATTTCTTATACGGTGGCCAATGAACGGAAAGGCTGCACACGATTTTTGTCCAGAATGACCCAATAACACTGTGTTTTCAATGCCAGGGGAATTAGGGATTGTTCTCCAGAGCCGCACACGATTGCTGTCTGGCTGTGTAACCCACCCCTTCACTGTGGCCTACTGTCCCACTTTTCCAAAAACAGGTTTATCTGTCAGGTCTCATAGCTAAAGCCTGCGCACACGGTGCGAGTTCGTAACAAGCTTGAGAAGTGGAATGGGGAAGAAGCAGGAGGGGTGGGGGGTGGGGGGGGGGGGAACATGGGTGAGGAAGGACCTATCTAACATTGCACTGACATCACATGCCAACAACACATTGTAATGGACAGCGAACATTTTAACTTTTGCGTTCGACATTGGCGGATTCGAACCACCAACTTCCTACCATAAAGTCAGGGCTCTACCAGTGGGCACAACACTGCGTTGAGTTGAGTATCATTCATATTTAAAATCAATACCAGCTTGAGCTGTAACGGCCACAGGATAACCCTCCATGAAGAACGAGGGCAGGGAATCTACGAGCATACCAGCACCACCAGAAAGGCGTGGCAACAATGGCAATATTCATTTGCGGACAGCGTGGAGATTCGAGCTCACAGCCTGAACCCGAGCTGAGAGATTTCCCACCTGACTTAATCAGGTCATAAAGTCACAGCCCAAGTCACGCTAACGATTGATAATTACAGGCCTGACGACGGCCTGGCCGACGACTTCCGGTTCCTGTCAATGAGCTTCAAAGATGGCCGCTTTGCGGTGTGCGTTTGTTCTCGCAGTAATGGTCGAGACTCTCGTTCCTGTCCACGGGGACACCAAGTGGCGGTGTGCGTGGTCTGCTCATCTCCTTGCTAAAGCCGGGGCATCATGATAACAGTCCGCTGGCTTCCGGGATAATTAC
>CM065746.1:25833388-25908388 GCA_033310375.1 Conus canariensis | reverse complement strand
CAGCAGATCTGTTCAAATATCTTCAACTTTTTTTTTTTTTTTAGGGGGGGGAGGGGGGATTCACGTGATGTAAATGTTGTTGAATCTTAATCCTCCATGTCCTTAATAGAATCAAGCGCTTGATAGAAGTTAAAATTTCAAAAAATCTAGACAAACAAACAAAAACCAAACCATGAAACTTAGTGGAGGGGGGGGGGGGGGGGGGGGGGGGGGGGGGGGGGGGGGGATGTGGCCTGACGACAGATCCATTCCATTTTGGTTGCCGGTTTTGATCATTTTTTGAAATGTAGGTACATGTTTAAAAAATCTGTTTTATTATTTTGTTTTAATGGACCCAAACTGACCGCAGAAAATGCGTGTGATTGCTGAAACAGCATCAACTGGAGGAAAAAAATACGGAGGATGTGGCAGTGACGGAAGATATCAAATAACCAAAAGCGAACAAGTAACAGTTAAAGGCCAGTTATATTCCCTGTCTCTTAACTGGTATGTGTAGCTTGTTATATGACGTAAACGCACGCGCAAATCACAATGTCGGTCAAAGGCGCAAGAGCTGGGAGTGATGTCTGTACACACACAAATCGTAACTGTATGACAAACATCAAAATGTAGACTCGTGTCGAAAGTACTGTCGCTTTCAAAAGTAAATAATCTCTTATTTAAAAAAAGAAAGATATAAGAAAGAAAAGAATGAAAAGTTGCAAAGTATTGCAAGATAAAGGCACACCAGCACAGCAATACTGGACGATGACTTTTCAGACATTCTGAGCCAGTCTTGGTTTTATTTAACCAAGGAAACCTGCGCGAATTTTGGTCAGTTGAAGAAATTATTTTTCTTATTATTATTTTTCTTTTCTTTCCTTTCTTTTTCTTCTTCTTTAAAGAAAATTGGGGATGGTCTTTATATTCTTTTGAGCTGCATAGGTGAAGTGAGGTATATACAGGCAACCCAGTCTTCACAGGCTACACACCAAAAAATTAAGGCGCCAAGGCCTTGCATAAAGAAAGGTTATCTATAGACTGGCGCAATTAGATTGTTTTGTGAATTTTTATTGTGTCTGAAATTTCATTCTCCTCGTTTTCTTTCAAATGGCCATCAAGGTACAAGCCATTTGGTTCTAAGCAGACAAATTAAAATCAAAGGAATGGGAACTATTTTGGCGCTTCGAGCTGGCGCAAAGATAGGGTCACGGGTGAGTGCCAAGGCCTGAAATATGCGTACACTAAGGGGAGGGTCATGTATTTGAAGATTGTTCGTGATTTCATCGATGAAAATCCTCCCAAAACAAGGGAACTGATTGGTGGGAAGTTGTTCTTTTAATTAATTATCTTTTTAACGTTAAATGCTACCTCAGATTTATGGTAGGCCTCAAAACCCTTACATCGATTATAGAGTGTTTTAGTGCAAAATCCTAATTGTGGTGAGTGGCCACACAGTGACGGCTTATATCCATGGCGGAACTGAAACAATCCCACAGCCAGGAAACGAGGCCAGAACCAGCATGCCGAGGGCCCGCAATCGATGTACAGACAGCCGGCCAGAATTACGTCATCCACAGAGGTCCACGTGACCGACACGCCCATCCGCGTTGCTAAACTTTCCGGACCGCATGGCGGACCCCCTGCTATCTGGCCGTCTTCAGGGCTAGTTTGTCCTACCTAACCCTGCGGAAATGGTTCCGAAGGAAAGTATGGAATGGTTCTTTATCATGCAGCCACACGGCGGAAATGGGTCTTTGTGGGATCCGGGTCGTTCTCATCCCCGTTCCATAATACAGTTACAAGGGCACTCAGAATGAAGTTGTTCAATTCATGTTGTTCATAGCCCAGCCGACCGCTATGGGCAATATCAGGGCTGCCACATCGTCACAGTCACTCTCCACATACATTTATTTTTAAACCCAGACACACACAAGAGAGAGAGAGAGAGAGAGAGAGAGAGAGAGAGAGAGAGAGAGAGAGAGAGAGAGAGTTTATCATTCTTTTTCTTGATTCCAGGAATGCGTGAATGGTGGAAGCAAGACAATCGTATTCTTATTTTTCTAGTCTTATACGCTTTTATAAGCAGCGAGTAACATTTTGCCATTTGTCATCGGTATGTATTGTGGAAAAAATAGATTTCCTTGTCTTATACCTTAGTCCTCTCACCTCAAGCCTACCTCACTCTTGTGCAGAGCATGCCATCGCTGAATTATGTCTGTTTACTTGATATTTTACTTCCGGTCACTACTTTTATTAACTGTCTCTTCAGTTAACGTGGGAAAGTGAAAACTTGAGGGGACAAGAATATTTTTTGTATCTACTTGTTCCTAGGGCAGCTAAACTTTATCTGAGAATTGCAATCCCTGAGACAGACCAACAGGAAGTACTGAATGCCTTCAAAATGAACAGCGGAACTTCCCACAATACTTATCCTCTCCTCTCCTCCGCTGATGTAGTATGTCACAGTTGATTACCTCCCTTCATTTCATAGACAGCACTGCGACTGTGACGGCGAATGAGAAGAAGAACTGGATTCCATCTTCAGACATTCTGATATGAAACTGACGAAATGCTGAGTGAAATTTCAAGCGAATTATTGGCACGTAAATACAAGATGGACGTTTAACCGCACTGCTCGAAAGATTTCAAAGGTCATAAGTTCAGCCTCTCGGAATGCGGCTGTGTCTCAGTAGAGGGGGTTTAGAAATAATCGCATAAAAAAAAAAGTTCTCACTGACTGTGAACCTCATAGTCATAGCCATGGAACAAAGTGAGGTGGCTTCGATCCTAAATTTTCACCAAAAGGTTTCCAGGTGTGTTGTCGTCGCTGATCGGGTTTTTGTTTGTTTGTTTGTTTGTTTGTTTTGTTATTGTTGTTTTTTGTTGTTTTTGTTTTTAATCCGTGTCTTGTCGTTGTTGTTGTTGTTTCTTTGCTTTTCATCAATTACAATAATTACTCGTCACGCATGGCCGAGGACAGGAGAGCAGTGGCGCCTCCTGGCGCTGATGGCATTCACCGTGTCATCCTAATGGATTAATCCGACACCCATGGGACGATGATGATGATATTATACTAACTTTTCACCACCCACGCTCTGGATAACTGATCCAGTGGCTGTATCCAGCTTGTGTCCTATTTTTTTCCTGCTTTTGTTTGTTTGCTTGGTTTTTGTTTTATTTTTGTTTTTCAAACGAGTAATCGGACTTCTAAATAGCACGTCTGTAATTCGATGGTTTGACAATGGTTATTTGCTGCAATTTTGTTTCCCTTAATGTTGGTTTGTCTTAGTTGTGAAGATTGTGTGTGTGTTGTGTGTGTGTGTGTGTGTGTGTGTGTGTGTGTGTGTGTTGTGTGTGTGTGCGTTTTCTTTGTATGGCGAGAAAGGTGTTTCGGGGAACGAGAGAGAGAGAGAAGAGAGAGAGAGAGAGAGAGAGAGAGAGGGAGGAGAGAGAGAGAGAGAGATCCTTGCAGAAGATTTTTTTTTTTACCTTTAATCTTGTTTTCTTCTTTTTTTCCCCGTTTCTTAACGTTCAAGTAAATGTTAAGCTTCATCGGCAGGAGTGCAAACGCAGGTTCAACTTCCGGCCATGTCCGCCGCTCACCATCGGCTAGCAAACACCACCTCTCCCCCCCCCCCCCACCCCACCCCCCCATCCCCAGAGACCAGCCTGTCACAACCAGCGGCAGGTCCTGAAAAGGAAAGTCCTCGATCCCGCTCCCTCTGGTCCAAGGGACATAACCTTTTCGAGTTCTGCGATTTGGGCGGAACCCTTTTTTTTCGGCATCCCCGTAGGGAAATACATGGAATCCACAATCATCGGCAGCCGGCTTAGGAATGAATGATGGTGGTCTCAACACCCGTCGTTTGACTTGTCAACCTGTCCGCTCGTTTCAATTCAGTTTTTGTTTGTTTTGTTGTTGTGTTTATGACAGTGTTGAGTTTCATCACGAAGATAAGTTGTGTTATACCCCTCCACCGCCTCTCCCACCCCCGCCCCAGCCCCTTCCTTCACCTTGGTACAGATACACACACACACACACACACACACACACACACACACACAAACAGTTCCTGAATAAAAGGCTTTAAACTTAGCTGGTCTTTATTTGGAAGTGAATTTCAAGTAAAAGACAAAAGCGTTCAGATAAATAAGTCTTTAAGAGGCAAGGAGAGAAGTTGCAAAGGAAAGTTGTTTCTTTGTTTCTTTGTTTTTAATGAAAAGTCTGGTATACATTGAGACAAAATTTAATATTACAGGAAAGGAAATAAAGGGAGGGAATCTTCAGAATAAGCGAACGTTTGGGATATAGACAAAGATATATGAAACAAACAAAAGTTTTCGAAAAAAAAATAAACAAATAAGTAATTTTTTTTAAAGCAGAAGAAATGTTGGGTGGCAAATCTAACAAAAAGACAAAAATATTCCAGGAAAAAACAATGTCATAAAAGTGGCGAGTCTTTCTAGTGCAAAGTCGTAATGTTTCACAAGAAAAAAATGTGTTTACAGAACAAATGAGACAGGAGGAATGGGGAAGTCTCAGTTGGTAGTTCGGTAAGGACGAAGACAAAAATATATAAGAAAAAAAAAGTATTGAAAGGGTGTTTTGATAGAAAGGGGGTAGGTTAAGTCCCATGGCTTTAACTCAATAGTTTTTGAGATTTTTGCATTTTTGCATGACGGATGTTCTTTTTTTTTCGTAACATTCTGCGCATTATTTCTAAAATAATAATATTTTTGTGATGAATGTGTCTATTTCGTTTTTTAGGCGATATATTGCTTCAGCTAACAAAAATGTTGTTTTAAATACCATAATTGCGGGAAGAAAACCGTCGATCAGCGGTGATCGAAATTCAAGGGAAAGAACTGAAGGGAGTGAACTGTTAAAGGTTCACTGTGTCCAGGGCCTGGAGTTATCACAGGAAACTGTGCCTATCCTTCTCCTTCTACCACCTTAAGTTCTCCTGAATTGAATCAAATGCTGGCCGGACAGAAAGGGTTTTCAAGCTCTGAAAACCCGACCCATCCCCATGTGTGAGTGTGAGAGAGAGAGAGAGAGCTTCCCCCCCCCCCCCCCCCCCCCCCTTTTTCTTTTTCTTCTTTTTTGTTTTTGTTTGTTTGTTGTTGTTATACTCCCAGTTCAGCTAACTATACTTACCATTATCAAAATCTTCCAAGCGCCAGTAGAGGGACGCTCGGTAGGCCAGAAATTTCCAGGCTAAGACAGCAAGATGACACCCACCCACTCACTATCTTCTGCTACCCTTTCGTCGTGAGTGCCGGGAATGTTGGTCTCAACAGACCCTTGACCCACAGCAAAATAAGTCTTTAGCGTCAGGACGTTAATGTTGTGTGGACAATGACAACAACACTGAACAAAACAAAACAAGCAAAAAAAAATGAAGCTTTAAAAATTCAATACAATCAACACAGACCCTCTGGCCGTTCTGTTTGCAATGTCAACGTTGAGTTTTCTGTCAGCACTATGCGCTGCCAACACTGTCAACACTGTGTGCACTGTCAACAGTGTGTGCACTGTCAACACTATGCACTGTCAACACTTTACACTGTCAACACTGTGTGTTGTCAAAACTGTGTTGTCAACACTGTGTGCACCGTCAACACTATGCACTGTCAACACTGTGTGCACTGTCAACACTATGCACTGTCAACACTGTGCACTGTCAACACTGAGTGTTGTCAAAACTGTGCTGTCAACAGTGTGTGCATGGTCAACACTTTGCACTGTCAACATTGTGTGCACTGTCAACACTACACACTGTATGCCCTGTCAACACTATGCACTGTCAACGTGAGTTGTCAAAACTGTGTGGTTAACACTGTGTGCACTATCAACACTATGCACCATCAACACTGTATGCCCTGTCAACACTATACACTGTCAACACTTGAGCGTTGTCGAAAATTTGCTGTCAACACTGTGTGCACTGTCAACACTATGCACTGTCAACACCGTATGCACTGTCAACACTAAGCTGTCAAAACTGTGTTGTTAACACTGTGTGCACTATCAACACTACGCACCGTCAACACTGTACGCACTGTCAACACTATACACTGTCAACATTGAGTGTTGTTAAAACTGTGCTGTCGACACGTGTGTGCACTGTAGACAGTGTGTCTCTGTCAACACTGTAGTCACCATTTAGATAGACCCTCAGGACACATCATTTGGGCGTTTTTCACATAATTTCCTCAGGAAACCAGAGGTTGACAGTGACTGTATTTTCCTACAATTTTATAGAACAAATTCTTTATCTTTCTACTTCTAGTAATGCATTTTTCAAAAGTTAATATATCAGGCTTGTTTGATAAACACAAAAGATTGTTTCTGTGTTTATTTTTTTATTCATGGTCTTGGAACATAGCATATAGGACATTTGTATTCACATGATGCCCAATGTTACACACAAAAAAGACACAAACTATTATTTAATGAATTGGATAATATAGACAAAAAGCAACAGGCAAACTTCAGTTATAAACGACTTTTTTTTTTCACCCTTACAGAAGAGTTTACATCATCAAATGCTTCATCCACATCATTTTCTGAAAGGTCAGCAACAAAATCTTTATGTCTGGCACTCTTCTCTCTGGTGTTCTGATTAACTTCACCTTCATCTGAATCTTGCAAAACATGCATTGGGTAATTCCGCAAACACAGCTGATAATTCTGCAACAACTGCTGCGCTTCAAACATGGCAAACTGCTTACTTTGTTCTTCTCTCTTAAAATCTACAACTAAAATTGACTTAAACTGCTTTACTCTTCACACAATATGACATGGAAACATCCGAATGTGTACCATGAAATCTCTGACTGAGAATGCTCTTGAAAATTTGGTCAAATCTCCTTTTAGACAAAAAATTCTACTATTGTTCTCTAGCCATGTCCAGTCTTCAGGGCTGACAAGACCTCCAAAGCACAAAGTGTAGCATTCGGATATTTCCAAAGTACCATCCCAAATTCAAGAGTAGCACTCATATGCAATGCGACAGGTCAGATTTTAAAACGCTTTCAGTTGTACTTCACTCTGAACGACAATTTCATGGCAGACTAGGAAGATGAAAAATCTTGATAGCTATCAAGGTAGTTTTGACTTGACATACAATCAAACAACTGACAACAAAACCAGGCAGCAAAATCACAATCCTCTTGAGCAATTTTTCCTCTGCTTTTTCTTCCTTTCCTTGCTGAGCTTGGCATTTTCTTTCGACAAAATTAGTCAACAGTCCAAGGATCTGTGTTGTCACGGTTCTGTTAAGTCGCCACTAAGTCTGTGAAGCTTTCTTTTTTCATTGAATTTTTGGTTTGTGTGTGTGTGTTGTATTTCATCTCAGAGTGTAGCAGCTTAACGTGCTACACGAAAAGCCTAACACTTGGCAGCTCTGATCTGACCAGTTGCCCACCACTAGTATCGTGACAGTGCGTCGCTATGTAGTGTGTCAAAGGCTGTGGAAATCCTCACAACAGTTGCAAAAAAAGAAAAAAAGAAAAAAAAAAGTTGAATGGAATGAACCTTCCTTAGGAGGAAAAGAAGGAGAAAATATTCCTGAAAAATAAAGTCGTTGATCTTTGCATTGCTTACTGGGTCACCCACAACCCTGAAACTCAATGAAATCACTGTATCTCTTGAAATATTTAAAAGATTTTTACTGAAATTTTGGTTATTTGTCCCACACTTGATACGCTATCTGTCATCCGATGGTAGTATGCATGGATCAACATGGACAGAAATCGCATCATTTGAATTGTACACTTCCGCAGGTCATGAAGGACCCATACTTTAAAACGTGGAAATCGAATGCAGCAGTGCATTGAGAAAGGTTTATAGGTAAACTGCATCATCGACTAAGCATACGCTCTTGCAAACTCTTTGACGAGTGTGGGTCTGGTGTGACTCATATCATTCGAAGAGGGATGAACACACAATAATGCCAATGTAAACTGTATGGGTCGTGGAGAACTCGCAACGTTAGGAATGTCAAGTGAAGAGAAACGTCAGGTGAATGTTAAAGCGAATCTTTCTTTGGTGGGAAAACTATTACAAAGACATCTATATTTAGTTTAATGGGAGGGAACCTTTGTTATATCTAGTCTATGCTGAGAAACAGTTTTCAGATGAAACAGTCTTTAAAGAGAAGGGGAACCTTTATTTGCAGGATCTTTACAGGGAAGCAACCCTGTATTTGGCACACAGGAGTTACATTCCTTTCTTAGATGCTGATGTCATTGCTGTTATTTCCTCATTAATATTTTCAGGTGTGAAACAGAAGTTTTTTAAGAATACAATCCTGGATTCAAGCACAAACATGCAGTCTCAGTCTTTCAATCAGCAAGAAAATATGATAGATATCCAAAAGTGTTTTATTGCGCATTTTACAGTTACATGAATAAAGAGAATTTAAAACTGTTTTTAACTTCTTTCTTGTTCTTTCACACACACACACATGCACACTTATAACACATGCATACACACCACCTCTTCTTACTTCACAAAGTTCGACCAGCACCTTCTGAGACACAAAAACACAACCGTGTCCCTCTCACAACAACACCCGTACAGAGCTCTTCAGGAACAACCACGCATACACAACTCCCAAACATTCTCAACAACAGAGAACTCTTCAGGGCAAAAACGCTTAGCACAGATCTCCTGCGCATAAGTGACAGTACACATCTCTTCAGGAACAACTTCAACCTCTCAAACATCAGCCGCAGTGCACATCTCAAAGGGAACAACTACTCAAACATTGGTGACAGTGCGCATCTCTTCATGAACAATTACACATCCCTCAAACATCAGAGACAGTACACACTGCTTCAGGAGCGACTATGCATCTCTCAAACATCATCCACAATCGACATCTCTTCAGGAACAATTACACATCTCTCAAACATCAGAGACAGTACACATTTCTACAGGAATTACTACACATCACTTAAATATCATCCACAGTCAGCATCTCTTCAGGAACAATTACACATCTCTTGAACGTCTGAGGCAGCACCCATTTCTTCAGGAACAATTACACATCTCTCGAACGTCTGAGGCAGCACCCATTTCTTCAGGAACAATTACACATCTCTCGAACGTCTGACGAAGCACCCATTTCTTCAGGAACAATTACACATCTCTTAAACATCTGAGGCAGTACACATTTCTTCAGGAACAACTATGTATCTCTCAAACATTATCCACAGAACACATCTCCCCAGGAACAGCCACACACCTCTCCAATATCAGCCACAGTAAGGTAAGGTAATGTTGCTTGTAGCCCAGCTGACCGCAAAGGGCCATATCAGGGCTGTCATCACGTTGAAATCAAATCACAAGTCATTCATTCACACAACCCTTTAAAATACACCTTCTAAATCAGCCACAGTACACATCTTTTCAGGAACAACCACACATATCTTGAACATCAGCGACAGTCCACATAATTATCTTTAAGAATCGCATGTCTCTCTAATTATATATCGGTGTCCATACAAGTCTCTTCAGGAACAACAAATCCCTCTAATTATCAACCGTAATACGTATCTCTTCAGGAGCAACCATACGTCTCTCAAACATCAGTGACAGTATAAATCTTTTCAGAAACAACGACACATCTTTCCAACATCAGCCACAGCACACATCTCTTCAGGAACAACCACACATCTCTCCAACGTCAGCGAAAGTCCACATCTCTTCAGAACAAACTACACATCTCTCAAACACCAGCCACAATACACAATTCTTCAGGAAGAACTACGCATCTCTCAAATACCACTGACAGTACGCATCTCTTCAGGAACAACCACACATCTCTCCAACATCAGCCACAGTACACATCTCTTCAGGAACAACCACACATCTCTCCAACATCAGCCACAGCACACATCTCTTCAGGAACAACCACACATCTCTCCAACATCAGCCACAGTACACATCTCTTCAGGAACAACCACACATCTCTCCAACATCACCTGCAGTACACATCTCTTCAGGAACAATCACACATCTCTCCAACATCAGCCACAGTATACATCTTTTCAGGAACAACCACACATTTCTCCAACATTAGCCACAGTACACATCTCTTCAGGAACAACCACACATTTCTCCAACATTAGCCACAGTACACATCTCTTCAGGAACAACCACACATCTTTTCCAACAGATACACATCTCTTCAGGACACCATCGTGGGGTGGGCACAGGAACACTGAGCAGCGGAGAATCAATGATTTCCGGGACTGGTGTCGGTTCAGGCGTGTGCTCCGCTATCTTAGTCTTCAGCAAGGCAAAGGTCTTGTGCACTGCTTCGCTATGCTGTGGACCACAATGGTGGTCATGACAATAATGAAAATAATATTCAAATCAGGTAATAATGATACAAAGTCGTAGAAGTAGGAGTGGTGATAATAATGCAAGGCAATTATTACTTACATCAATGATGATTATTAGACTAGCAGCAGCGATAGTAGAAGAACATGTAATATAAGTAGCAGTAGCAGCAACAGCAGTGGTGGTAGTAGTAATGGTTAGTGGTAGTAGCAGTCATAGTAGTGGCAGCAGCAGCAGTGGTATTCTACCAGACTTCTCTGTAACGCCTCCACACACTTAAAAAAGTCTAGGATGACTGGGGGATAAATCTTATATAAAAACAACTAAAATGCATTGAACCTCCCCCCTCCCAATTTCTTTTTTTTTTCAAGTGAGAGTATCACATAAGGAACTCTTTAATACTATCCAGCCGAGAGCGGCACGGACAGCACGATTCCCTGCTGCCGCACGCTCGCGCACAGCGCTCATTCCCTGCCGACGCACATATTTGGCCACTTTTTAATTTATTTTTACGGTAGCTAGACAACAACTGACAGTCTTGTGTTAGGTGTCACAGGAAAGAACAAAGAACAAACACTCAACTAATCGAACATAGTAATTTCAAATCATTTACTTTCAATGTGTACACACACTGTGCGTTGAAACACATGTCTGACAAGTAGAAAAAATGCTTTGTTTGCATTCTATTCCGTTCTTTTACAACACCAAATCAGAAGATGAAGGGATGGTGCATCTTCAAACAATTCACTTTCCTCTTCTCTTTCAAAGTTTTCTGTCTCTCTATCACTCCCCTCATCACCAGATCCACTTTGTAATATGATTTCAAGCGCTTTACTGAGCGAGACCCCTTCGCCTGACCAACATTTTTTCTGGCACAGGAAATACATGCTGCGCGCCGCGCGCCGGTGCCACCAGTTTCTTTGTTTCAAAGCTCCTGGGGTCAGCCAAGTTCACAATAGGCCACTCCAACATCCCCAAGACTAGTTACAGTGCTTATTGCCCTTGGATCATTTTCTGGAAAGTGTAGGAATTTTTTATGTTCCCGTCATGCGATAGTGGATGACACGGCAGAATGTACTGCTGTCTGTCCGTCATCCAGCCTTGCATGACTCAGCACAAGGGAGAGAAATCCTGTCACGCTCTATTGGCTGACACAGCTGGTAAAGGTTAAACTGTCTAGGCAAAACACAAGTGAGAGCAATGATAATGACGAAATAGTCAAGCAATGATAACAAGAGGATAAAACACCTCCACAATTATGGCATATCAGCTGGCATGTTCACTTACGTTTAGATTTTCATGCATTGCATGCTTCTCAAAAATACATTCACACCTGGTCCTTCTCTAGACATTGATGAGACATACCTCCAGTCAGCAGCTGGCTCTTATGATCATGTTGTTCACAGTTCACACACACACACACACACACACACACACACACACACACACACACACACACACACCACTCAATGAAACTAAGTAAGGTAACGTTGCTTATAGCCCAGCAGAACGCAAAGGGCCATATCAGGGTTGTCATCACGTCCAAGTTAATTTAAAAGTCATCAAAAAAAAATAAAAGAAATCACACCACCCTCTAAAATACACCTTTTAAAACCACACTGGAACCTTCATTAAAAATCTTTCTTCCGTAAAATCTTAGATCGGTTGAAAAATGTTACCCCCCCACCCACCCCCACTCAGAAATTCAAAGATCACATCAGGTGGGACATCCCTCAAAAAGGTTTTCATGGAGTCTGCTGTAAAATGTTTATGACTCACATCATGCAAATCCCAACACTCTAAACTCAATGAAACTATTTCTGGTCACATTAACCCTTAAATGTAATCCAGAGCCCATGAAGACACAACAATTTGATTCCTTCATGAAGAGAAAGATTAATGTACTACAGAACAGCAACTCTATTTCTATGCATAGAATTTAATCAGTAAACAAACAAGGTGATAAAAAAAAGAGGAAAAAGAAAATCCAACACTCCAGCTTCTCTCTCTCTCTCTCTCTCTCCCTAATTGCAACTTTCCAGCGGCTTATTGTACTTTCTCTCTGTGTGAGCCTCTTTCCAACCCTCTATCTTACCTTTTTCTCTCTCTAATTCCAACCTTCCAGTGTCATTTTATATATACTCTCTCTCTCTCTCTCTCTCTCTCTCCTCTCTCTCTCTCTCTCTCTCCCCTTCTCTGCTTCAGTGTTTCTACAGCTATCACCACATAGAAAAAAAAGGACAAATCATACCAAAAAAAAGGGGAAAAAAAAAAAGAAACACGGCAGATCTGTAGATAAAATATGACCAGCAATTTGTGATAAGAAGAAAAACCAGACATCTTTCACATTTGTCTCATGCAAAAGTACGGAGTTGCTTCCCCTGGACCAGGTCATCCTGACCGGTGCAGTCATAAAACCCTCTTAATGCTTGTTTCTGAACAAATTTACTCACACTTCAAGAACTTATGACATTCAGAGGGATAATTTCCTTCTGAAACTGTTGCATGGCCGAGTCCTACCTTCTCCCTATGACCTCAGCAACTACCAAAACCAAAACTAGTTCACAGCCGGCAGATTGTGGGTTGAAGATGTGAAAGTGAATGAACCTAGGCCCTGCCAAGTGCCTCACCCATTCATTCTGCTTGACCTTTCACCTCCAAAATACACCCGAACAACAACAAAAAAAAAGAAAAAAGAAAAAAAAAAATCAACAAAACAGAACGGTGCCACAAACAATATGTCAAAAATGCCAGACGGTTAAGCAGACACTGCAGACTGAACAGCATGTGTTTACTCCGGACAGCATTGCAGTACCACTACCTAGTCATCAGATTACAACAAACAACATATCTGCCACGCTCCAAAAAGAAAGAGAGTAAAGAGGTTTTAACACAAAAGACAGGTGAACAGGCTGAAAAGCTACACAGCAGCAAAGACAAATGAAAATAAAAAGGGCAGAACAAAGACGTAAGTGATAAAAAAGAAAAAAAAGAGGTAATTACTGGAACAGAATGTTCAAAAAGACAAAGATACTGTAACAGCCTCCAGCAAAAAACAAAACAAAACAACAACAAAAACCCATCCTCCAGCATCTCCACGGGGGGCCTTTTCTCCGTCTCACAGACTATACAAAGAGGGGGGGGGGGGGGGGGGGGGGGAGGAGAAAAAAAAAAACAAGAAAAAAAAAAACCGACGACTTACATCCTGGTCAGGCTGTATGGCCTCCATGACGGCCTCCAGCCTCTCCGGAGACATGGAGGGTTGACGTACCACAGCAGCCGCATCACGTGTTTACGCACATTCTCCATCGACACCGCTGGCTGCACAACGTACATATATACCTATCCTGATTTTGTACTTCCAGGGACACAAGTCTCCACAGTCAGGGACAGACCTTCATTTTCAGGGACACAAGTCTCCACAGTCAGGGACAGACCTTCATTTTCAGGGACACAAGTCTCCACAGTCAGGGACAGACCTTCATTTTCAGGGACACAAGTCTCCACAGTCAGGGACAGACCTTCATTTTCAGGGACACAAGTCTCCACAGTCAGGGACAGACCTTCATTTTCAGGGACACAAGTCTCCACAGTCAGGGACAGACCTTCATTTTCAGGGACGCTACAAGAAAATATTCTGCATGTGCGTTTTCACTCGTGACACGCTGCACAAACAAAACACTTTGTAGTAACTAAAAACTGAACTCACCTTTATTTACATTATCTACAAGAATATAGAGGAGGTCGAGGTTAACTACAGAGACTGCAGAGACCTACAGCAGGCACTCTTCAGGTCCCTCAGCTCAGACTCACTATACTGTCTCTCCACTGCCTCCCCTGGTCTTCACTTGGCAACCACAAGCACTTGCAGAGTTTCATGGCCCATTTTGCTTCTGAACTCTGCGTGGGTCTTCCTCACAATAGAGAAAATCCTCTCACAATGACACTGACTGTGACATTTTTTATTGTCCTTTCAGAACTTGAGCTCTATAGACAAGGGGGGGAAAACAATCATATTCAACAATACAAAAAGCTAAAATTTCGTATAAGCACACGCTCACTCAAAACACACGCCTCCACCGTTCTTTCTCCCCGCCCATCCCCTTCACTCCTCCTCTCCCTTCCCTTTCCCCTTCATCCCTACTCTCCCCTTCCCTCCCACTTCCCAACACACACACACACACATGCATGGGATCATCCCGAAATTTAATCAGTGCAATGTGCGATGATCTTTTTTCTCACATACATGGCTTTAACTATGTATTCCACCAGGTCCTTTACAACACGTTCATTATGATTAGATAACAACGTAGCAACACTTGAGCTGTTTCGGGTGGTATGAAAACGAATTTAACACACTGCAGCCTTTACCTTTGTCAACATACACAGTACAATAACACAAAAAGTCTTCTTCGGTTTCACATTCACTTTTACAAGGTGAGCAGATCATATCTGTAGTTATGCGATTTAAAAACCATTGCTTATAATTTTTCAAACCACTAACCCTGATCTGAATCTGAATCTCATGAAACTATCTCTGAGCCATTTATTTGTAACTTATGTAAGATACTTTTCTGCCTGGAAAAAAGGTTCTGATGAACAGAAATAGCCATATTTATCATTAAATAAGGTTTCAATTAACAGAAATAGCTATTTTCATCATTCCCTTCTATTTCTGCATGCCAGTTTTTGCTAATAATGAGCGGATGATCTGGTAGCAGCCTGAACACTGGTTGTCTGTCCTCTGTCGGTTTGCAGGTTTGTCCTCACGTAGCATCAGCTCTGTCTGTCTCTTCAATGCACTTTTCTAATGTCTGTGTACCGGTATCTGGCAAACTCCAACTGGACTGCAGCTACTGTAGCTCCATGGGGCAGCGTTGTGGGGAATCTCTGCAGGAAGTATGTCAAGCTGGCAAACTTTGCTGTCTGTTGCTTTCCTGGGTCCACCACAGCAGAATGAATGAGAAGCACATCATCTAGGAGGGGGGGCCCGGAATAGCTCAGTAAGTAGAGTGCCGGACTCTGGTGATCCTGGGGTTGCGGGTTCGCATCTCCGCCGGGCCGTTTCGGTACAGGGGGATTTTTCCCTTGGAGTTAACATGGGTTCTGACTCCATTCCCCATACTAGTCCTTCGAATGAGACTATAAACCGAGGTTCCATGTGTGAACGCACGCACAACATCTTGCACACACGTAAAATCCCATCACCAACTTTCGGAAGAGAAGGCCAGTTTGGCCGTTAGTATGGATGACACGTTACACACAGTATGCACCTTCCCCGAAGATGGAGTATGGCTGCCTTAATGGCGGGATAAAAAAACAGTCATACACACAAAACTCCACTGCCTGTCTATACAGCGAGTGTCCGCAGGAGTATCAGCCTACGTACGCAGAAAGAAAGGAAAGAAAGAAAATCACCAAGGGGTAGCTTCCTTTTCATATATGAGCAGCTGGCTTGGAAAGAATGCCTTCACACTGTCATAGAATTCAGCAACTCTTTCCTCCCTAAGATGCACCTCCTTTGCTCTGCTAATGAAATCACCGGCAGAATCTCCTATGATCAACTCTTTGCTGGTTTTTCATGTTGTCTGCCGTGGTGAAATCCACCTCTCTCACTGGTTTGTGCAACATGGCTGAGGCTTTTAAAACCTGATGAGCAACTCCCTGAAAAGACTTCCTTCCGTACTCGGCGATTTTCAATTTCTCGGGACGGTCAGCACACAATTGTATGTCTGGGACAGCACAAGCGATTTTCTGATTTTTTTCCCCCCGACAAATATGGTCCAATCGTAATCGTAGGCATCTGCACCGTATAGCAATGTATCACTATTCCCTGATTTTCAGAGCACAAAGCATTTTGGAATACAAAGTACATCATTTGATTTTGAAGAAAAAATATCCGCCGACAACACACTTTGCAATACAAAGATGCATAAATTTCATTGCACACAGCAAGTGTACCTGCAGGTTGTAAGCCTGAAACACTAGAAATGTAAATGTGATCTAATCATCAGAGGTACATCAGCAATATGTTGTGTTGTAAGCTGCATTGATGTATACACTGAATGATCCATGCTGTGAGCTGTGTAGAAATAGTGACTTTGATTGATGTACACACTGAATGATCCATACTGTAATCTGTGTAGACACAGACCTTGACCATGACTGAAGTGCACACTGAATGATGCATGCTGTAAGCTGTGTAGACACAGTGACCATGACTGAAGTACACACTGGATGATTCATGCTGTGAGCTGTATACACACAGACCACAACTGAAGTACACACTGGATGATTCATGCCATGAGCTGTATAGACACAGACCACGACTGAAGTACACACTGGATGATTCATGCTGTGAGCTGTATACACACAGACCACGACTGAAGTACACACTGGATGATTCATGCTGTGAGCTGTATACACACAGACCACCACTGAAGTACACACTGGATGATTCATGCCATGAGCTGTATACACACAGACCACGACTGAAGTACACACTGGATGATTCATGCTGTGAGCTGTATACACACAGACCACGACTGAAGTACACACTGGATGATTCATGCCATGAGCTGTAGAGACACAGACCACCACTGAAGTACACACTGGATGATTCATGCTGTGAGCTGTATACACACAGACCACAACTGAAGTACACACTGGATGATTCATGCCATGAGCTGTATACACACAGACCACGACTGAAGTACGCACTGGATGATTCATGCTGTGAGCTGTATACACACAGACCACCACTGAAGTACACACTGGATGATTCATGCTGTGAGCTGTATACACACAGACCACGACTGAAGTACACACTGGATGATTCATGCTGTGAGCTGTATACACACAGACCACCACTGAAGTACACACTGGATGATTCATGCCATGAGCTGTATAGACACAGACCACCACTGAAGTACACACTGGATGATTCATGCCATGAGCTGTATAGACACAGACCACCACTGAAGTACACACTGGATGATTCATGCCATGAGCTGTATAGACACAGACCACCACTGAAGTACACACTGGATGATTCATGCTGTGAGCTGTATACACACAGACCACGACTGAAGTACACACACTGGATGATTCATGCTGTGAGCTGTATACACACAGACCACGACTGAAGTACACACACTGGATGATTCATGCCATGAGCTGTATACACACAGACCATGACTGAAGTACACACTGGATGATTCATGCTGTGAGCGTTATACACAGACCATGACTGAAGTACACACTGGATGATTCATGCTGTGAGCTGTATACACACAGACCACAACTGAAGTACACACTGGATGATTCATGCCATGAGCTGTAGAGACACAGACCATGACTGAAGTACACACTGGATGATTCATGCTGTGAGCTGTATACACACAGACGACTGAAGTACACACTGGATGATTCATGCCTTGAGCTGTATA
This sequence comes from Conus canariensis, assembly GCA_033310375.1. Lineage (NCBI taxonomy): Eukaryota > Metazoa > Mollusca > Gastropoda > Neogastropoda > Conidae > Conus > Conus canariensis. The sequence goes on along the minus strand of CM065746.1, from coordinate 25,890,604 downwards.
GACACAGACCACAACTGAAGTACACGCTGGATGATTCATGCCTTGAGCTGTATAGACACAGACCACGACTGAAGTACACACTGGATGATTCATGCTGTGAGCTGTATACACACAGACCATGACTGAAGTACACACTGGAAGATTCATGCTATGAACTGTGTAGACAAAGACACTAACCATAACAGGCATACAAACTGCACTCAAAGAGATAAATCTGGAAGTTGCAGAAGAGTTACTAAAAACAATTTGGAAGTTCTTTAGGGCTAAATGTGGAGAACCTCGACCACCACTTACCAGGAAAAAATCATCGAGGACGGCCTGGCAGAAATCATCGGTAGAGAAGTCCTCACCGAAGGGGATGAGGTAGGAGACCAAGGAATGGAGGAAGGTGTCCTCGTAGGCGCGGTCGTTCTCGCAGTGGATCAGCGTTGGCAGCACCTCCACGACCACTGCCTTGTCTTTATGGCGGGCCGCCTGCGGCACGGGACAGTAGTGCGACTAATGACAGTGTGCTGCGTAGGGTTGGGTGCAAGTTTAAGGTTTGTGTGCTGCATGTTTGTTTTGTGTAGTGATGTGTCAGGATGTGCGGCCCTACTTTGGTCTGAGCTGGTGTGTACGATGTTATAATGCCTAGTTCTTTTTCCATGCTGTGTTAATCTGTGTCAATCTGTCAACCTGTTCACGTTGTGCTGGGTTTTATAGCATTGCTATGTTTCGAGTCTTCTTTTTTTTTTTTTTATCTGTGTTGTTTTGTATTGTGTTTTGTTGATCAGAACTGTACTGGTTTGGTTGTGTTCACAGCATTGCGCACCATTGTAATGCATTGTATTTGGGTGCTGATAACCTGCATCTTTCTGCACCTGCCTGCCCAAGCCAGTCCTTTATTCAAGCGGGCATGGATATGCTCTTGTCAATAGAAGACCCAAACAAAATTTGAAAATGAAAATGAGAGTAAGCTCCTTTCATTGAATTTTAGTGTCTGAACACACAACACACACACACACACACACACACCCACAACACACAACACGCACTCACGCACACACACACACACGCACTCACGCACACACACACACGCGCACACACACACACACACACACACACACACACACCACACACACACACACACACACACACTCATGCACACACACAAACACACACACACACACACACAAACACACACACTAACGCGCGCGCGCACACACACACACGCACACGCACAACACACACACACACACGCATGTCACACCTACCTGCAACACGTAGTACATGGCGATGATGCTGGCGATGGGACTCTGCTTGATGAAGATGGCGTACAGTTCTGAGGGCAGCTGCGGTGGCCTGACCACAGTGTCAGGAATCTTGGACATCACCGCCCGGGTCTGGTCATCAGTCATCATGCCCACGATGGTCGGCAGGTACTTGGTGAACAGGTGGTTGTCCTGATCATGTTGTACATAGTTTAGAACAGTGGTGTGCATGCATACATGCATATGTGTGGTGTGTGGTGTGTGTGTGTGTGTGTGTGTGTGTGTGTGTGTGGTGTGTGTGTGTGTGTGTGTGGTGTGTGTGGTGTGTGTGTGTGTGTGTGTGTGTGTGTGTGTGTGTGTGTGTGTGTGTTGTGTGTGTGTGTGTGTGGTGAGAACTCTCTGTGTGTGTGTGTGTGTGTGTGTGTGTGTGTGTGTGTGTGTTTGTGTGTATATGTGTGCATGTGCATGAGAGAGATGTGTGTGTGTGTGTGTGTGTGTGTGTGTGTGTGTGTGTGTGTCCACTATGTGTGTGTGTGAGAGAGAGAGAGATGTGTGTGTGTGTGTGTGTGTGTGTGTGTGTGTGTGTGTGTGTGTGTGTGTGTGTGTGTGTGTGTGAGTGTGTGTGTGTGAGACGCATGCACAAGCATGCATACATGTACATGTGTGTTTCTGCGTGTTTGTGTCCATCTTTGCATGCATGTGCATGGTTTGTGTGTACGTTGAAGGACCGAGCCTGACTGTGATTCTCATAACTACATGACTTCTTTCAAACATGCAGACCTCAAAACGTAGCACCTCCAAGCCTCCTTATTGCTCTAACCCCACTCAAGGGTGAAAAAAATCGTGCAGGTGACTTCGGAGAGCATCTGTATAGCAACTTTCCAATCTAAAAAGTCTAACACCACTTCTACTGCACCATTTCTGGAGGGTAAAATTTGCTGGGAGGGGTTCAACCATCCAAGGGTTGAACTCTCTGGGCACTTGGGAGAGCGCACGCCTCTGCCACAGTCCATCAGTCCTTTGCTCACTGGATCCATCAGTCCTTGGCTCACTGGATCCATCAGTCCTTGGCTCACCGGATCCATCAGTCCTTTGCTCACTGGATCCATCAGTCCTTGGCTCAATGGATCCATCAGTCCTTGGCTCACTGGATCCATCAGTCCTTTGCTCACTGGATCCATCAGTCCTTGGCTCAATGGATCCATCAGTCCTTTGCTCACTGGATCCCAGTTGAAATCCAGGTCTGCACCAAATCTGACAGGTCTTTGAACAGCAACAATCTTACACTTTTCTTTTTTTTCTAATTTAGATCCGTGCTTCTTTTCTGGAGGAAAACAATTCATGAAAACATTACGTTTCATTCCCCCAGTCTCGCAACTTTCTCTGCAGTAGAAATAAAGTTCCTGGATCAGGGCTCTTGCCTTGGATCCACACAAAATTTGAAGAAAACTTGTTCCTTGGACCGCTTCCAATCATTCCACCAACTTTCGTTGAAATCGGCTCTTCCATTTTCATGTATTCTTGCTGACAGGCGGACAAACAAAACGAACTAACCAACAGACAAAGGTGAAAACGCAGCTTTCTCGGACGAAAGTATGGAGAAAAATCACCGGGTTACATACCAGCTTAGGCTCTTTGTACACGCCGCTGTCATTCATGTCCCAGGATCCCAAGCCCAGCGCAATCATCCGCATCAGCAGCTGCAGGTCCGTGTTCTCCTGCATCACAATTCACACATGTGATGACCTTTTACACTTCCATGACTGTTCACACAAACAGATCGACTGACCCCCAACACAGAACTGCCAGCCTTTTGGAGCGAAAATGTGTTAGACCGGGGTAGAAGGGGGCAAGTTCAATTTGAGATGAAAGTATTCTTTCTCCTAACTGCTCAGCTGGAGAATGTAAGGCCTCAAATGAGAATGAGATCTTCTGTTATATGTAAATGTTGACTCTCACAGATCATCACGTCCGAGTTATTCTGCGATATTTTACTGTCCCCTTCAAAGAAATTACCCCAAGCCCCACATTTCTAATTAAGAAATTTAATATTCTGGATTTCAAATAAAATATTTTTAAAAACCCAGGATTTCTTGTACGTTAAAAAAAAAAAAAAAAGGGGGGGGGGGGGGGGAGATGGGGAAGGGTATGGATTTCAGAAAAGTTCTTCAGGTTCACAGTTACATGAACATTACTTGGCAAACCCACAATTTTGTTAACCAAATATTCACATGACTCGAAATGTTCTGAATGAAAAGTACATTATTACACATCCCTCTCTTTTCATTAATTCTTTTTCTTTCACATTAACAGTGAATACATTATAATCACCTTCATTTGGAGTGTGTAGTGTTAACAACATTTTTTTTAACAAACGGTGTACATCCCCCCCCCCCCCCCAAAAAAAAAAACACACACAAAAAAACCCCACCAGAAGTGTTAAAAAGTAGGGTCTGTTTTCCTCACTTATTTCCTAAAGAAAAAAAAAAGAAAAAAGAAAAAAAACCTATCCAACCAAAGAGGATTACCCGCGGCAAGGTGTCGGTGTTGATGCAGTGTTGCAACAGCTTCATGGCCGACAACACCACCGTGTTCAAGGCGAACGGGTCACACAGCACCATGGACAGGTCCCTGAACAGAACAGACAAACACACACAACCACCGTTTACCCTGCAAAGGAGGTCGAGCTCTGTGCCCTCTCCAACCTGTCCCTGCAGACAAGAAGACAAGAGAGCATGTCAGAGATCCCCCCCCCCCCCCCCCTCCCCAAGGACTAGCAAGACCAAGATGTGTGGTCGTTGGACATCCCGCTATCAACCGAGCTCTCCAGCTGCAACAGGGAGCCGAGGAAAACTGTACTCCCTCTGAGGACCAGCAAGACCAAGATGCATGGTCGCTGCACACCCCGCTATCAACCCAGCGCTCCTGCTGCAACTGTACTGTCCCCCATCTGAACTGAAGTGTCAGGTTTGCCTGTGAATAACCAGAAGCTGCTGTAGACAGATGGAAAACCAATGCACAAGACATGACGAGGAAACAGACTGTGTGTGGCCAAAGAGCAACCTGGTTGGCCTAGTGTACACAGCACTGTTCTTGTGATCTGAGGCTCTTGGGTTCAATCCCCGGGTCGAGACTAGCCAGGTTTGAGGAGGTTCTCTCTTCAGGATCCATATCGGTGCAGACTCTAAGCCCTTGGAGCCTTCATGGGAACAGTTTTTTTAACAAGAGGCAGGAGTGAAACCATGTATAAAAAAAAAACCCAAAGAAAAACCAAAACGACGTGCATGCAGCCTAAATCACATTACATCCTTCAAAGATGAATAGATCATCATATGGTGGTGGGACACACACACACACATGCATGCGCACACACACACACACACACACACACACACACGCATGTGCAGATGCACACACACATGCACACACACATGCATGCATGCAAACCCTAACGTACACCAATGTCACTTTCAGACATTATTCCTCAACATAAAATGGGGCTACCTAGACGCTGGCATTAAAAACAATCACAATAGCAAAAATCTCTCCAATGGTGATCCTCAGAGTTTTGGCTGAGGAAGCCGATGAAAGAGCGGACTATAGCAGAAGAATGAAACAGAAAAACACAGCAGACCACTGATTAAAAAGAAACTTAAAATGACTGACTTTCCAAGAAGAAAAGCAAATTCAAACAAAGAAGAATACCAAACTCAAACAAACAGGAAAGACAAATTCAAACAAACCATGAGAATAGACAAATTCAAACAAACCCAACACAAAAAAACAAATTCAAACAAATCAAGAAGAAAAACAAATTCAAACAGACCACCTGTTCCACCCCCTCCCCCCTCCCTCATCTCGCTCCTCTCTTCCCTCCCTTTCCTCCGACAGACATACCCCAGAATGCTCTCCTGACCCTTGCGGATGCCGTCCAGAAGGCCCTGCAGCTCTCGCTGAAGGTTGGGGTTGATGTTGCGCTCCCTGACACAGGCGTCCACACACCAGGCGAACTTGTGGATGGGGTCGACGCTGATGATCTCGTTCACCTCCGCATCATGCAGGGCCATGAGAATCTCCACCCTGTTCCAGCGAATGTCGGATAAAACACACGGGAACTGAGCAAAACCATGCCAGGACCAATGTGTATGTGTGAGTATATGTGTGTGTGTACCTTTCCCTTATGTCCCCCTCTCCTTTTTCCCCCTTTCCATCATCCTCATCTTCTCCTCCTTCCATTCTGACACCCCCACCCCCCCTCCCCATCCAACCTCATACCCCATCCCCACCCTCTTCCCCCGCTTCTTCCCCAACAGCCCTGACTGTGGGGCACTCTCCTCATGACCAGGTACTGCACAGCACCACTCGGCATTGCATGGCAGGGCATGGCACACTCACCCTTTTGCTTTTACGATCATTTTCAGACTTACAGCACAAGTTGAGGAGTTAGTGTAGAATGGAATGGCCCACTTTACAATCTGGGCCACAAAACAGCTTGGAATGGCTTGGCATGGTTCGGAAAATGCAAGCATAAATGCGGCAGCTGGGGCAAAGAGCCAGCCCCCCCCTCAGCTCAGAGAAAAAAGGCATTGTAAACGACCCCTGTGCCTCCATGGTTGGCTGCGCTGTAAACATCATAACTTGACTCCATCACCCCCCATCCCCACCCCTAACTTTCCTCTTCCTCACCTCTCCCCGCCTTCTCCACACACCCCCCCCCCCCCCCCCATCTTCTTGGCCTCTCATTCAATCCTCTTTCCTCCTCAATCCCCATCATGATTTCCACTTCTTTGTCATCGTGATCTCTACCTCTTTGCCATCACGATTTCCACTTCTTTGTCATCGTGATCTCTACCTCTTTGCCATCACGATTTCCACTTCTTTGTCATCGTGATCTCTGCCTCTTTGCCATCATGATTTCCACTTCTTTGTCATCGTGATCTCTGCCTCTTTGCCATCACAATTTCCACTCCTCAAATTACCCCCCACCCCCACCCCATCCCCACTTCCCTACTTCTTTCTCCTCCTCAAATCCCCTCCCCTTTTCCCCACACTGCCAGACAGATTCTGACGCTCACCGAAGGGTGCAGTAGTGGACGTTTCTCTTGCGCAGGAAGAGCGTGCGCAGGAAGTTGACGACCATGTGGTACAGTTTGGTGTTGCGTCCAATCATGTAGACCAGCTTGGAGACGATGGAACCCTGCCGTCTTGCTTTGGGGTTGGGGAGGAAAAACGACAGAGTGGCATGCTCCTGGCTGAACAGGGCTGTCTCCTTCTCGCTAACATACTCTGAGATGAGCGGCGAGCAGGCGTCTGCAAACAGGTTGAGTCTGGAAGGAAAGAGACAAGATCGTTCAGATTAACAACTGCTTGTGCATTTGAAACATGGGATCTGAACAATAAGTTGTAATACTTTTGAATTAATTAATGGCCATACAAAACACTCTTGGAGATAGAAAAGAGTTAAGCGAACAAAAAAAAACAACAAACAAAAAAATTCCGCAGCACCAACTCTATTTCAGATTTTTTTTCACCCTTACACCATTCATCTTAATACTTTGACAATTCTTATACTGGTTTTTGTGAAGACCAAAAAACTATTTCTGTGAAACACTGTTTCTCGTCAGCTTCTTTTGATTTTTCTTTTCTTTCCTTACACTTTTTCTTGCTTCATTCATTTTTTGCTTTTACTCTCTTTCTGTTCTTTCATTCTATATCATTCTCTTCCCATCCGCCTGAAGTATACGCTTTATCAAGCATAACTGGAGGCTACTGAAGATCAGATATCGAGGATCTTATAAGTGAAGAGTTTTTTCCTTTGGCTCTTTTCATCCCAAGTATAATTAGGTCAATTCTAAGTCCACATCACATACTTTTCAAGTAGTGACCCCACCCCCCATCCCCACCCCCCCATCCCCACCCCCACCCCCCCATCCCCACCCCCCCATCCCCCCCCCGAATCCCTCCTTACTACCCCTCTCCTTCCCTTTCCTGTCCTCATCACAGCTCCCCCCCCCCCCCCCCCCCCCCCGTCCCCCCACAGCTCCCCACCCCCGGCCCCCTTCCCCCCACCCCCACCCACCTGTCCTGCCAGATCTGCCGTTTGACGGGCACGGCCACCTCCTTGAGGAGGTCCTTGTCCTGCAGGATCTTGTCCAGGTAGACCTTGTCGATCTGCGGGATGTGCTCCAGCACGCACAGCACCACGGGCCGGATGTGCTTCACCTTCACCATGGGGAAACTCTTCTCCAGCAGCTCCACCAGACGCTTCTGCACAATGGACACCAACGCCACGCACTGACAGGTGAGCAAGGTAAGGTACGGTGATGTTGCTTATAGCCCAGCCGACTGCAAAGGGCCATATCGGGGCTGTCACTGCGTTGAAGTCAACTCACAAGTCATTATCAAGAAAAAAAGAAAAGCCAAGTGCAACAACCTGTGTAACTACGGGAGCAGATGGCAACACGAAAAATTTTCAAACCGCAGGAATAAAGAGCTTGAATATATTGTATGATCGATAATATATGTCAGCAGAATCACTGACATTACTAACTGCAGAGGTCATCAAAACCGAGTCACTGAATGTGATTACTAGCAAAGGTCAGCAGAACCGTTCTCTAGAACGTCGTTAATTACAGAGGACACAAAAACAATTCACCAGAACATCATTAATGCATGTGTCACAAAAACCATTTATTAGAACATTGTTAATTACAGAGGACACGAAAAACAATCATCAGTACATCCTTAATCACAGTGGTTAAAAAACAAAAACATTGATTAGAACCACATCAATGGCAGAGGTCAACAGAACCACTGATTCGAACTCTATCAACTGCAGAAGTAAGAAGAAGATTCCACAGAACAGAACACAGCCAGTCATCAGAACATGTCTAATATCTGCAGTCACGGACCCCCAGAACAGAATTCTAAAGGATTGTCGCTAAGCACCCGAATTGTTCAATATTCATTCCAATCATACATATGTCAAAATGTGCTAAACTGCTATGGATACTTTTTGCAACGTCACAAAAAAGAAGTGTGAATAAAACTGAACAAAATCTATCAAAAAAAAAGACAGAAGGGTCACTGTACCCGTCTGTCACAGTAGGATGGAGGGCTGAACTTAAGCATACAATGCAACATGTGTTGCCAGTTCACACCTTCCTTTGTGAGAATTCATCAATTCACTGTGGGTTGTTTTTTTTTTGTCTCCCCTTAGCAAACTTTGAGGGGGATATATTCAACATCGTCATGTTGACTGTGAAATGTCTGTATAAAGTCTGGCACATCGCCTGGCGCACACACTATATTTTAAGCTAGCCTGACGTAAACTGCACTGCACCTAGCTACCGCTGCTTCGCTGTGTTAAGAAATAAAAGAAACCTCTTCTTAACTTCACACAGGCTGGGAAAAGCCAAAAATGTTCTGAGGGCTTCTGCTGCAAACACTGATCTCCTGTGGTTACGCACACTTCATACTTCTAACCCTTCGCGGGCGGGCAGCAACGACCAACAACCCTGACCTTGTCCTCCTCCTTGCCAGAGGCAGACAACTCCTGCACCCGTTTCAGCAGCTTCTCCCTCATCTCCTCCATGGTGGACAGGTGGAAGTCGCGGCGCGGCACCCCGTGCAGGTCCAGCAGGTTGAGCGCCGGCTTCAGCGAGGGCAGCAGGATGCTGTTCTGGCTCTGGAACTCGGTGATGGCCAGCATGGGATCGTCCGTCGACAAGATATTGGCGATTTCCGAAGGGCCTGCGATGCCCAGCTCTTCCAACCCAGCCATGTTGGGTGGGATGAAAAGGTGGGTGTGCTTACTTTTCAATTTGCTGTTTCACGTTCTGTTGACCCTCAGAGTTATCCGACACTGTAAAAAAAAAAAAAAAACCACTCACATATATATATATATATGTGTGTGTGTGCGTGTGTATGTGTGTACATATATGTGTATGTGTATATATATAAATATATATATATGTGTGCGTGTGTGTGTGTGTGTGTGTCTGTGTGTCTGTCGCTCTGTGTGTGTATTGTGTGTGTGTGTGTGTGTGTGTGTGTGTGTGTGTGTGTGTGTGTGTGTGTGTGTGTGGTGCGTGCGTGCGTGCGTGCGTGCGTTGCATGCGTGCGTGTGTGTGTGTGTGCGTGCGTGTGTGTATGACTGATATTTTTTACTAAAAATCACACTTTCTAAAGAATTTTTCAATGACAGTTGCAACATATATGCAAACTAACAAGTTTGACTCATGGTAAAAATCAAAACAAACAATGGTAGCTGAGGTCAGCTGGACTCCAGTCATATAATGAGGTCTGCAGCCCAGCCGACTACTGAGGCCACATCAAGACTGTCAGCAAGTCCAATTCACAGCCTAGGACAAATCAAAAAAGCAAAACTGACTATCACAACCAACACAAGTCTCAAAAACAAAAGAGTGGTCTAAGACCATGCATATTATAGTCAGATGAAACACACACACACAAAAATCAACATCCTTAAAACAATGATAATACAGGTCATGTTAGGTAGAACATCTGGGAAGAAGGTATTTATAGTATCCACTGTAAAATATCACTGCCTGATGTCACACACACACACACACACACACACACACACACACACACACACACACACACACACATATACACACACAAAAACCAATCTAATATAATCACTTCCTGTGAAGACGTTGGCGCATGCTACAGATTAATGCACACTTATTAAACATTATGCTTGCATGCACACACACGCTGACCGAACAGATGTTCAATGTATAAAACAAGAAATCTTTTATCAACTGTGTTTAATTTCACTCTAAACCCAAACCACACAATCATGCCGGTGTTAGTACTTATAGTTTCTCATTCAGTTTTTCTCTTTTCAAAACATTAGGGTCAAAACTGACCTTGCAATGAAACATAATACAGTGAAAAATGTGTGTGTGTGTGTGTGTGTGTGTGTGTGTGTGTGTGTGTGTGTGTGTGTGGTGTGTGTGTGTTTGTGTGTTTGTGTGTGTGAGTGAGTGTGCGTGCATGCGCGCATGCATGTGTGTGCATGCGTGTGTGTGTTATGTGTTTTATGTGAGTATATGTATGTGTTTGTATGCATACTGCACACACACACACACACATGCGCATGCGCACACACACACACGCACACACACACACACATGCGCACACACACACACGCACACACACACGCATGCACGAAACACACCTTCCTTTTTGCTGTTCCTCTAATAAACTAGAAGTGTCACTTCAAATGAAAAGACAGTACATATGCTATTCCGAAGAATGAACACATGCGCCACAGTACATATGCTGTTCCGAAGAATGAACACATGCGCCCACGTTTTCAGCATCACAGTGTTTGATTAACGCCAAGAGAAGAAAGGTAGGTGTTAAAAAAAAAAAAAAAATGCATTACACATACTAACAGACATTAAAGAAAATTACCCTACCTCACCCTCCCCCATTCCCCTCCACCACACACACACTCCATCCCCTCCCCTTCCCATCCCCACCCCCCATCCACACACACACACACACACACACACACACACACACACACAAACACATCTTACACCCACGGACAATCCCAACCCCAAACTTTGCATGATAACCCCTCAAAAGCATCCGGTGTCTCGGGACACCCACAGGACTGATGACTCAGCCCTACAGTACAGAATGCAGTCACAAGACAGTCTCATGGGCAGCCCACATCCCCCTGAGTCACACTGTCTACATACAACACACAGCCACATCAGTCACACACTTCAAGGCCTCTCCTCTATTTCGCTTTCACTTCCCCTTTGTGTCAGCCCTCATCCACTGCGCATGGCAGCTGCAAGGTCTGTGCAGAGAAGACTGCAGTGACAGTCACACAGTCAAGGACCAGTCTGTTTAACGTCCTAAGCCAGCCCATATCACATCAGCAGGATACAGCTCATAGGGATTGAAAGCAGAAGGAAGCCAGCGTGTCAGTCACAGAACCCAAGGTTTGTGCCTGGTGTGTATCATGTTGCACTCTGCACCAGTATCAGGTGGTTTCATACTGTACTTTGTTACGTAATGACCTGACACTTGGTAACAGTTTACATCGCTTGGTCACAGTTTCCACTGATTACTGTACTTTCACTTTTAGATTGCAGAGCTTTATTAGTATAGGAGTATAATAAACCAGATTTTTGACCGCCGATCCTCTGTGAACAATGCAAAATGTCTCTGAAGTTTCTCAGAAGATTTTAAAATAGAAAAAAACAAACAGAACAAAAATCTACGTTTCGGTCATATACTTGCCCTGTAGATTTTTGTTCTGGGTTTTTTTTTTTTCCAGTTTAAAATCTTCTGATAATCTGAGAATCCTCAAAGACATTTTGCAAAGTTTTGGGCATGTTCAGATTGAGTACACTTCTCAATTTCTACTTTTTTCTTTTTCAACATCAGTTATCTATATCCCCATCTCAACTTCTCCTCGCTTTCTTAAGTCTGATGTAACTGGGTTTGGTTTTTTTTCAAGTGAAAATCTTACTTTTTTTTTAATGGCTGGGTAGTGGTGGGTAGGGTGACTGTAAGGACAGAGATGGGGGGTCAGGGTATGGATGAAGAATGGGAAGAAAGAGGGGGGACAGGAGTGAAGGGAGTTACAATTTTTACATTGTATACTTTTACTTAGTTCTCGAAAGCTGAGTGTTTTAAGTCACTGGTCCCTTAAACATTGTATTTGATTTTCTTTTAAACCTTTGTGTCGTTTTTTTGTCAAAAGAACATATTCATATAATGATCAAAACTTTTTGTAATAATGATATCAATTAATAACAATAGTAATACTACTGATAATAATGAAAATAACAAATAATAACAACAATAATGAAAATAAATTCTAATAAAAATAATAATCATAATCATCATACACTACAATTTAGTGCCGCGGACTCTTCTGGCCAGTTGTAAAGAAGTGTACAGAATTTAACTAAATCATGTACCGTGACATTTAATGAAAAAGACACAGGGACAGAAAAACAAAGACAAGTTTTTAAAATCTATTTTCCTCTTCATCCTTGATATGAACAGCAAAGATGTGAACAAGATAAAGGCTATGGGTGAAAAATAAAACCGTTTCAAATTATATTCAGCCATTATTTCTGTCCTCAAACACCAAAAAAACTTCCATTCTCTGACTAATATTAAGTAATTAACAACCGACAACATTTTCGCTCTCACTAAATCATCAGACTTTGTCAGCTGATATAATCTTGTATCTACACAGAGAGAGAGAGAGAGAGAGAGAGAGAGAGAGGGAGAGAGAGAGAGAGAGAGAGAGAGGGAGAGCAAGAGACAGGGGGAGAGAGAGAGAGAGAGAGAGAGAGAGAGAGAGACTAGAGAGAGAGAGAGAGAGAGAGAAAGAAAGAGAGAGATCTATATAAAACTGAAATGTGATCTTTGAAGTTTTGAAGTTCTTCTGCAAGTCATACAGTATTCTACATACTCATACTGTCTAGTGTCATATGCCCTGCTGTTGCGAGCATTAGCCCACTTTTCAAACTCAAGTTCACTTCAACAGACATCTCGTCCCATGATACTAACCCTTGTTATCAGAGGATGAGCATCTCCTCAGACAATAAAAGGACTGGGAAAAGAACCACTTGGAAATCAGGACTTGACAGAACAGTTCGTCAATGAAGGGTGATCATTATCATCATCATGCTGACAGTGACATTCTCAAAACAGGGAAGCAGAAATTGCTGACAGCAGCAGAGGGCAAGGGAACGTGCAGTAAGGAGCATGGTGACTCCAACAGGCTGGGTGTGACCTTTGGGATTGAAACTGCCACTCTCACATCCCTCTGCACAGCCCTAAGTAATGCTGCACAACTCATCAAGCCAGGCAGCCTGCCAGGACTTCTTCTTCTTCTTCTGCGTACGCAGGCTGATACTCCTGCGGACACTCCCTGTATAGACAGGCAAGGAGTAATCCCATCTACCAACAAAGGGAGCGGAGTTTTGTGTGTATGACGGTTTTTTTAACCCGCCATTAAGGCAGCCTTACTCCAGCTTTGGGGAAGTGGCATGCTATGTGTAACGTGTCATCCATACCAACAGCCAAACTGGCCTTCTCTTCCGAAAGTTGGTGATGGGATTTTACGTGTGTGCAAGATGTTCCTTCTCTTCTGAAAGTTGGTGGTCAATGGGACTTTACGTGTGTGCAAGATGTTACGCGTGCATTCACACACGGAACCTCGGTTTATACTATTATAGTTTCATTCGAAGGACTGTATGGGAATGAAGTCAGAACTAATGTTGACTCCGAGGGAAAAAACCGCCCTGTACCAAAACAGCTTGGTGGAGATTCAAACCTGCAATCCCAGGATTACGAGTCCCGTGCTCTACCACTGACCTATTCCGGCTCCCAGACAGCCACGACAATTAGATTGTTTTGTCCATGCTCAGCCTTGATGCAATGAGGCCTTGCAAGACACTCTTATGACCTTCCACCTCTGGCAGCCACAAACCACACAAGCATTATTGGGTATATACTAACACAGAAATGCATCCGAGCAGACTTACCGTACTTGAAGTATCTTAATTAAACACACACACACACACACACACACACACACACACACACACACACACACACACACACAAACACAATCATGCACAATATACAGGGCTAAAAATTCCAAGATGATTTTTAGTTGTCCTGGGGACAAGCAGATAAAAAGTCTGCTTGTCCTCCAAAATTTCTACTTGCCCTCCAAAAGTGAAGATTATCATAAATGACTATGAGTATGATAAATAATGCAATGAAAAGTCAGCAAACATTCTTCAACAATGGCATACTTTCCACAGGTGTGATGATGGGTTTAGCCAGAGGAATAAGGTATAACTACAAGATTCAAAAAGAATTCCACTAAACATATTCTTTATACATGATACAGAATAATGTTAATAAAACTGTATTGTTTCCACCATTCATACCTTTGAGGACCAAATCAAAATTATAGGAGTTTCTCTCTCTCTCTCTCTCTCTCTCTCTCTGTCTGTCTGTCTGTCTGTCTGTCTCTCTCTCCCCCTTCACCGTACATTTATTCCAAAATGAACTCATTTCATATCTAGGGGCGCTGATTTATTGTTTCCTTGCTAACCAAGCACAATGTCTGGATCCTGGTGAAACTTTTTTTTTCATATTACCTGCCTTGTTTCACGTTAACAATGCTCTGCTGGAGTTCTGTTCTTTATTTTTTTTTTTTTTTAAATTGGAAGATGGGGATGGGGTGTGGGGAGAAGAAATAAAGGCAGTGGTATTTGAAACATGAAGGTAAAAACGGGAGGATTTGCAACCGGTCTGCACTGAAACTGACTGCTCTGTCTGTGTCATCCTTGTACTGACAGTCACAAATTGACTGTCAAATGGACAAGGGAAAAAAGCATTTTAACCCATCTGCCAGAAAGTTTAGTTGTCCAGGACAATTGGACAGGTGGGTATTTTGAGGCCTGATAGTGATATAAAACTAACTGGGCAAAACATTCTGTACATTGTATCATGTTTTTGTAATCATGATTATTTTGTTATAGGCAGCCTTTGTGCTTTTGCTCATTCTTTGTTGATAAAAGTTTGGGCGTTCAGTGTGCTCCATACTGGGGCATGAAGAAGAGTTTGTTACAATTTTGCTGGTGCAGCCCAGCCCACCATATATATACAGCCTTTCCACAAGAGCTGTCAACATGCAGGAAAAATAGGTTGTCTTCAGATCTATACAAAATCTTTCACAAACTTTTTTCTAATGCTTAAAGCTTCAAATATGGTATTCAAACCAATATTATGTCAAATAAGGACCTTGCAGCAATAACATTTGAGAATATGTATGTCACAGTTATTCTACATTCCCGGTCCCATGTTTGGCTACCAAACCTCCCCTCATTCCAGATAGTTCTTACAGTCACTGTTGACCTGATGACCAGTCTGTCACTTTTCAAGGAATGACGGCAGCTGGTGGTACGTAACTTAAATTACAAAAAGAAAAACAGGTGGATAAAGTTCCTAGTCCCCTCCCTGCCTCTGAAACTGTGATTTCAATGGCAAGGCTACTATTTTTCAATTTCGCCACCAACGAAACAGAAACACAAGCCACCCACCAGTGCCACATAGTGTGATAGCTGCCCCCCACCCCATCCCCCGCATGTATACCTCCTGACCCACTCCCCACCCATTCAAAAAAAAAAAAAAAAATCACTTGTTTGCTGCTGGTATTAGTGGTAACATTACAACTGGAAAACAAAGGTGCCAGAGCTTCTGAGATACCTGAGACTGTATGTGACAGAAATCCTGCCTGCCTGCAGTATACTCTACAACAGATCTGGGATACCTGTTCTGTTTATATGTAAGCATTGTTGTTGCAGTGGTGGTGGAACGACCTTTTTTTTTTTTTATTGCAGATTATGTTAGTTGTTATCAATGCTACCTGTACTTCTGCTGGTTTATAAGAAAAACGCTTGCAAACATGCATCAAAAGAACACACAACTTGACAGTCACACACACACACAGCTGACACACGAGATTAATACTGAGAAATAGAGTACTCTCATGCCTGAGAAGGAATCATGACTAAATGCAAAATGAGGAGTACTACACCGTACAGGAGTATTTTATAACTTCTTCATGTTACCAATACCATTCGCCGCCTCGCCGAAGTGATTCCACAAAGACTCGTGTCTATAGCAAAAGTAACTTACCTCTCCTTATATATTTACTGATTTCGCTGGCGCAGTAAGCTGAACTGTATCTTGAAACGACCAGTGTACTTTGCGACAAGAAAATATGAACTCACTAATTTCTCGATAAACAACACTTCAAATTCTCAATTCGATTTTCGTCCCCATTTGGTTCGTGTGATCATTGCATCTTCAAGCATATACAAACAGCATGAGTGCAACAAAGAAGGAAAGTAAAGAACAAAACTGGAAAGACAAAGAAAAAACATACAGACATATACTATTTATACAAATGCATTATGAGAACCTTTGTCCTCATTTCTCTACCGTTTACATGACATTAGTAAACTGAAATTGCAGTCACTGCATTCAGATTCGCACATGTTTCATCAATAACATTTACTTCTGCTGCAGATATAGTTGCAAGCTGTATACAAGACTTTTCCATTCGAGGTTTTGTTCAAATGAGAACCATCTTTGTTTCGATTTTACAAGCTTCCTGTGCCTAGAGGAGGATGTTTGAGGAGACTAATCTAAGAAGATCAGTGTCTGGACGTACTTTACTGGTTAGTCAATCAATATGATGATGAATATTATACAGCGAAAGTAAAGTCCCCACACTCCACACCCCCTTTTTTTCAGTCTTTTACAATGAGTGAATCTTATCGTTCCTTGTTCTTCGCTATTTTATCCTCTGCTTTATTTCTTCCGATTTTGTGGCTTGCCTGAGAACTTAATCCAAGAGGTCAAAACATGCTGGCTCAGAATTGTCATTTGTTATCCCATTCGTATCGTGACCCAATTACTCAACTTTTTTTTTTAAGAGAGTGAATGAGGAAGAATTTGTTTGTTTTTTTTAAATAATATTGTGATGAGAAGTAGCACGATTAGTCGCAGGAGTTGTTTGCATCACGTGAATCAAGCACTTCCTGAACAGTGACATCACGTGAATCAAGCACTTCCTGAACAGTGAACTGATGAAATTCACCGAACAGAACTGTCAACTTGAGCCCACTTTCACCCCCCCCCCCCCTCCCCCCACTGTATCCTCTCCAGAGTCATTCTAACATCAACAACACCTCCTCCTCCCCCTCCCCCTTCCCATGTACTGTTTTCCCTCATTTGGTTGAGTGCAACACTTTGAGGGCCTTGGGATGGCTCTAAGCAGTGAATGAGGCTGTAAAAGGGCACCATTTATACAGGGTCCAAAAAGCATGCAACCTGACAGCAGCTCCACTTATAGTGGCACTTTTTTCCATTGATAGTTGTCTGTCTTAGGTCTCTGTTGTTGTTGTTTTGGGGGAGTCTTTTTTTTTTTTTTTTTTTTTTGCTGTTCATTTTGTTTTGTTTCCTTTTTCACCCCCCTCACTTGTAAAGTAAACTTCATCATACTGAAGATTTTCACTTGAGAGAAGAAGGAGAGGCCATTGATTCTTTATGAAAAGTGCATTTTGCTTCTCACCTTGTGGGATGTATGTGTGATTCAGCTTCATGAAATAAAGAGGATTAAAAGAATGTATGTATTTGCACTTCATACAATAACTTTTTTTTTTTTTTATCCTTCTGCAAGTTACGTTGGCTCATTCATTGGTTGATTTCTCGGAAGAAAGCCCATAGGCAATCTCACCATCAGGTCACAGCTAGTAAAGTCATGAATCAAGAAGAGGGCTAAAAAGTCAAACTGAGCTTAAAACTGTTCTTTTTTAACATGATGTAGGATTTGGCCTAATATAGATAGAATGCAATTTTTTTATAAACTGACCAATTTCCCCTTCATCAGTATCACTATTGTATGATCAAGGTATATCCCGGTGTTTCAGCAGAACATTAGTACATGTTTAGAAATTTACCAGTTACTGAGTTAGTGAACATGGCATAGCATAAAAAAAAATTAAAAAAAAAAAAATCTGAATATCGGGTCTTATTTTATAAGTTTTGTATACTGAGGGGACATACCTCCTGTCATGTTTGACCGGCTACCAATACTGAAAAGTGTCTAGAAATTGTGGAAGGAAAATTCTTTTCAATCTTTGCACTTTTGATTTTTGAAATAGAGTTAAATGAAAAGTTTATTTACAAGATCTAGTTGCAAAGCGAGAGGACTGCAGGCGGAAATCTAAACAAATCTTAAATAAATGTTAGCGAACCGCCCAGAGAACGTGGACAAACGAGTCACAAGACGACTTTACAAGAGATAAAGTATTCTCTGAACAACTGTGAAAACTTATAAATCTTCCCCAAGATATTCTGATTAAAATGTTTCCAGATTTTATCAAATGAGAATGTGGAGATGAGGAGGCTCTGTAGAAAAGGGGCTGAACACATTGATGATGGAACAAAGTATATTCATTTTCTTGGAGGGGGGAGGTGAAAATTGAAGTAATGGCATATGATTTCAGACAACTGAAACTCCGTAAAAATAAAGTGTTTGTCCAGTTGATTGTCAAATTATTGAGTAGAACAGTAAGAATCCAAATTGCCAAAGGGTACTTGAACCAGAATTTCTACTCTTCATCTTACTGTGAATGGATGAATCTGCCCATGGTATGCATATGTGCTGCACTGTGCATCTTTTCGACATGGATGGTACATCATAGCAACACACATTGCTGCCTACCACAAGTGCCATGACAGACGATTTTTCACTCCACACACACAAATCTTGAGTAGATTCATGTGGGTTGACATCATACACTATCTTTGCTGCAGGGTTCCTCATTTGCTGGTGAAGATGGTGGCTTCACCCTTATCTGATAATTTGGAAGGTATTTTTACCCTCTCTTTCAAATTTTTAGAGAGTTATTTTGTCAGGTCTGATGTTATTGGTGAAAATAGTAAGTATGTAGTGAAATTGAAAATTAAGAATATTCTACGGAAAAATGAATGAACTAAAAATAAGCCACTGGTAATGGTGCCACTTTTCTCAAGTTTATCATGGAGAGAGCTGAATTTTAGAGTTGTAGTCTGCTTATGTTGAGAGGTGATATATTCTGGAAATAGATTTTTAACAGAACAAAATTTAAGAGCGACAGTAACATCCAAAAGTCAACAAAAAATAAGCTTGTAGTCCATGCATTTTTTTTTTAAAGACAAAAATCAAACATCCATTATGAAAGATCAATCCTGAAAGGAAAAACCCTACTACAGAATCGGACTTTAAACATGTCAGCTGACGTGTATTGTGACGTCCATTTTCCATTCAGTGGTTGCTCTTATATTGATTATAAACGGTCTTTGTTCATTTTGAAGTCTGTTAATGGTCAAGCTCCATCACATCTTTCAGAACTTCTCCAGCTGTACACTCCTGTGAGGCCCTTGCGTTCCTTCATTGATAGTGGTACTCATCTTCTTCAGATCCTGTGTTTCCATGCCAAGACCACTGGAGAGTAATTCTCTGTTAAGCCTCGTCTGCTTGAGCAAACTGCCTTCCTCTTTCAGTTCTTCTAAATCGCTCTCAGCATGTACCTGTACAGTTATGTTAGCATGCTCGTATGTGAGCGAAGGTGGGCGCACATGCGTTGGTGCTTGTGTGTGTATGTGTGTGTGTGTGTGTGCGTGTGTGTGTGTGTGCGAGTGCTGAGAACTTTGCAAGTGCTTAGTGCTAATTATAGACCAAGTGCCATGAATATCCATTACTTTTATTACCATTGATACTTGTTTGCTGCAATGATGACAAATGATTATTGCAGTTCTCAAGAGAAAAAAGAAGTATTTTACATCGTTTGCCAACATTTGGTACAGCGACATTAATTTTCAGAGGTCAGTTTTGCTCATAGAATCCGGGTTTGACCTTTCAGAACTGCACTGCAGAATCCTTGAAGCAGGGCTCCATTTAGTGTGGATGGTGTAACGAATCTGAAGCAGACAAACTCTTTGGAATCTCAGGGCTTGGTCCCTCTTCCAGGTTTTAATGTATGAGAGTGAAGTCTTTGCTCAAAACACAAAGTTAGGGATTGAATTAAATGTTTTAGTATGTGAATGATGGGTATTCTGTGCTTTATGGAGCGTTTGGTGCTGGCACGCATAATGGTTAAGACCCCTAGACCCCAGCTGCACGTTCCAAAAGTTTTAAAGAAGACTTTAGCGGATAAGGTTGCAATATAGAATTTAAGCTACAGAAATTGAATTGTGTATTTCTGTGTTATTGTTAAACAGGTCGGCCCTAAATACAGCTGAAGACTAAAAAGATGGCTGCAGTCGGTGTTGTGGGAGAGCCAGGTGTGATGACGGCCTCCAGAGCTTTGTTCATTCTCCAGATCCTTCTCACCTGCCTTGTGCCGTCCTCACCGTCAAGAGTTCAGTGCCAGGGACTGACAGGAGAACCTGTGGATTGGTAAAAATTAGGATAGAAATAATGATAACAATGATAATGAATGAATCCATCGAGCGCAGTATCTTGCTAAGAATGTTTATCACATGATGCCTTAAACATGTGGAGATCATCGAATCGTTCTGTTTATAAAGAGCGCGTAACACATCCATCTAGGAATGAAGTTGACCCGCTCCATGCATTACAAAACGCCAGTTTATAACGGTGCATGTGTTTGTGAGTGAAAATATCAATTGATCTCTTCCATTTTCCTCAGGTTCATTGTGTACAAACTGCCCAAGATGAGGCATTCCAAGGGTACGTCTTTTGGCGATGGCCACGCCCAGTTTTACATCGACGCTCAGCATCCCATCTGGACGTTGTCCCCCAACCCCATCAACATGACGAAGCATGCTATTTACTACACGCTGCAGCAGGTCTACACTGCCAAGGTAGTGTGTGTGTGTAGTGTGTGTGTGTGTAGTGTGTGTGTGTGTGTATGTGTATGTGTGTGTGTGTGTTTGTAGTGTGTGTGTGTGTTGCGCATGTGTGTGTTGTGTGGGGGGGGGGGGGGTGCATGTGTGTGTGTGCATGTGTGTGTGTGTGTATGTGTGTGTGTGTGTGTGTTTTAGTATGTTTTAGTATGTTTATGTAGTGTTATGTGTTTGAGAATGTGTGCATTGAATTGAGAGCATGCATTGACTGTGTGAGTTTGTGGGCCTGTATGTGTGTGTTTGTGTCTGTTTGTCTGTGTGCTTGCATTCATATGTGTAACAGATGACTTCCAGAAACAGCTGTGACAGGCATACAAACAAACTATTTTTAAGAACTGTACGAACTGCAGGAACAATGCAAATGAACTCTATTCTTGTATTATATGACATCTATCATCATCATACTGAGTTGTCAGACCTTAACCGGGGATGAAAGTGCTGAGAAGCATAGACCTGCGCTATCTTTAATCTGGCTGTCTATGCCACCAGTCAAAATGAGTTCTCTCTGTTAAAGGCAAGGAGTCTGATGTGGCCATTAACAGCCAGCCAGGTATACAATTGGAACAAGGCATTTCTGTGTGACTTTGACATTCCTGTGCCTTAGAGATCAAAATTATCATTTTTTTACCTTTTTGTACTCCCACTTCTTATAGAACAGGGAGTACTTTACAATGGGAACGAAGAAATGCTGTCTGTGTGTCTGTCTGTCTGTCCATGGTCAAAATGTGTTCCACTCGCTCCAGACAAAACTTCTGGGTTGATCTTTCTGAAAATTTGTAGGTATGTTCATTATGGGTCACGGATGATGCCCGATGTTTTATTTTACCAGAATAGCTGTTACTAACGTCTTTAATGGTCCCAAATGGTTTTTCTTCTTTATGGAATATCTCTTTATGACGCATGTTTGATTGTGACGTCAAATACATTATGACACATGTATGATTGTGACGTTTTTCAGGAAGATAAACTGGGTGTATGTTTATACGCTTTGCATCTTGTTACTTCTTTTCATTGGGAGAGTCAGGGGACTGGCAGTTGTGGCTGCCATCATCCTTCTGTCTCAATACATGTGCAGGAGAATAGTCTTCTGTACCTGATGTTCAACGATGAAAAACCATCCGGTGGCATGTCCCTGAGTCATGGGCACACAAAAGGTGAGAAGGATTCCTTTTTGTTTGTCGTCTTCTGCTTTTTCTTCTTCTCATTCTTCTTCTCCTTCTTCTTCTTCTTCTTCTTCTTCCTCTTCACTTCTTCTCTTCTTCTTTCTCTTCTCTTCTTCTTCTTCTTCTTCTTCTTCTTACATCTTTATTCTTCTTCCTTCTTCTTCTTCTCCATTCTCTCTTTTTTTTTCTTCGTTTCTTCTTCTTTCTTCTCTTCTTCTTCTCTTCTTCATCTTTTATTTTTTTCTTTCTTCTTCTCTTCTCCTCCTTTTTTTTTCATTTTCTTCTTCTTCTTTTTTCTTCTTCTTCTTCTTCTTCTTTCTCCTCTTTTGTTTTTTCAGTTTCTTCTTCTTCTTCTTTTTTCTTCTTCTTCTTCTTCTTCTCCTCTCCTTCTCAGTCCTCTCTCCTTTCCCCCTCCTCCTCCTCCTCTCTTCTCTTCCTCCTCCTCCTCCTTTGTCTCCTCCTCCTCCTTCTCCTCCTTTTGCTTCTTTTCAGCTTTTTGTTCTTCTTCTTCTTCTTGGTCTTCCTCTTCTTCCTCTTTTCTTCTTTCTTCTTTCTTCTTCTTCTTCTTCTTCTTTCTGTTCTTCTTCTTCTTCGTCATCCTGTCTTCGCTTCTTCTCTTCTTTTTTCAGCTTCTTCTTCTCTTGTCCTCTTTTCTTCTCTTCCTTTTCTTCCTTCCTCCTCCTCTCCCCCCCTCCCCTCTCCCTCCTCCTCTCCCTCTCTACTGGGTTGAGGATTTGAGCATTAAGATGAGCTGGATGTGGTTTCAAGAGAAGATGAGGTGGGGTAAGATGTGGGTGGTAAGGTGAGTTTGAAGGGGTAGGGAGGTGACTCTTCCCCTCTGAACTTGGAATTTTGGGCTGAAATTTCAATTAGGTCATGAAATGTCCAGATGTTGTCCTCATACCAGGCAGATTTCAGGTTCTGTTTGTTTACTTCCCCATGAAAGAAAAGTTTTCCTGTTAAGAAAAAAAAAAATCCTTTTTACAAGAACTCTATAAAGATGCTTAGACTGGTTGAAAATGCTGTGTTCTGTGTGTCCCTGGAAATTTGGTCTTTGTCCAGGCTGCTTTTTTAAGAAGTGTGTCCCTTTTAATATGCCGAGGGTGGTAGACATCCCTGTGAACCTGATGTTACAAAGATGTCCTCAGCATGTGACTGCTGCGCCTGTATACCCCATCCTGTGAACTCCTTTTACCAGTTCCCTCAATCCGTACTGAAACTTTGGTTAACGCTCCTGTGGTTGTCAATCCCCATTCATTGGGAATCAACTATCACATTAACTGAAATACTTTTACTCTCTGCCCTCTTCCAGATCAATTGGTAAAGCGTTTTTCCCTCACTGACTGATCAAGTAGTGTACTAACGTTTTATTACGAGCTGGTGATGTCCAGGTGTGTGATATGCGCTTGGCTGAGAGGGAGTGCTAAGACTGGATTGGGTGGTGCACTGTTGGATGTTGCCTGCGTGCATTTTGTTTGTTCTTGTTTGTTTGCTGGGCTGTGCTGTGCACTTATTAGTTGATTAAACATTTGTACCTGGTCTCTCAAGATAGACAGGCGAAAGCGGAGCTTTTGGCTACCATCCAGCAGCCTTCATCAGCACTGTTCGACTGACAGGGTTTGACTGTGTTTGGTGCGCATGTCCGTGAGTCGAGCTCACGTCATGCGACCGAACTAGGGAGATGTGTCTCCCCCTGTCCCGGTTTAGGGTTGGTGTGGTGGCCGCGATGTAGATGGCCTCCTTCACCCCTCTCTGGAACCATCTGGCCTCCCGGTCCAGGACATTGATGTTGTCACTGGAGAACACATGTCCGCTGCTGATCATGTGTTCCCCTACCGGACCTACTTATTAGTCGTTCCTCAGAATGATGCTGATGATAATGATGCCCATACTTGGTTTGCCTAAACAGTCTGTCCATGCGCAGGCACACTGGGTTTTGACAGCCAATCAGGATTCTGGTTGATTCACAGCGCCCCCAAGTTTCCACCAGAGAAGAAGGACGGCTACAAATGGGCGGACAACGCTTCAGATTACGGGCAGAGTTTTCTCTGCATGTCTTTTGCCTACAAAACCCTGGGTGTACTGGGTAGGTTCATTTTGCTTTGTGTGTGCTGTGGTCTCTCTGGTCTCTTGAGCATGTTTTGCCCCTGACTGTTGTGTTACAACATATTTTCCAATCTTCCTGATTTTTTTTTTTTTTAATTTCCCTATTTTTGAAGTATCCCTATTTTTGAAGTAATTCCCAAAATTCCAGATTGAATGGGAAAACCGGGAATTTCAAGAAGCATTGAAGTTTTTTTTTGTTTGTTTTTTTTTTCTTTTCTTTTTTGGATAGGGTTGATTTCAAGTTGCAGAATAAAGCTCAAACGATATTACATGAAATGTTGACAATCACATGAAGTGATGAAGCGAAAAATCCATTTTGCTTATAAATCTCACATTCGTCAGCTGAATCAGAAGAGGATTAAAAGTGTGTTCAATCAAAGGCTAAACTGCCCTCTCTTCACCGCACCTAACTCCCATCATTCCCTTTGTCCTGAACTTTGGCCCCAGGAGTTGGGCAGCTGTAATGCAAGCCTTGATCAAAAGAATTGGTTACCAAGTTAAAAAGTCATTTCTTTAGAGGGGGAAAAAAATGAAAGAAATAGGAAGGGAGGGTTTATGCTAGGCAGTTAGCATAACACTGAAGGCAGTTTGATTTATTGGATGGGTGATTTATTCATCCATCTAGTTTGTGTATGTTTGTGTTTGTTCATTAATCCTTTAGTTTTTCTTTGCATGTCACATACACTAAACTTCCAAATTAATTTTCTAGAGCATAGACAGAAAAATTTTGGCTCTAAATCAAACCCCATATTGTACTGACATCTAGTAGTGAATGTAATGCCCTGTGCATACATGTGTCTCTTTGTGTTATGTTAATTTTTAAGACTGACCAGTGTTGTTTCTCAGCTTCATTCCATAAATCTAGAATATATCCACAATCTCAATACTGACTTCCTAATTCTTTGTTTTCTATCTTAATTGTCTTTTGCTACAATTTATAGATACACTTAACACAAACACATCGATAATACTTCAAAACTATTTAGAGTTGATTTTGATTATTTTGCATATAAGTTGGAGGCTGATTTTGCATCCGCCATTGTTCTACCAAGACATCTAAAGAGTCAAAGCTTCCCAAATAAACTGGATGGCAACAAAACAGAGGGTCATCCTTGACATTAGTATAAGATGCAAACGTGAGTAGTTTAGGAAGGATTGGCAGTTAAGAGGTTACTGTCCAGAAGAAAAGGTGAGAAAAAGAAATTGCCAGCGTTGATTAAATTCCACCAATGAAAGCATGTTCTGCACATGTGCAATGCTCACCTGAGAGGGAGAAAGAAAGGGAGTAGATCTGTCATTTCCGCAGTGACCATCCACAATGCATGCACGCTGCTGACGCATTTCGTTCTTTTAGAACTCACCTTGCCAGAGTGAGACCGCACTCTGCCAGGCTATTACTCCGAGAAAAACGGGGTGGGGGGACGAGGAAGGGGGACGGTGCTAGAGGTGTGAAAGTGGCAACGAGAAGGTGGAAACGCAGACTCACTGCTCCTCACCCTTGTCGCTGACACAGTCAAAAAATGTTTGCCCAGAAGACACAGAGAGGGAGCATTTCCATCTAAAGACGTTCTGGACTGTTGGACGGGTAGGTGTTTCAGCCCCTGAGGAACTTGCGGGAGTGGAGGGGCGGGGGTGGGGGTGGGGGGGGGGTTATCCAGCTTCCAGGCAAGCACATTTTTATCTACTTGGCGGTCAGACTGGTGATTTCAGCAGGGGAGTTTGTTGCCTTTCTGTCTATTACATACTTCTGTTCCAGTTTGTTGTCTGTCTGTGTATTATGTACCATCTTGTTTGTTGTCTCTCTCTGTATTATAAACCGTACTGTTTGTTGTCTGTCTGTGTATTATGAACCATCTTGTTTGTTGTCTCTCTCTGTATTATAAACCGTACTGTTTGTTGTCTGTCTGTGTATTATGACCATCTTGTTTGTTGTCTCTCTCTGTATTATAAACCGTACTGTTTGTTGTCTGTCTGTGTATTATGAACCATCTTGTTTGTTGTCTCTCTCTGTATTATAAACCGTACTGTTTGTTGTCTGTCTGTGTATTATGAACCATCTTGTTTGTTGTCTCTCTCTGTATTATAAACCGTACTGTTTGTTGTCTGTCTGTGTATTATGAACCATCTTGTTTGTTGTCTCTCTCTGTATTATAAACCGTACTGTTTGTTGTCTGTCTGTGTATTATGTACCATCTTGTTTGTTGTCTCTCTCTGTATTATAAACCGTACTGTTTGTTGTCTGTCTGTGTATTATGTACCATCTTGTTTGTTGTCTCTCTCTGTATTATAAACCGTACTGTTTGTTGTCTGTCTGTGTATTATGAACCATCCTGTTTGTAAGCAATAAACAGGTCGTTGTCCGCCTGTGTATTTCGAACCGTCCAGTTTGTTGTCTGTCTGTGTATTGCAAACCATCCAGTTTGTTGTCTGTCTATGTATCATGTAGTGATGTACCATCCTGTTTGTTGTCTGTCTGTGTATCATGAACCATCCTGTTTGTTGTCTCTCTGTGTATTATGTACCATCCTGTTTGTTGTCTCTCTGTGTATTATGTACCATCCTGTTTGTTGTCTCTCTCTATATTATAAACCGTAGTGTTTGTTGTCTGTCTATGTATTATAGACCCTCCTGTTTGTTGTCTATCTGTGTATTATGAACCATCCTGTTTGTTGTCTGTCTGTGTATTATAGACCATCCTGTTTGTTGTCTATCTGTGTATTATAAACCATCCTGTTTGTTGTCTATCTGTGTATTATAAACCATCCTGTTTGTTGTCTATCTGTGTGCTATAATCCGTCCTGTTTATTGTCTATCTGTGTATTATGAACCATCGTGTTTGTTGTCTTTCCAGGTATTATGAGCCATCCCATCTGTTGTCTCTCTGTGCACTAAAAACTTCTTGTTTGTTGTCTCTCTGTTAGTATATACCGACCCTTTGTTATCTTTCTGTGTATTATAATCCAAACTGGGTTTTTTTTTGTTTATTCTCTCACTGTGTATTGTAAATCATCCCGTTCATTGTCTTTGTGTTATATACCAAGTCTTTTGTCATCTCTCCATGTGTTGCAAGCCATTCTGTTGTTTATCTCTGTGTGTGTATTGCAATCCGTTCTGTTTGTTTGTTCTGCAGTCAAGCAGTTGCTGTACTACTATCCCTGGGTGTACGACCACTACTTCCCACCCACTGCTCTGAAGGATTTTCCTGGGCTGGCCAACTTGGTGAACAGCACACGCATTGCTAAACCTCCCTTCTACAGCGTTCGTGATGATTTGACTTCGCTGGGCGGCATGCGGCTCACCAGTTTTGCCAAGTTCACTTATTTTGGGGCTGGTGAGTTTGGTTGTAGAGCTAAGAAATAAGAAAAAAAATTATAACTGTGGATGTGCATTACTGAGTGGTGTGTGTGTGTGTGTGTGTGTGTGTGTGTGTGTGTGTGTGTGTGTGTGTGAGAGAGAGATTGACTGTACATGTGAGTGGGTAAGAGATAGTAGTGCCATTGCATGTATCTCTACATGTGCTCAAGTTTGTGTGTGTTCATGTTTGTGTGTGTTCATGTGTGTGTGTGTGTGTTTGTGTGTGTGTGTGTTTGTGTGTGTGTGTGTTTGTGTGTGTGTGTGTTTGTGTGTGTGTGATTGACTGTACATGTGAGTGGGTAAGAGATAGTAGTGCTGTATTATGTGTCGCTAGGTGAGTTCATGTACTTGTGCTTTTGTATAATACACATGTGCAGTTGTTTTTGTTATATCAGTGTGTAAAGTCGTGTGTGTATGTACTTCTCTATATATGCATTTTTATGTGAATAACTTAGTAATTCAGATGAGTTGATATTTTGTGGTGAAAGAAAGTTGACCCTTCTATTTAAAGATCAGGACCTTTCAGTGTATTTGGTGATCAGTCTAGATTTGTTTTAAAAGCATTTGAAAAATGCACTTTTTTTCCATGCCAATTCAATTTTCTATGTGTGGTTGTATTTGTTGATTTGGTTTTTCAATTATTTGGTTTGAAATTGTTATGCACACACTCTCCATTCCCACTCCCTCACAATTTTCTTCTTTCTAAGTTTTTAATGTCATCTCATGTACAGTCATGGATAAACCCAGGTTATTATCTCCCTTTTTCTGTCCCCCGCCCCCTCCCCTCTATCTTGAGTGTTCTGTGGGTGTGGTTCACATTCACTGTGGTGGCATCATCCGCTGATCCCCAAGGCCCTGCCAGGGCTGTGTGAAAGAACTTCAATCAGACAATGCCTTCAAACTTCCTCATATGATGCCAAGTATCTGACAGTGTGTAAACACAGACCTGTTGACCAGCATAATTTTTGCCATAATTTGTACACATGTATGACAAAAAATACAATGAATATGGCAGGGGAAAAAATTTGGGGGGGGGGGGGGATGGAGATGAAATCTTGAGCAGTAATTGCTACCGTGCCATGGTATATGGAAATGAATCCCCAGTGCCCCCACACCTTTACCCCCCAAGCTTTCACAAGAATTTGGCAGATATCCCCACCCCCCACATCTGCTTTTCCACAACTCTGTAGAAAACATGCTCATTTTAGTGGAAAGGTACTCCAATAGCAGGATAAGGTAAACAGCTGTGTAAGCAGCCTAATGCTTTTAGTGTCTCTTCAGAATTCTAATGAATGGGCTTATTATGATCACAGAAATTCTCATTGTAACGAGGTTGATTTTTTTTACCTCTTCCATTTGAAGGAGCCATTCTTACAATGTTAGGATCGTTACAAAGTTTTCTTGGTATACTCATCAGTTTCATATGCATGTACTCATTAATTTTCAAAACCTATAAAAGATACCAGAGTAAAGATTGTGCACGTTATGTGAAACGCAGTGGCTTATGAAGACACCAATAATTCAGCCACCGGGCTATGAATTGATGACATAACATACTGTAGAGTTATGTTGTGTTCGTTCGTTTGTTGTTTTTGTTTTGTAGTTCTTATTGATGACATATGTATCGTAGAGTTATGTGGTGTTTATTTGTTGTTTTTGTTTTGTAGTTCTTAACCTTTTTTGTAGTTCTCAGTCCTGTCAGCCTGCCCAAGTCTACGCTTACTTCTTCTCCATACGCAGGCTGATACTCCTGCGGATGCCCCTTGTATAGGGAGTGGAGTTTTATGTGTATGACTGTTTTTTTTATCCTGCCGTTAAGGCAGCCA
Organism: Conus canariensis; assembly: GCA_033310375.1. Classification (NCBI taxonomy): domain Eukaryota; kingdom Metazoa; phylum Mollusca; class Gastropoda; order Neogastropoda; family Conidae; genus Conus; species Conus canariensis. The sequence goes on along the minus strand of CM065746.1, from coordinate 25,861,396 downwards.
TACTCCATCTTCAGGGAAGGTGCATGCTATGTGTAACGTGTCATCCATACCACCAGCCAAACTGGCCTTCTCTTCCGAAAGTTGGTGATGGGATTTTACGTGTGTGCAAGATGTTATGCGTGCGTTCACACACGGAACCTCGGTTTATGGTCTCATTCGAAGGACTGTACGGGAAATGGAGTCAGAACCAATGTTAACTCCGAGGGAAAAATCCCCCTGTACCGAAACAGCCCGGCGGAGATTCGAACCCGCAACCCCAAGATTACGAGTCCGGCGCTCTACTACAGAGTTATTCCGGCCCCCCTATGCTTACTGAATGACAGTCAGGTAGCTGTAGTGCTGGGATATCCGGACACAGTCAGCTATGTTGTGGGTTACTCTTCAGTTTATCATTCCCTGCGGAATGACTGTCACCAATTCAGTTTCCTTAGCCTTGCCGTCACTGCTGTTAGAGTCATTATGCAGTTTGCTGATATGTTCTGCTGAGTTTCCTTGCCTTGTGTATGAGCTATGAGCTCACCTCCTTTTGTCTTCTGACAAGACAGAAAGACAAAAAACAAGACAAAAAGCCAAAAAAAAATCAGTAAAAAAAATGCAGTGCTTTTGCCAATTCACGCTGTGTACCCCTATGAAGATAGTTTGGAAGTCACCTGACCAAATGTCCCATTCCTGTCTTTAAGTAAGGAGAGCAGAGTTCTTATTCTGATAAGTTTTAGATGTAGGATCTCTCCAGGGATGATCCCCTTTGGCAGTCATCATACATGTATTGACAAGTGTAGCCTATGACAAGTCTGCTATTCAGTCATTGGCAGTGAAGTGTTAGAAAGTTTTTCTTGGTAGATGTTTGAGATGCTACATGGGGGCCGAAATAGCTCAGTTGGTAGAGCGCCGGACTCGTAATCCAAGGGTTGCGGGTTCAAATCTCCGCCGGGCCGTTTCAGTACAAGGGGATTTTTCCCTTGGAGTTAACATTAGTTCTGACTCCATTTCCCATACAGTCCTTCGAATGAGACCATAAACCGAGGTTCCGTGTGTGAACGCACACATAACATCTTGCACACACGTAAAATCCCATCACCAACTTTCGGAAGAGAAGGCCAGTTTGGCTGGTGTATGGATGACATGTTATACATAGCATGCACCTTCCCCAAGATGGAGTGTGGCTGCCTTAATGGCAGGATAAAAAACGGTCATGCACACAAAACTCCACTCCCTTTGTTGGGTAGATGGGATTAATATTTGCCTGTCCATATAGGGAGTGTCTGCAGGAGTATCAGCCTGTGTATGCAGAAGAAGAAAAAGAAGAGGAGATGCAGCATGTGAAAATCATGGATAAGTCACCAGCCCCATTTCAGTGTGACTGAAGTTGTCTGGTTTATATTCTCTGTCATCATGGTTTTACATTGGAGTTGAAATGCACACCTCTCAGCAAGTGATAAAGGTAACAAGTTTTTTTTTTTCAGTTTGTTTAGAATTGTCTCTATTTCTTGTCAAGATTTTAAAAGCCTAGTTTGCAACATTTGACCCTGTCCGTGATCGTTGGATGTGGTATCCCATTGTTTGCTGTGTGAAGCTGTCTTGCCCAGTTCTGTGTGGTCTGGTGGTGAAGACACAGCAGCGGCGGGTTGTGTGTGGTGTGTGCAGATCTGTACGACGCCCTGGTGGCCCCCACGCTGAAGGTGCCGCTGCTGGTGGAGTCCTGGCAGCATGGAGCGTCAGAGGTCGTCCTGAAGACCAACTGCTCCACCACCTACAAGGTCGGTCAGGCAGCAGGAGGAACAAAGGGGAAGGATGTGAGGGTGGTGGCGGTGAGAGCATGCTGGGAAAAGGGAGGAGAGGGAGGAAGGGGTGGGCACCTAGGGGGTGTTCATGACAAGGACTGCGGTGGAGAAAGATATGTATGGTTGGCTGAAAGTGGATTGTTTGTACTGGGTTTAATTTTCACATGTGTGTGTGTGTGTGTGTGTGTGTGTGCTTGCTTTTTTATGTGTGTGTGCTGTGTGTGTGTGTGTGTGTGTGTGTGTGTGTGTGTGTGTGTGTGTGTGTGTGCTTGCTTTTTTTATGTGTGTGTGCTGTGTGTGTGTGTGTGTGTGTGTGTGTGTGTGTGTGTGTGTGTGTGTGTGCTTGCTTTTTTATGTGTGTGTGCTGTGTGTGTGTGTGTGTGTGTGTGTGTGTGTGTGTGTGTGTGTGTGTGCTTGCTTTTTTATGTGTGTGTGTGTGTGAGTGGATGCATGTATATAGGCCTTCAATGTCATTGTTGGTGGGTTTTCTCAGTGAACATTTTGTTGTGCACCAAGTATTTGTGTGTATGCTTGCACATGCGAAGCTGTTCCTACATTTCAACAACTGTCTACTAACAGCGATGCCAGGTGATGCATTGGAGGATACAGAATGTGCATGTAAACACTTGTAATTGCATGCATGTGTGAGTGCTTGTGTGCATGCACACGTGCATTTTGTATTACTGGGAGTGTCTTTCTCAACAATGAGTTTACCCTCTATTGATCACTTGAAACCACCCACTTTTTTTCTTGAATCCGGCACCAAGACTATTAAGCAGGTAGCTGGCATCGTAATAAACAAAATTTCATTCAGAATGTTGCCATTAACACCATCAAAGAGATTGTGTAACAGTCAGAACCTCCTGTACTGGGTGACCTAATAGCTACTGATGCTAGGGCAGAAGGGAGAAGGGTGTGGCTACATATGGGGGAACTGTATAAAGCGATATGTGGCTCATGCTGCTGAGATGGCACAGTATGGGAAAGAAGGAAATCAAAAACAGTAAGTTCTCTTATTTGTACAAATGTTTATATATATATATATATATATATTATATACACACACGCACACGCACATGCACACACACTCATACACACGCATGCACGCACGCACGCACGCACACACACACACACACACCAGTGGGTCACCTTTGTTCAGCATCTGATTATGAACAGTTCCATATCTGATTCTTGACAGTTTCTGAGCCCGTAAAAATCTGATTATCACATACAACCAGTCAAAGCAAAGAACATGCTCCCAGAATTTGTTTGTCCAGCAAGCTCCCTCTATTTGGAAACAAACTGCCTGCAACTCTACATCGCTCTGACTGGATAAATTCTTTCCAGTCTGGCCCCTAAAACTTCAAACAGTTTCAACAGCTGTCCAACATGACCTCAGAATCTCATTTTGTAGAAGTTTTGTTCAGTTTGAATGGTGTGCATGTGTGTGATATGGGCGTGGAGAGGGAGGGCAGAGGGTATGAGAGTGTATGCTGAGGAGTGTGCATAGACGATGGGAAGGGAAGGCGTATGGTCATGTGGGAAGTGGGCATAAAAATTTTAATCATCTTCCCATGATTGTTGTTTATTTCATCCTGTCAAAACTGAACAAACGGGGATTGTGTTCTATACATTTTTTTCCTTTAATAAAACATAACATTCTTATACACTGTTGAAACTTATTTGAATTTTCGATATTTTTGTGTGGTATGACTTTGATTTTGTTTTCCAGGGTTAGAAAGCAGTTTGCAGTGTTTTTGAGGGAATAGAAAATGCTTTAGGAAAGATGTAAAACAATGCAGAGAAGAACAGGAAGATGTCCCATTGGTGATTTGAAGTTTATATTTGGGGCTTGGATGGTCACAGGTGTACAATGTGGAGCAAGTGATCTTGCCTGGCAACAAGTTCTTCAAGGAAGACAAGGACCATTCCAAGTACGCCGTGTCCTACGAAGGGAACTGGGTGTGTGTTGGGGGAATCAACAGAGAGGTAAAGGGGGACAGGATGGGGGCTGAGTGGTCGGTGACAAAGTGTGTGTGTGTGTGTGTGTGGGCGTCTGTGCATGTATGTGTGTGTGTTTCAGGAGGGCGATGTGTGTGTGTGTGTGTGTGTGTGTGTGTGTGTGTGTGTGTGTGTTTTGTGTTAGTTAGTTAGTTAGTTCTTCAATTTAAGGTCTGTTAACTTTATTGTGTGTTTTGTGTGGTGTGTTTGTGTGTGTGTGTGTGGAGTTGTGTTTGTGTGTGTGGAGTTGTGGTGTGTGTGTGTGTGTGTGTGTGTGTGTGTGTGTGTGTGTGTGTGTGTGTGTGTGTTAATGTGAGGAGTGGGGAAAGTCATATTGGAGGTGTCTCTGGGTTTGGTCATGCTCTGGGGTTAATCGTGGTCTTTTTTAAATCCATATTGTGGAAGGACCATCTCTTCTTTATTCATTTTCTTTTACATTTTTCAATAGGTCACTTCTTCCGCATATTTATAATTTTCCTCACTTCTGTAAGAACTGCCAGCAGGGTTCTGAATGCATGTGCAGACAAGTTTTAATTATTACTATCATTATGTATTTTTGTTCCATTTAAGCAGTTTTAGTGATTTTTTTTCACTTTCTTAAAACTGGAAGTAGAAAAATAAGAATGGCTAGTGCTGTCAGCATGGCCTTGTTTAGGTAAGCCACTATGTCACTGACCACTGTACATCTGTAGATACTGTCTTTTGTGGGTTTTTTTTCTTTCTCAGGATGGGCAGGGATCTTTTTTCTCCATATCTACTGATGCATCTTTCAAAAGGCCCTGTCAGCTGAGCTCTGATACATTGTGTCGTTTTCTTCAAAGAGCTTTTTTCTGGTCCTATAACTGCACAGAAAGACCCCAGAAGTCTGAATACATACCTCGTAGTTTTGATAGTCGTTACCCACAATGCTGGCTGGAGAGTATAGATCAGTTTGTTCTTGGTCAGAGCTAAGATTGAACATTCACCAACTCGCCAATTACACTATGAAAGACAAGAAAAAAAAAGATTGGGTGAATTCAGTTTATTGTTGGTGGCAACCTAAAAATTTGGCACAGTGGTAGAAATGCCTTACATTGCACTCAGAGTCCAGCACGTGCAACATAGCACATGAAGTAAAGCCAACACGCCAGAGAGCGCTAGTTTGCTTCGGGCGCCATCTTTCATCTGCAAAAATCTTTCTGGGTGATGCGTCATGCCAGACCTGCTGTAGTTTGGCTTTGCACCTGTCGAGCTTTGCGGAGAGACGCATCATTTTTTGAGCAGTCAGCTACCTGAAAAGAACTTATCAGGCGACCGCCACAGTCCAGGACAGGAGCCTGATGGGTTGCTCAGTCTGGACGACAGCCTCAGCGCTGCATGCGCGCAGCGACTTTGTCACTGTGTTGTCATCAACACTTTTCTGGTTGGTTCAGTTTAAGGTTAAGGTTTCCAGGTTTAAGTTTTCCAGGACATCTGTTGGTTGATGTGTCTCCGAGCAGCTTCACACTGTAGCTGTGAACCGATGTTGTCAACGTTTGGTTGAATGTGGTCCCAGGAATGAGCCCATGACCTTGGGGTCAAATCCCTGACGCAGATCTGCAGCAAACTGCCGATCCAGGATTGCTCAGTAAGATGTTGTAGCAGTTGACTTCTTCAGGCTGTGTACCAAGTGTTAATTCCTCCTGGTGATAAAAAAAATGTCCCATGGTTTGATTCACAGGATTGATAAGGTTATTCCAAATTCCTCACTGGACATAAACACTTTGCAGTTATGGGTACAGAGAGATAACTGTCTTCAAAGTGAACTATTTTTATAGTATAGTAAAACTTTCTAGACATATAAACATTGAATTTTTTGTTTTGCTTTTTTTTTTTTTTTTTTTGGTTAAGAAATACACAGAGAACAGCACCTTCAGCAATTACTGCCCTTGGTTGTAAAACTGTTTTTACTCATGAACCAACTCAAAGAACAGATCGAAGGTTTGTTCAGACTTGGTGAGGGTCTGCATTCTCTAGAGGGCTTTCTAGATTCAAAGTCTCTTTATTGATGTTGGCAGTTTTAGACAACCTTTATTTCAAATGTCATTTTACAAACATCAGATTATGATTATTGATCAGATGAAACAAGAAGAGAGAGAAAAAAAAGAAGAACAGGACAAATAAAGAAACCCAACAACAACAAGAAGTAAAACCTAAAAAGTAACTGCATTAAGTGTACGTTGCATGAGAAGGGGTGGAGAGAGGGTTGCAAGAAACAGCGATGGTGGCTGAAGAGAATGTGTAAGTCTGTGCCCAGCTGTACAGTTCTGTGCTACACTCTGTTTTCAGACAACGCAGTTCAAGAGAGGGGGTGGCACGCTGTGCTTTCAGGACAAACCGGTGTGGACTGCGTTCATGGGCATCATCACCTTCTTTGAGCCATGTCACATCCCCCACCAGTAGTCTCCCTTGTGGGACGATTACTTTGGGCTTGTCTATGATATAGTGTTCTGGTTTTCCTGTGCTGTCTGGTTGACTGTTTAACTGTAGAGAGATGATTGCTTGCCAGATTTTATGAGCATGAAATGTGTGTGTGTGATGGAATTTGATGATTTTTAGAAATAAATCATTGATTTTGTTTACTTGAATGTTTCTACAAAACAAAAGAAAGAAGCATGTGAAGATTTACAATCATAATGGCAACAAAGTTTTGAAATCAACAAAATAATTGGGATGCATGAGACAGAGCAAGATTCTCTCCTGATGGCACACTGTTGCAAGTCATGCAGGCACAAATCTGGCAAACTGACATGTTTGAGCATTTCCATAACTTTCATGGTCAACAGCAGCCCACCAAAAGACCAGTACATATATTTGTGCTTTGAAAAAAGAAATCAGCGAGACAAAAATGCAGACAACAGCATATTCTGACAGAACATACTAAAGAGCGCACTTCATGTGTTTTGATTAAACATAGCCAGCTTGCATCCTTCATATGTTTTGATTGTACAGGATTGTGTGTTAACTAACAACATTACTTAATCAGGTCTTCAATTTTTCGTCATCAAATATGGTAGTGCTATTGTTTTGATTATGCATGACCAACTTTTTAAACTATCATCAGTACTGGTATGTTTTGATAAAGTCTGTAACTCACTGAATTTACTAAATGACTTGCAAAAATTGTGGCAGAGAATCACTGTCAAACCCATAGGTAGTCTGGTGAAAGGTGAAGTGCAAATTCAAAGATTTCAAGAATATCTCTGTGTGGGAGCAATTCAAAGATTTTAAGGATATCTCTGTGTGGGAGCAATTCAAAGATTTTAAAGATATCTCTGTGTGGGAGCAATTCAAAGATTTCAAGGATATCTCTGTGTGGGAGCAATTCAAAGATTTTAAGGATATCTCTGTGTGGGAGCAATTCAAAGATTTTAAGGATATCTCTGTGTGGGAGCAATTCAAAGATTTTAAAGATATCTCTGTGTGGGAGCAATTCAAAGATTTCAAGGATATCTCTGTGTGGGAGCAATTCAAAGATTTTAAGGATATCTCTGTGTGGGAGCAGTTCAAAGATTTTAAAGATATCTCTGTGTGGGAGCAGTTCAAAGATTTTAAGGATATCTCTGTGTGGGAGCAATGTGCTGCTTTCAGGTGTGGGACATTTATGTTGTTTTTATGTGCTTTAGATTTGTTTTGTGTCCCCCATGCCCCTTAATGGACACAAGATTATTTGTACTTTTGAATCCTCTGTGTGTGTGTGTGTATGTGTGATGATTAATCTGTCATGATAGCGATTCCATGTTTTAATCAGATTTGCAACATTGTACAGGATTGTGTGTTAACTAACAACCTTACTTAATCAGGTCTTCAGCTTTTCGTCATCAAATATGATAGTGCTAATGTATCCTTGATGCGGCCTCCGCAGTTGGCCAGATCATAACCAGCATGGGTATTATGCATGTTTTGCAGGGCATTGTTCGTGGGTAAAAGCGTGAAATGCTGTTGTCTGCTTTTTTTTTGTTATGAGAGACATGACCAGTTCTCCGGTGTTATTTTCTCCATGTAAAGAATCAAATTTTAAGCTGTGTAAATAAAGGAGAGAAAATGTTGTGCAGCTGGTAACATTTGTTCTAGCTGCTTTTCGTGCTGTCTCAGCTCGATCATGATTAGTCTATAGGTGTTCAATGGTGTACCGCAGCTTTGAAATATGATACTGTAATGTTTTTGTTATATGTTTTGAGTGTGTGTGTGTGTATGTACCATTGCATGAAAATAGGATTGTACATTGAATACATGGTCAAACTTCTGAAGATTTGTTTGCTCATATATGTACCTTTGAAAACACACACACATACACACACATGCGCACACACACACGCACACACACACACACACATGCGCACACACACACACACACACACACACACATGCGCACACACACATAAACACACACACACACACACATGCGCACACATACACAAACACAAACACACACACATTCATACACACACTAAAAAGCTTCGGTTAGCTTCCTAAGTTTCCAGTTCTGTGCGACACTCGGCATTTGTGCTGTCTTCCCAACTCTGTCCAAATTGCTCTTTCCCTCGTTCCAGTACCCATTGTAAAGAACTGACAGCACCTCCTATGCTCTCACTCACTCCTCCACCCCCCCCCCCCCCCTCACCCACCCACCCATGCTTCTCTCAGTTTGATGTGTGTCTATATTCGCATGCCCTTGCAGTGAATGCAAGACTGAAAACTGTTGTGAGCCCTGAAGGTTGAAATAAGAGGGAGTGGAAGGAATGCCGATTTTTGTCATTCATAGTCTGTACTTATTTTTCAGTTCTTGTTGATTCCTGCCATATCAGGTGATGAGGTGATTAATGATGATGCGGATTTGAGCATCTCGTGTGTCACCAAAGCAGCTGGTAATGAACTCACATTCCATATGTCGATATTTTGTGAGGGTGATGGCAGCAGTTTCTTTCTGTGTTGACTTTGGTCAAAATCAGACACATGATTAGGGAAGGGGAAGATTCAGGAGTACCCTCCCCTCCTCTCCCTTTTCCCCCTTACCTCATCAGACCCCATTATGAAACAGAGAAGAATCTGAAAGGGGGTCTAAAAGCACTGTCTGGGAAAAAAAAAGTCGAAAGAAAAAGGATCATATGAACCTCTCCCTCTCTCTCTCTGTGTAATATGCACACACACACACACATACTCTTGCTCTCTGATGCTCTCTCTCTAACACACACACACACACACACTCTCTCTCTCTCTCTCTCTCTCTCTCTCTCTCTCTCTGTCTTTACTCAGCTAGAACTCTGAGGTTCACTGCTCTTTTCATTCCCATCATTAAGATAGCCACATTCCGTCTTCGGGGACATCGCAGAAGCATGCTAGGAGCGATTGTTCAGCAGGGCATCACAGAAATGTGCAGATTACTCATGGCAGTCCATTATCCCCTGTCAATGGAGTGTCTTCGAAGAAGAGTAACTTCTACCGTTTTGCCCCCACACTCCCAGAACCCCTCCCCTCCCCCACTTCCCTCCCTATCATTCTTTCTGTCCCCTCCCAGTTCTTTTGGGGGGGAGGAGGTACTGTATATATCTGAAAATCAGTTGAAGCCTTGAAGCCGCACTCCCCGATCCCTTCTTTCCATCCATCTGGATGCCATTATGTGCCCCTGAAAAATGTTCATGTACAGTTCACCATAGTTACACATTGTGGGGGTTAGTGGAGAAGATCGTCATCTCAAAAGCCAGATCATCTAGGATCTGTGGTTCGTGTCTTGTCCAGGCTGGCTTCTTGTTGGGTGTTTTTTTTTCCTTTGCCTCCACGTCATCTGAAAAGGGCAGGGCGTGTCGTTTTTCTTTCTTTTACTTGTTCCTCCGCTAGAATACCCGAGGTTCACCGCTGACGAAATTTATTCATGTGTGACATATTATAATCCCACCATTAAAAGGCAGCCACGATCTGTGTTCAGGGATGATGTCAAAACTCGGCACCAGCAAGGACGTGTTTTATATTCATGTCTTTATTTCCATCGGCACATGAGGGCCTGCTGTTCTCTGCAAGGTGAAATGGGACTGAGCGCACATGCAAGACTTGTCATGCATGCCTTGGCGCTGGCCTTCTTCTTCTTCCTCATTCGCTTCCTATTAGATGAGCAGCCCAGTGTCCTCGATGAAGGCTGCCGTCCACCGCAGCTCCTCCAGGGTGTCGTACAACTTGGCTTCCACTGCTGTCAGTGTTGGCCAGTACTTCCTTCTGGATGCTGCATGCGTCATATAGGCATGCAGAATTTCCTTGTCCAACCACCAACTGCTTGGGGTGGGCCCCTTTGAGGCATAGGGCCTGGCTCCCGATCTCCCCGGCGGGTCTCCGAAGGTCAAGCGCCACACCGAAATTCTGTGGACTGCATCATCATGAAAGCATAGATGCGTGGTATCGTGGTTTTAATTGTGCCAGTGGCCCGATACCTTCGTCTTCAGCTGGAGTTTTCTTTTGGGGTGCCTCACCCTTAGCTCATGGCCCGTACGTCCTACCCTGTGAGCACAGGGGAGATTGTTTCTCCGAGGATCCCACCCGTGGCTAGAGGTTATAACGCGCCTCTTGACCGCATGATGAGCCCGTTTCAGGACACATGGGGTATTTCAGTGAGGACAACAGTGCCACCTGTTGACCCATCCCGTCCTGGTAGGAACATCGCCAGTTGGTCCGGGACTGCTTATTCTGCAGGCAAGCCTGACTTATATCGCAGCTAACCCCCATATCTGAGGGCCGTTCCCATATCCGCCATCCGGGGACCCACCAGGTTGGGGATGGTCGCCCCACTACTGAATTTGAAGCAGCCTGGTCCCGGATGCCTTGGCCTCATCTGAAGGACTAGGAGCCTGCACAGGTGTTAACTCTGAAGAGAAAATTCAATTTCCAAACTGTCGGTCTGAAGTGAGACTTGAACCTCAGACCTTGGAACACAAGTCTGACACCTTACCCAAAAGGCCTGCCATGCCCCATTAGTGGGGGTGTGTATGAAATGTTTGGGAGGACACAATTGACACTGCGTGCTGCATGTACTTGGTACACATCAAGGCTTCTAATTGCTGGTTCATCTCAGGAGTGCCTGGGTCTCAATCGGGGACTTTAGACAGTCCTCATGAGATTAAGAGGGTCCCACTTGCTCTCCATATGTTGCTCTTGAGGAATGTTTGGAGCCAGACAGTTTGATTTTTACAGCTGTAATGTGACAAGAAATATCAATAAAGTCAGCAGGAGCTACTGGACCTGGTCAAGTTTGATTACATGCCTTCCTCTAAAGGGAGGTAAAGCTGGAAGGGGAACCTTTCAGATGACTTTCAGTTGCAGCTCTGAAACATGTCAACCGAGTTTGTTCAGATTTGGATTAACTCAATCGAGTCTTGTTGGAAGCGGGTTTCCGACTGTTCACATCGCTTGAAGGCATGTCAAATGCATACTTTCGACAGAGTTTGACGATGTTTAAATCATACCGCCTTTTATTAAAGGGCAGCAAGTCTTGTTTTAGGGACAGCTTAGGGCCTTTTTTTTTGCAGCTGCTTCCCTTAGACCATTCTTTGTGTATTCTGTAGTAGTTTTATACAGATTTGAATTGTCCTAGTCTCAGTTCCTGCAATCACACGATTTTGAGTGGATCAAGCATTTTGTGGTCAAATTCTTGTGTTTTATGCAGTTGTCGCAAATATACTATTCTCTGTAGGTCATACCAAGTGCTCAGAAGTGTAATTGAACTTGTGTGGGAGGATAGGGAGCATGAAGAAGTGGATTACAGTGTGCACAAAACGTTTTTGTTTTTCTGCAAATGTGTATCATTTTGGATTACTTACATTATGTGAACTGTGTAGATTCCTCACTGAAGGTAAGCATTTTTGATAAATATATTGTTTCGTCTATCCAGTGGTATATGTTTATGCTCCTAGGTGAAGTGGTTGATTTTTTATGATTTTTTGAACATTGCCAAAAATTGTGTGATCTGAGGGATAATCTTGTCTATTTTGGCTGTGACTTGATTTGAGTTAATGTCAGCTACATAGGTCAGTGCATCCCACGGACTTCTGAACTGAATATTCAGTGTGTTCCTTCAGTTTTCAGCGAGTCAGGGACACACATAATGCGTGTTAATGGACACCCTGGCACATCAGACAACCTGTAGCTACAAAGGACTTGTCCCTGGCAGAATTCGGTGGGGAAAAATAATCCACGCTGACAGGACCACCCATTGAGTTTTGTCCAAGCCTTTGCTGTCGGCAGACTCTTGGGGGATCTGCTTTCTTCTCTCCAGCCTGTCCCTGTGGACAGGAAAACCAGCTCTGTATACCGCAGCTGTTTTCTTGCTAAACTTGTGCTTTCTGCGGGGTAACAGTCCCACAGCCATCTTGCTTGCTTGCACAGCACTGTCAAAGCCTTCACCATCGAAATCCAGGCCGTTGTTGCAACAGCCAATCAGACCCGTGCCTCAGTTGTCGCCGTTTTCCTTTGTGAGCTAGCATGCTCTGCGAGGGACAAGCGAGCAGACTGAGCAGCTTTGGGTGAGCACTGTGAACCTCAGAAAGAATGGTCAACTGGCAGACAGTGGGTTGGCCAACAGTACAGTCATGTCTCATACTGCAGAACATGAGGTTTAACTCTCAACAGTTTTTGAGATTTTTGCATTTTGCATGAATTTTTTTGTAAACATTCTGCGCATTATTTCTAAAATAATAATGTTTTTGTGATGAAAGTCTCTATTTCGTGTTTTTTAGGCGATACATTGCTTCAGATAACAAAAATGTTGTTTTAAATACCATAATTCCTGGAAGAAAACCATCGATCACCATTGAATGAAATTCAAGGGAAAGAACTGAGGAGAGTTAAGGACGCCACATCTATCAGTTAGACAAGATGTCAGGCCTCCGAGCATACTGTTGATTACCGAGCTCTACCGCTGCTCCCAGGACCAGGAAGAGGAGGCTGAGTATTACCAGAAATGGACTTTGTGTCTCGCTACCCAATGCCAAGAGAAAGAAAAATTGGGGAGGGGGGTTGTTTTGTTTTTTTGTGGTTTTTTTTTTTTTTTTTGGGAGGTGTTGGGAGATTTTTTTTTCCACCAATGGAGAGTGTTGACTCGACCCACCTCAGGGACCATTGTCATTAGGGAACTCAGCAGGTGGTGTCCTGTACATGCTGGGGATTTTGTTTTGTTTTGTTTCTATAGAAGCACAGAAGGTGTGTGTGTGATGGGGGAGGTTGTTGCAGTGGGGGTTGGGGCAAGTTGGGGTTGGTTCTGAAGCTCGAGTCGGGAGAGATCAAACCCTGTGACTCTGTCACCTACCCCCCCCCCCCCCCCCCCCGCCTCCCCACCGGCACACCCCACCCCCATCCCTTCACCTGTCTCTCCTGCCTCCATTCCATTCCAACAAACTTAAGAATAAGGCAGCCAGTTCTGCAAGTCTGCTTTTGACAATTTGTGTTTATTGTTAGGCCGTTGCAAGTTGGATGAATTGAGAAACTGATGTTCTCTTTTAACTACATGACCAAAAATCTATTTATATAATTTATTTGTAGTATATTTAGGGTGAGGGGAGCAGGTGAGGATATGGGTATGAAGCATGTGATATATCAACATTTGATGTGTGTGAGTGTGTGTATGTGTACATGTGTATGTGTGTGTGCATGTGTAGAGATACGTTGGTGTGAAGGAGGAAAACTTCACATTAGCAGTGGGGTGGTGTGAGCTTTACCATTTCACAGCTGAAGTACTATGCAGTATCTACATCACACACAGCCAGTATGTAACACTTGAAGCTTGCCTAGGGTGTGCCATACACATGTAAGAATCTATGTGAACATGTTGATGAGAAATTTTCATCTTGGAAGCGAACCGATATTTCTTTTCATCGCTGCCAGCTGGCCTGTTTGCTTTCTTCTTTGAATCTGACAAAACTTTTCATTCCTCCTCAACCCTGACTTGAAGATAATTACACTTTTGTGAAAATATGTGTTTGAGCTCATTTCAATGTACCTTAGATGGCGAGTGTTGTCAAGTAGCGTGTTAAACAAATTGCTGTCATTTCTGAACGGTGGAAATGTCGCCACTTTTGTGACTGCACCTACTGTTGAGGAGCCCTCAAGTTTTTAGATTTTGTCAGGGAGATTCTGTGGAAAAATATTTTCAAGTATACTCTGTTAGATATGTTTCTTGTCAAATCACACAACAACAAAAAAGAATTGTTAGGAAAATCTGTCCAAATCTTAGGTTTGATGGTTGACATCATCCGACTGAAATTCTATTTCAAATGTGATTCATTACAAGGTGGACAGTAACATTTCAAGTTTCATGTGAACATGTGTCTGTTTTAGAAGCAGATCTGAATGGTCTCTCTCAAATGTGCACATGTGAGGTCTCTTTGTTTAGTACTTGTACATTTGTTACTATGTTAGTGTTTCACATGAGTATGTGTCTGTTTTATCCTCTTTCCTTCTTCAGTATCCTGAAGTAGTTTTTGACACACTTTGGTTATATAAAAAAAAAAGAGATTCAAATAAATTTTATTTATAACTATTTGAAATGTTTGTTTACATTCTGCCTCTGTGTGTGTTTGTGTGAGCACACGTGTATGTACACATAAGTTACTACATATGAAATGAACGAGTAAAGATTATTCAAGTAATGTTAGCAACCTCAAAATCTTCACCCGAATGTTCCATTTGATAAAACCTATAGATGCTTTGACAATGGGTCCATTGAGGAAAGAGAGAAAGACATGCGGGTACGCACGCACCCACACACACACACACACACACACACACACACACACACACATGCACACTGAAAGCAGAAGAACAAGAATCTTAGGGAGCTACAAGCTGTTGTAGATTCTGAACACCAATGAGTTGGTACAGGGCAGCGTTGGCATGAAGGTCAGTTCATCCTTTCTGTTTCATGTTTCTAACATTCTTCTGGCTAGTAATGGCACAAAGTGAAGGGGGAAAAGGCAAAAAAGCTGCAGATTTATCAATGTTCAGGGGGCCGGAATAGCTCAGTAGGTAGAGCGCCGGACTCTGGTGATCCTGGGGTTGTGGGTTCGCATCTCTGCCCGGCCGTTTCGGTACAGGGGGATTTTTCCCTCGGAGTTAACATTGGTCCTGACTCCATTCCCCACACAGTCCTTCAAATGAGACTATAAACCGAGGTTCTGTGTGTGAACGCACATGTAACATCTTGCACACATGTAAAATCCCATCACCAAGTTTCGGAAGAGAAGGCCAGTTTGGCCGTTGGTATGGAAGACATGTTACACATAGCATGCATCTTCCCTGAAGTTGGAGTATGGCTGCCTTAACGGCAGGACAAAAACGGTCCTACACACAAAACTCCACTCCCTTTGTTGGGTGGATGGGATTAATCCTTGCCTGTCTATACAGGGAGGGTCCGCAGGAGTATTGGCCTGCATACGCAGAAAGAAAAAAATCAATGTTCAGCCGCACGACATCCAATTCTTTGTTTCTAAAGATCAAACCCAAGGGAAGGGAACTGTGTGGTTGGTGACAAGCCTGGTGCCACAAGAGTTCTCTGCTCCGTTCGCACACAGGTCAGAGAGTCGTGTGGGACACAAGACTCCTTGATCTGAACGTTCCTGGGCCGCCAACGCCTTGTTACGTCCATCTTTGTTCTCAGTGGCCTCCCTGCAGTATCTCTTGATGCTTTCTGCTCCTCCTTGTATATGCTCCTCACTTCTCCCTTGCCTGCACCCAGGGCTTGCCATACTCTCTCCGGAACACCAGCTGCATTGAGCTGCCACAACAGCTGGTCCTTCAAACATTGGCATGGAGCTCCTCTTGTACCCGCCCTGGCCAGTATCTCCAATGACAGACAGCCTTTGACATTCTGAATCCTCCATTCTCAAAAGATGTCTCACCTAGCTGAGCAGTGGACTACAACGCTGCTTCCCTGCTGGACAGGTTGGTCCGTTGTTAGGCTGTTGGTGGTGGTTAGGTCATCTCACGCGATGTCCATCACAGCACTCGGACTTTAAAGAAGAAAATGCTCTGGAAGCTGCACTTGCTCTCAGTACAGCAGCCAGGCTTCAGATCTGTGCAGAAGCCAGCGCTGCCTGTAGGCTCTTTTAACTTTTTCGAAGCACGCCGTGAGAATGATGGCGGCGCCCAACTTACCACTCGGTGACGTGGGGCAAAAATACTTGCGGCAAACGATCTGTCACTCAGGACATGTCGCGAGAATGATAGTGACGGTCTTCTAAAAATAAATATGACAAAATTTCCAGCAGAATTTTTAACCAGTCATGTCGGCATACAGATACAGTCCTTCCTACGTCATATCATATCAGTTAGCAACCTACTAACAGTTGATTTCATTGGTTAATTTGAAGAGAAAGCAACCAATATGTTGGCGTCTTCAAGCACTGAATCAGTGTTCCTTGTTCGAAGTATGTCATTTCCAACTAAAACAACAACAAAAAATAATTATTTTGACTTTTAAAAATTTACATCAGAAGATGAAAGATCGCTCTATTTCACTGTACAAAAATAAAGTCACTGTCGGATTCAGGATTTTATGGAAAAATAATTAAAATGTCAAATCAGTGTCCTGAGGGAATTTCAATGCGTGACTGCAGTGTTAACTAGCATATAGAGCGGAACGAGGGTCTGTGTTGATAGTGTTACTAAAGGTCTGGAAGATTCACTCTATGCGCTTGTAAACTAAGTTGGCAGAGTACAGGGCAGTAGCTGCCCCCATTCAACTAACAGACAGAGAGATGCACACACATGCACAAGAAGAGTTGTTCCACACACAACTAATACATAAAGAGATGCACACACATGCACAGAGAAGAGTTGTTCCTCACACAACTAATACATAAAGAGATGCACACACATGCACAAAGAAGAGTTGTTCCACACACAACTAATACATAAAGAGATGCACACACATGCACAGAGAAGAGTTGTCCTCACACAACTAATACATAAAGAGATGCACACACATGCACAAAGAAGAGTAGTTCCACACACAACTAATATATAAAGAGATGTATGCACATACAGACAGAAGAGAGAGATAAAAAGCAAGGGAGACAAAAGGGACGAGAGAAGGAAACTCCCCAAGAAAGCCAACAGTCATTCCAATTCAGAACATTCTCAAAACATAGCAGCGTGAGAGCGTGTGTGTGTGTGTGTTGATTATTAACAAAAACATGCCGAGCATTCCTCAAAGTCAAGATTCCTGTAGTGCACATGAACATAATTTTGAACAAAAGTGTCTCGGCATGCACATACATATCACAAACAAAATAGAACTAAAGACTAAAAATGAGCAATAATGAAAAATAATATTGCTTGTGAACCAAGTATATGAATAGAGCTATACAGCATGCTCTTGAAAACGCTTGTGAACCAAGTATATGAATAGAGCTATACAGCATGCTCTTGAAAACACAAACACACACATCTTCAGCGCTAAACCCACTTGTAAGGGTAAGTTTTGAGTACAATGTAAAGATATTTTTTCTAATGTACTTCCTTTTCTTCATATGGTCTGATGTTCTACACATTATATCTGTGTACATTAGGCACGGGAGGGGGAGTTAAGCTCAACAAAATTGGACATCTGGATTGAACAATTCTTCCGTACCTGAGGGAAGAGTGTCACACAATTGCAAACTACAAAATACATTCAATATTTTATGGGACACACACACACACACAACTTTCTCTCTCACACACACACACACACACAACTTTCTCTCTCACACACACACACACCACAACTTTCTCTCACACACACACACACACACACACAAAACTTTCTCTCACACACACACACACACCATTTGGAAACTAATTCTCTTGAAGCCAAAAATGACTTTCACAGTAGACTTATATTTTTTATCACACAAGCACCATACTTGCGCCGCCCCCCCCCCCCCCCCCCCCCCCTCCCAATTATTCATAAAGCTAAAGTTTAAAAAAAAAGCATAAAAGAATGCCCATTCACACCATCTTGTCCATGACAATTAACAAGAATCCTCTGTCTGTCTGTCTGTCTGTCTGTCTGTCTCTCTCTCTCTCTCTCTCTCTCTCTCTCTCTCTATCATGGACGATAAACACCACCAACACCATATTCAAATCCAATAAGTACTCTACACTCAGGATACAAATTGAAAGCAGAAAAAAAACATTTGGAGCCTTTTTTTCGCTTGAAAACCATGAGGGATTCAGGGAAATACTCATTGACATTTGCCAAGACAAAACAGATCTTGTAAGTAATTCACTTTACAGAAAAAACATGTCAGTTTCAAGATATATGGATCATCACAGAGAGAGACTAAAAGAGGCACCACTGAACACCACCAGCAGTGACTCAGTAGGAAGGCATTGTATCCTCTGACGGGTTGCCTATAAGGCCTTGATGTGGCTGTGCACAGGGAGACCAGAATGAGCAGTTTGGGGGGAGCGGCGCAGATGGGACACCCCAAACATGAGACATCAAAAAGAAACGGAGAGAGAGACTTAAACAGATGTCTGTTTTTCACATAAACAACACCTGGTCATGCAACCACTGCCTACTTAATTAATAAGTGTGCGAGTTGTGGGAAGGAACCGTGCTTGGCTTCAGATTGCATGGCGTATGGTCTACAGACCAAATCAGATGATGTTATGACCCTCCACAAGTATATTTCACACAAACACGTGTACACACAATTGCAGCATTTCATGGCCTCAATATTTCAGGCGTTTACAGGCTGGATCAGCACAAACACAAAGCAACAACACTAGCATCCAAATGACATGGACAAACATGCAAAACCACTGAACTTTTACACACAGTCTAAACATTATTCACTTGAATCATATATATATATCGATCGATACAATCTGGTGTTCATGCTTTCAACCATATAACATAGACACGATCACACATGTAGAAAGCAGTATACACACAGAAGTCAGCTAAACTACAAGCACATAATAAACAACCTACGTATACAGCCACTTGGCACTAACTCTTCCATGATTCTGTCCTACTTTCCCACTCGCACACTCTAAGTAAACATTCACAAGGGTGGGAGTAGGAAATGTTTGTAATACTGAAAAGCTTGCAGCTGGGGTCCAGGGGGCAGCTTAAGGTCCCTGGTGGGGTGCAGGGGCAACGCCCTGCCGGACGTTGACGAAAACTTGACATTCAAGCACAGTTTACTGCGTTCTCCTTTGATACAAACCCTGAATTTTATGCTTCTCAGTACTATATAGTCATATACTATTAAAAAAAAAAAAAAAAACAGATTGGAGAACCAGCGCACACATCCATCGAAGTGCAAATGGGGAGGGGGAGGGGGGGCAAATCGCCAAAACGGAAATCTGTATAATACGGAACTACTCCCACCCATGCATTCAAGATACACAGACATGCTTTATCCAATGAATACTACTTAAAATACTGTAGATGCATAAATACTATTCTGTTTAATTAAAAAAAGAGTAAATGCATTCTGAGGGGGTCAAAACTGTCATGGCATATAATTATTGTTATTATTATGAATACTTATATAGCGCTTATCCTCGGCTAGAGACCAAGCTCTAAGCGCGTTACAGTCCACACTCGTTTACACCATATCTAAAATCTAAAAAAAAAAAAAAATTAAACCTCCCCCCCAAAGTGGCAATCAGGGAAAAACAAAATCACATCTGAGAAGGAAATGCTACGAATAAATGATGAAAAATATATATATATGATATTTAAAAGATAATTGAAAAAAAAAAAAGAAACAAGACCAAAAATACAAAAAAAAGACATACCGCATTCACGTCAGTTAAAAGCATACAGTTTGGGGGATGCTTACTGATAATTAAAAGAACAAAGTCACACAAAACTCATACAAACAGAAATGTTCATTTTCTTGACAAAATATCTTTACTATATATGTTCAATTGAAAAAAGAAAAAAAAACAAGAAAAAAGAAAAATAAGCAATGTAACAAACTTTCCTGATTCCCACCAAAAAAAGAACTTTCACCTCCACCCTGGTTATCCATGCCTTGCTCAATTCACACGGAAGTGCTGTAAAGCACCATGGTATGGGAGTCGCCAGTTTGCTGACACTGATAAAATCATGCAGAGTATTTTGCCTCACATGGCCTTTTCACGTGAACCTACGTTTTTCAGGACTGCCAAGTTGTATGGTTTTCACAGAGCATGCTATGATGTGTCTTTTAACATGCTAGGATGTGTCTTTTAACATGCCATGATGTGTCTTTTTACATGCTATGATGTGTGTTTTCATGATAAAATGCTGTGCCTAATCCAAACATTGAGGAAAAGAGAGACTCTTCAAGGACTTAGCAGTGACTTAAACAGAACTGAGATAGGAAACCTAGAGTCCGGCCCAGTTTTGAGCCAAGATGTGAACTCCAGTGAATCATCCTCTATGATGGGGGCTGGAAAAGCACAGTGGTAGAGCACCGGACTTGTAATCTTGTTGACCCTGGGCTTACAGGTTTGAATCTCTGCCGGGCTGTTTTGGTACAGGGGGATTTTCTCTTCAGAGTTAACATTGGTTCTGACTCCATTTCCCATACAGTCCTTCGAATGAGACTATAAACCGAGGTTCCGTGTGTGAATGCACGCATAACATCTTGCACACACGTAAAATCCCATCACCAACTTTCTTCTGAGTAGGCCAGTTTGGCCGTTGGTATGGATGACACGTTACACATAGCATGCACCTTCCCCAAAGTTAGAGTATGGCTGCCTTAATGGCGGGATAAAAAAAAAGGTCATACACACAGAACTCCACTCCCTTTGTTGGGTAGCTGGGATTAATCCTTGCCTGTCTATACAGGGAGTGTCTTCAGGTATATCAGCCTGCATACGCGGAAAATAAAAATCCTCTGTGATTTTTTTTTTAATTCAATCTTTTTCTGTGGCCCATCACATCCTACTCCTGTGGTGACTGGTTTATATTTCCTCCCCACGTCCACGCTTTATTTGTGTGAAGATCTTTACTTCATATGGAACGCCGCTGAATGGATGTGATGGCACTCTCTATGTGTGGATGGGGGGGGGGGGGGGGGGAGAGGGGGGGGGAGGCATGATTCATGCTGGCTCCATGACCACTCAATTACTGTCAGCAGCAGGCAGAAAAGACGGGTGTCCTGCATAACAATGCTGGATCAGACCAGGCACCAGTGAACACCACCACCAAAGTGACCCAGCAGCAGCGCAGGGTCTCCTCAGGTGGGATGCCTCAGGGTGAACTGATTCTGACAGCTCCTTGAGGACTCTGCCGGTGCCCAGGCCTTGCGAGGACAAACTGGGTGTGTGTGTTGGGGGGGGGGGGGGGGGGGAGTAGCAAGACTGAACAGTGTGGAAGCACTGACTAATAACGAGCATCCAGGATGAGGTAGAACAAGAGAAAGTTTTTTTGTTTTTTTTTCTGATGAACACTCTGACACAGTTCCCAATACTCTCTAATTACAGCATTGACTGCAAACAGTTCTTACTTTAAAGAAAGTAAATTTTGGAAGTAAAAAAATTGAAATCATCCATTATACATTCACATTGTTGATTTCAACCTTCGTTGTTGCATTCATACCTGTAACCTTGTTTCAATTTGACCATGCTGTCATGATAATTTGATGCTCATTCTCATTCACATGTGCTCATATGCAGTCGTCATGATTCACCCTTGATCCTCACACTCAGAGAAGAGAGAGAGAGAGAGAGATCAGAAAGAGAGAGAGAGTCAGAGAGAGAAAGAGAGAGAGAGTCAGAGAGAGAGAGAGCACGCACACAAAATTACACAAAGATTGAAGAAGGAACGAAGCAGACATACACGTAATTACCAGACTATCAGTTACAAACAGAGATATCATCAGGAATTGATTAGCAGGGGCTGGAAGGGAGTAAGCCTCTAACAATGGGTGTTCAAACCCCTGTGAGCCCCATAAACAAAGCAGACATACACATAAATACCAGAATATCAGTCATAAACAGTCTTGAACAGGTGTGGATTAGCGGGGCTGGGAGTGGGTAGGCATCTAGGTGTAGGAACCCCTGTGAGCACCATTCTGACAAAGAATTCAAAAGCACATTCCAATGGACAAAAAAAAAAAAAGACTATCTGTTTTTGGCGCTGTACCTCTCGGGTTTGACAGTGCTAGCTACACAATAGAGGCATCATCAAAAAAATGTTGAATGTTTTTGTTATGAGCTTCATAACGTTGGTTATAAAACAGAAAATCACTGGACTTCAGGGAAGGCAAGGTAAGGTAATGTTGCTTATAGCCCAGCCGACCACAAAGAGCCACATCAGGGCTGTCACCACATTAAAATCAACTCACAAATCATTCATTTACCTAACTCTTTAAAATACATCTTCTAAAAACCCACCCAAAATTTTGTTAAAAATCTTTTCACAGTAAAAATCTCAGATCCGATGAGAAATGTTAATCTCTTTCAAGAATTCAAAGATCGCATCTCTGAACAAGATTTTCATGGAATCTGCTGTAAAATGTTTGTGTCTCACATCATGCAAGTCCCAACACTCTAAAAGAGTATGACTGCAGGAGAAAGGAAGAAAATAAACGATAATGCTAATGGTTATGAAACAGAAAGTCACTGGACTTCAGGGGAAAGGAAGAAAACAAACGATAATGCTAATGGTTATGAAACAGAAAGTCACTGGACTTCAGGGGAAAGGAAGAAAATAAACGATAATGCTAACGGTTATGAAACAGAAAGTCACTGGACTTCAGAGGAAAGGAAGAAAATAAACGATAATGCTAATGATTATGAAACAGAAAGTCACTGGACTTCAGGGGAAAGGAAGAAAATAAACGATAATGCTAATGGTTATGAAACAGGAAGTCACTGGACTTCAGGGGAAAGGAAGAAAATAAACGATAATGCTAATGGTTATGAAACAGAAAGTCACTGGACTTCAGGGGAAAGGAAGAAAATAAACGATAATGCTAATGGTTATGAAACAGAAAGTCATTGGACTTCAGGGGAAAGGAAGAAAATAAACGATAATGCTAATGGTTATGAAACAGAAAGTCATTGGACTTCAGGGGAAAGGAAGAAAATAAACGATAATGCTAATGGTTATGAAACAGAAAATCACTGGACTTCAGGGGAAAGGAAGAAAATAAACGATAATGCTAATGCTGGAACAATAGCTTATTGGCTGCAGCAAAAAAAAAATACTGAGTCCAATGAACAAACTCTCAGCAGCTGTACCAAAGAATCTTTGAAGAGAAAACATCTTTGGGACGATCGTTTCCCCTCCTACCTCCCAGGTCACGTCAGACAGTTTGAAAAGCACCCCAGGTTATAGGTCACATTCAGATGCAGTCTTCCAAGATGAAAACTAGCGGTGAAAATCAGATCTGAGGACTGAAAACTAAATAAACATCAGCTGTACAAAGTTCTGGAATCAAAGCAGTTCTTTCAGATATCAAGCAAAACCAAGTCACTCCATTTCAAAATGTTGACCAATGCAAACCAGTACTTTGAAATAGTACTTCAATCATTTTTTTTTTCTAGCTAGTAACTGTTCGCCTTCTGAATCATATCTGATCACAATGACATTTTATATCACTGGCCTCATGTCAGATCATTATTCTATATCAGATCACCAGTCTTCAGTATCAGATCGGATTTCTTCTAAATCATGCTTTACAAACAGTCACACATACCAAAGAAATATTAATCCACTTTCAGAATTTCATATTACCAAGAACGAAAGGATTTTCACATACAGAGATTCAATATTTGCGGTTCAAACAAATCTCTTCTTCTTTTTTTTTGTTTTGGATGGTTTTATGTTCAAATGTGCTTCTCCCCTGCCCCCCTTTGTGTGTGTGTGTGTGTGTGTGTGTGTGTGTGTGTGTGTGTGTGTGTGTGTGTGTGTGTGTGTGTGTGTGCTTATCCTGGCATATCCAGCAAATTGGTTAGCCCATCTTCAACAGAAACTGGTTATTGTGACATTTGTTCTGTTAATGTCATATTGCCTACCTTCCAATGTTCAATCATTGCGACATCTGTTTGACTTATTTTCGTGGCTCATTTTCAACAGAAACCCTCTATTCAATCATTGTTGTACAGCTCATCTTTGACTCAAACCACTTATTTGACATCTGTTCCATTAATGCTATATGGCCCACCTTTGACCGAACAACTGTGACATCTGTTCAATTCATATTGTAAGGCCCACCTTTGACAAAAACAAGTTAATGTGAAATCTGTTCAACTGACGTTGTATGGCTCACCTTTGACTGAAACTAGTTAACTGACATCTATTCAATAAACGTTGTATGGCTCACCTTTGACAAGTTAACTGACATCTATTCAATTAAAGTTGTATGGCCCACCTTTGACTGAAACCAGTTAACTGACATCTATTCAATTAACGTTGTATGGCTCATCTTTGACTAGTTAACTGACATCTATTCAATTAATGTTGTATGGCCCACCTTTGACTGAAACTAATCATTCTGCACAAAGCCCTTGTTTACAATTACATCTTGGTACCTTTGATTGCTTGCTCCTACATGTTCACACACCTCAGTGCTTTCCCCACCTACATGATTTCTACCTTCACAGCACGACACAGACACTGGACATGACACAGTCTGGTTCTCATCAACGATTCTCCCACTGGCGCTTCTCCTCTCTCAGATCTTCCTGTTCTTTCACCTCAGATTGAAATTCTCTTCAGATAGGACACGTGTTCTCAGATCTCAGATTCTCCGAAGTGCCGGTGTGTTGTATGTCATGGTTGTGATCACATTAGTCCTCATGAGTAGAGGAGTCATTTCCTTCCACTATGCGTGAATACTCCAACTTCCGCCGGTCACGCCTGAGGGAACACAGCGTGACGATAAAGAGCACGCCGCCTCCAACGTATAGACCAGGGTAGAGAATGTAGAGAGCCTCTGCACACAGCCAGTCAACATCCAGTTTATGGCAAGGCCAATCACAGGCACCGTCTCAGAGCTACTGGGATAAGATCTGAAAACTGAACTATGTGCATAAAGCCTTCTGTGTGTGTGTGTGTGTGTGTGGGTGGGTGGGTGGGTGTGTGTGTGTGATATTTTTCCTTCTTTTTCTTTCACTGTTCATAATTCAACAGACTTGTATTAAGACAAATCAGGAAAGGAAAAACTAAACTGAGCAAAATTAACCACAGACAGGAAATCAAAAAAGACCAGCAGAAAAATCAACATATTTCATGTAGTAATTCACGTCAGTCAAGGCACTGCATCCAACCATTATGTCTGTACAGAAACAAAATCAAAATGTACACAGCAGCTGATGAACAGACACACACCCTGCCCAACTCAAGCTTTCTGTTGGCCACACATGACCGCTTTGCAGACACTCGAACCAGCAGCCTGACATCATCAGAATCACAAGTTAAGACGCTATACAAACTTGAGTTTTTCTGGCCAGAGTCTCTCCATAAATGAAAACGACACAATTTGTATATGTTTGAAAAGCACTCTTCATTCAAGTTTTCACTAATGATAATGTTACAGACCTGAAGGGTAAATCCGGTGTGCAAACCTGCATACACGAAATTCACTGTTAGGAGTATTTTTCACGGAATATTTTCCTGAAAAATGTTGCATTGGCAAAAACGTCTTTGCTGTCTGAATAATTTCTTAGCTGGAAAACATTTTTCATTTAAAGTAGAGGTTCTGTATGAACAGAACTGCGTTTTAGCTGGATATATGTCAGTGCATGGCAGTATTGAACCTACCGTATTTCTTGTGAACATGTCCATTGTGAAACAACAAGGAACTGGTGGAGTTATTAACCTTGACCACACTACACCACATGTTTATTCCAAGACTTTTTCTTTTTTTAGTAATGGAGTGTATCCAGTGAATTTTCTATGCATCAAGAATACATGGGTGCATAGGTCTGTAGACACAGACCCTACATACAACCCACTGAAATTTGACAAAGATTCATTTTAATGTTTTCCAGTTAGCTTCACACACATACACACACACACACAAACACACGCACACACACATGCACGCATGCACACACACACACACACACGCATGCACGCACCACACACACACACACACACACACACACACACACACACACACACACACACACTGCCCATCTCTCCCCTTGCCCCACTAGTTCCCTCCCTCACCCTCACCTCTCAACCCCCCCCCCCCCCCCCCCCCTCCCTGTTTCCCTCAACAACAAACAACTCCACAATTCCAACCATCTCTTCAGACATGTCCGCGCGCTAGCAGACCTAGGTGTTCAAAAGCAGCATGTGCGAACAGTAACAGTACGGGATCACGCTGACCCCACCCTCCTGCCCCTCATCAGCCCTTTCCCCTTCCCACACACCCTCCCCTATACCTCCCCTTAAAACACCATGCCAAATGCTTACATTTCACATCGGTATTGGCAAATCAAGCACATTCAGCAGCCTGTATGGGAGGCACCAGCTCAGAAATACTGCCACACCCCACCTTCAAATTCATGTTGACCCCCCCCCCACCCCATCCTCCCCTCCTCTCCCAATGCCCATCACCCCCCGACCCTTCTCTTCTCCACCCCCACCCAAAGGTGCACACACCTCTCAAGGCTTTGGTGCTAGTAGACCCAGCGTGTTCAAAACCATCCTGAATAGGTGGCACCAGCAGAGGCACATTTCCGCCGATGTTGGTGATGATGAAGAGGTAGACGGCGATGGCTGATGTCTTGAACTGAGGCTCCACCAGCTCCACCAGGACCGTCAGCGCCACACCCACCCACATCTCACCTGTCCCATCATCGCATTCATCCATAGATAGTTGTCGGTGCCCACACCCACCCACATCTCACCTGTCCCATCATCGCACTCATCCATAGATAGTTGTCAGTGCTACACCCACCCACATCTCACCTGTCCCATCATCGCATTCATCCATAGATAGTTGTCAGTGCCCACACCCACCCACATCTCACCTGTCCCATCATTGCATTCATCCATAGATAGTTGTTGGTGCCACACCCACCCACATCTCACCTGTCCCATCATCGCATTCATCCACAGATAG
This sequence comes from Conus canariensis, assembly GCA_033310375.1. Taxonomy (NCBI): domain Eukaryota; kingdom Metazoa; phylum Mollusca; class Gastropoda; order Neogastropoda; family Conidae; genus Conus; species Conus canariensis. The sequence goes on along the minus strand of CM065746.1, from coordinate 25,834,545 downwards.
TTGTCAGAGCAACACCCACCCACATCTCACCTGTCCCATCATCGCATTCATCCACAGATAGTTGTCAGTGCCACACCCACCCACATCTCACCTGTCCCATCATCGCATTCATCCACAGATAGTTGTCAGTGCCACACCCACCCACATCTCACCTGTCCCATCATCGCATTCATCCACAGATAGTTGTCTGTGATACACCCACCCACATACCTGTCCAATCATATTCATCCATAGACAGTTGTCTCCCTTTATCCATCTTGATCTTCAAGTCAATGCACTATCCATCTGCACCCTGCCATCCAAACATCACTGTTTGCCAACTATCCATCCATCCTGTCCCGCCAGTCAAGAGGTCGGTCTACTTTCCCTTATTACACAGTGTACTTGGACAGAATAATTAAGTACTAAAACAGCACATTCCAGGTGGAAAAGTTTCTTCTTCTGTGTCAGCCTCTTGCATTCCACTCAAAACGTGTTTAAAGAACAAATAAAATATCTTTGTCATCTAACATGTTGTGCAGCTGACAATAACAGCGCTTATACTGTTGCCGTGACAGTGGAGAATTCACAGTCCCTGGCATGTGATCTTGCTGGTGATGACCAGGGTGCTAGTGTGCACTGTATGAGTGTGTCTGAAGTTGACCCAGATTTGAAGGGAGTGAATGTGACAATGATTCAGGCGACTCGAATGTGGTGAATCGCTGGCTAAGGTATGAGCAGGTCAGGACAGAAAAAAAAAATCCTACAAATAAGCGGTTTTGATGAGAATTGAACCCACAACCTCCCTGCCAGGAACTTGCAACACTCAGCGCTTCGCCAAGGCCACTGCAAACATTGTCCAAATTCCTGACATAGGAAAGCTGACACTCAAATTCTTTTGTCTAATATCACACAATTTTTGTGAAAAGACGTAAAAATGAAAGTACTACCACTACTACTACTACTACTACTACTACTAAAATTCTTTATGACTGTCAAAGACATTGAATGACTGCTAAAGAATCCCTAAGACTGATTATGTAGATGTATTCTTACCAAGGTAGGGTTTTTTCTCCTCACAGAAAAATCCCACCATATTATACTTTTCCCCTTTTCAAATTGAAAATTTTGACCAGGGTCATGTTTTTCTTTACACAGAAAACACCCTACACTGAGAA
>CM065746.1:25800888-25828388 GCA_033310375.1 Conus canariensis | reverse complement strand
GAAATAGTCCGTCAGCAGGCTGACAGCAAAGGGAGTGCACCCCGCCTCACTGAAACGGACCGACTGTCAGGTCAGAGATGAATGGGAACGAAAGACTATCGCAGGATCCCCGTAATAAAGATATCTTCTCTGGAAATGGGAAGAGGAAGGAAAGAGTTCAGCTTGAAACGTTAGCGGCAATATCACTGATGCAGACATCAGTCTCTTCCGCTGTGGCCTGGAAGGCCTGGAGCATCAAGCATTTGTTCTCTTGATATGAGGGTGCTTGGGTTCAATCCAGGATTCAAAGACAGAGATTTTCTTTTCAGAGTCAATATTTGTCCAGATTCTCTCTCTCTCTCTCTCTCTGTCTCCGTCTCTCTCTCTCTCTCTGTTTCACACACACACACACACACACACACACACACACACACACACACACACTCGTATGAACGCATGCATGCACAACACACACACACACACACACACACACACACACACACATACACACACACACACACTAACTCGCATGAACGCATGCATGCACAACACACACACACACACAAACACACACTTACACCAAACTTTTAAAAAGAGGTCCCTCGTGTGAATGCATGTGCTTTAAAAAGAAAAGGAAGAAAGAAATGGAAAACCAGTAAATCCCATGCCCCATAGAAGAACCGTCTGTCCTGAGCTGATGGGATGGACGACAAAAACAGCCAGACATATAAATAGGTACTAGAAGCATCTTCACTCACAGAATCCCCAAACCAATCTTCCCTTTTCACCAAAAATTCAAACATTAAAACGGAAAACTTTCAATATTTTCTCTTGTGCGTGTGTGTGTGTGTGTGTGTGTGTGTGTGTGTGTGTGTGTGTGTGTGTGTGTGTGTCTTTCTCTCTCTCTCTCCCTCTGTCTCTCTCTCTCCCCTCTCTCTCTCTCTCACTCCCCCCCCTCTCTCTCTCTCTCGCTCTCTCTCTCTCTCCCTCTCCCTCACTCACCCAAAGCCCAGAAGGAAGCGCACAATGACCAGCTGCCAGTACTCTTTGACCAGGCCGGTCAGCACCGTGGCCACTGACCAGAAGATCAGACAGCCGGCCAGCAGGACTTTGCGGTTGTACAGGTCAGCGGCGAAGCTGATGAAGATGCCAGAAAAGGTGTACACCAGGATGAAGACGGGGCCGGCGAGGATCTGGTATTCCAGGCCCTGCCCGTTGTAGTCCCACACACAGGCAGGCTGTCCTTCCGGGGTCAATGTCGCAAGGCAACTGACGTTAAAAAAAAAAAAAAAAAAAAATCCATAAGAATGATCAGTTAGGTTACTGTGTCTACACAGAAACCAACTTCGAAGAGAGAAAAATTACTGTGCTGCTGAACAGGGCCGAAACACTTGTCTGAGGGGGAGGGTTTCTTTTCTGAAGACCTTCTGCTGTCAAAGCTCTCCCTAGGGTTTCTTCCTTCTGACTGCTGCTGCCAAACGAAAGAAACAGATTACAAAGCAAGCACGACACGTTTCAAACTCTCTGGTCTTCTCTGGGGGGAAGACAAACAACATTCAAGGCAATCAAAGCGAAGAACGAGCAGTCGCCTTTCTCCTCAAATCGGGCGCAAAATAGATGTCTAAAGCAGATTATACATAGTCATGTGGCACTCACAATATCTGACATATTGGTCACAGGCAAGCTCTCTGCAGCATTGCTGGGCTATGTGATGTTCATGCACATACAAACATCCTCCCCCACACACAAACATCTCTCATCTGCTTTCTCCACACCCCTTCCCTTTACCTCCCCTGCACCTGCCGATGTCCTTTTCAGACTTTATAATTAAAGGAATATTCTTCAACTGCTGACACAATGCAAGACAGAGAGGATCAATACACGGCATCACACCCCAATTTTTTTTATTTTTTTTAAAATTCACTTTGAAATTCCAAACACTGTATTTTCTTCATCTTTTTTTTTTTCCAGTACATGTAAAAACATTGATTTTTTTGGTGTCTGCTGCATGTTTTTTTCATTTCTGTGTTAGTCTCTACACCACTATCAATGACTATGACTATAAGCAATCCGCATGGTATATACTCCACAGAGAAAATGAAGTGGCTCTTTTGCATTCCTGCCGTAAACTGTCACTCCTTTCACTTTTGAAATATGGCATCTCTTCATACTTCAGGACTGTCAATGCCTTTTTGGGGTCCTGGCCCATGGAAAACCCCCCAATTTTTTTTTCTCCCTTATCTGTGTAACATTGGTCATCCAGACAACCTCCATGCAAAATTGTTAAGTCAAAGAGGCTGACTGTACTTTGAACATGATGTAGACTAACGCCGTCAAATGATACTGAGATAGTTTCATGTGCACTCTAAGAGAAACTTCAGTTCAATTCTTTTCTTTTTTTTTTTTTTTGACTCAGTGAAAAGTCACTTCTGACTATACTAAAAAGTCTCCTCGACTACAATATATCGCATCCCTTGATACGACTCGTTAAACAGCGTCCTTCGCCATCGCTCGTTGTCAAGCCTACTCCCCCACCGTTTCTTCCTCCACTCCATCGTTTCCGGTAATAACTTCCGGTTCGCTATCGAAGCAACACATCTATCAAACTCATCTCTCTTTCTATTATTTTAAACGTCTGAACAACTAATTGTCTAACAAATAACTTATTGTCTAACAAATGACTAATAACAAATGACTAATTGTCTAACAAATGACTTATTTTCCAACAAATCGTCTCGCTTTGGTGATGCAAATGAATTCAGCAGTCCAGGGAAATCTTTCCTTCTTGAAGAGTTTTCAGCAGTACTGTTGATGAAGCTCCTCTCTTGGTGAGACAGTCTGCCAGTTGTCTATGAGTTCCAGACCACTTCACTTCTTTCACAATGCCTTTCTCCATCAAGTCTTTTATCCCACTGATTTCCAGCCTCAGACGTTTTTCTGTGACATGTTTTGTTGACTGCAGAGCATCATGTAAAGACTTGCAGTCGGTCATGCAGACTAGAGGTAGACCATCCGTGGTTGCTTTTCCTGTTGTGATCTCCATGAACAATGTTGCAATGAATATTGCTTCATCAATTCCTTCTGCCATCGCCAGTGTCTCTCCAGCCAACGTGCTTCTGACTACTCTGTGAATTTTCTTTGAACTCCAGCAAATTGGAATAATGTCTCCTTCCTCGTTTGCTAAGAAGATAATGAATCCACCTTGAGTTCCTCCGTCATTGAGATTTCCAAGCGAAGCATCAGTGTATACCATCAGTTTCAATGGTCCTGATCCCAAATGATGAAACTTCAACTCTACATGTTCTGACTTGATCCTTTTGATGACTTGATTCGCTTCTGTCAGATGTTCTACTTTTCCATCTTTGATATTTGAAGCAAGCTGACAAGCATCGAATGACACATCAGGACGACTTTGTCGAGCTGTCCATAGAATCTGTCCAACTTTTGATCTGTAAGCCTGTTTCTCATGTGCTGTCATGTCATCCTGTTTTTGTTGAGTTCTTTTCTTTTCGATGGGGATCGGCTCCAAGATATCTGCATACTTGGTTTGCTGTAGAGAGACTTTGTTTCCATCAGATGACAGTTCCAAGCCAATGTACTGGAAAGCTTTGTTTTGTTCCTTTCCAACCTTGAACGTTTTTCTGATTTCATCAACAACAGTCTTTTCAAAGTGTTTTGTTCCGCCCCAGATGAAGTCGTCTACATGGCATGCTAAGACACCTGTAACTTCATTTCCTTCATCCAGAAGAAGACTGCTGGGTCAACTTTTGACATTCTTCCTCTGAGTTTCAGCGGTACATCTTTCACTCTTTTGTACCATTGCAAAGAAGCATCATTCAGTCCGTATACGCATTTTTGCAGATGCCACAACTTTCCTCTGCTATTCGCTTCATTTGGTGGTCTCACAAAAATGTCTCTGTCTATTTCTTTTCCTTGGAGAAAGGCTGTTTTGATGTCCATAGAGCATGGAGTCCACTTTCTTTGTGCAAAGACAGAGAGGATCACTTTCAATGATTCACTTGTGCAAGTATGCGAATCCTTCTGCATCTGCATGTCTTCATTTCCAATTTCTTCAAACCCTCTTGCTACAAGTCTAGCCTTTGTTTTTACTCCGTCCTTTGTTTCTTTGAGTGTACAGATCCATCTGGTGGAAACACATCTTTGTCCATTGTCCTCTATTTCAGTGTACACGTGATTCTTTTTCCAACTTTCAAGTTCTTCTTTCTTTGCATTTTCAATAGAAACTTCATCCATGATCATAACAGTTTCATCTGAATTTGTAGTTGGTGTAGGTTCTGTATTTGACAGTACAAGTCCACTGACTTTTGTCAAATCCACAGACATTCTTTCACCCTCATATTCTTCTGGTTCCAAACATTGAATATTGTACCAGTTCTTATTTCTCCCTGTTGCTTTTCCAGCTTTGCTCAGCACCTTTGCTGATATTTTTGTTCCAGTGTCCACATGATCATATGCAATGATCTGTCCTGGTTCAATTCTTGCTGGATCAATTCTAGTAGCCATCTCTGTGTCATATGGATGATGTTCTTCATCTTCTTCCAAGATTTCTGATTCAGTGTCTAGATCTGACGTTGATTCAGGAATATTTTCTTCACTGTGCGAGATTTCTTCATTTTTAGATCCAGTATCACTTCGATGTTGCTGACAATCATGTGCAGCCTCACTCGCCAGTTGAGAGTCTTTCCTTGCCATCTTCTCCTGCTCTAGATCACCTTTGACCTTTTGTAGTCTGCTTTGGTGAACACGAATCAAAGTTCCACCATGACGCACAAAGATCACGCTCCTATCTTGTCCAATGACGGTTCCCGGTCCTTTCCATTCATGACCATCAGGTCGCTTGTAGTACACTCTGTCTCCCATCTGGTACTGACCTGACCATGGTCGAACCTGTTTCCTCAAGGCTCTTCTGATTTTCTCTGAGCTTTCTGCTTCTGTGAAAGCTTTCCTTGTAGCATGCAAACTTGTGATATGCTCTCCGACTGTCCTACTTCTGGTGATTCCCTCCAAAGCAGGTAGTTCATCTGTGAGTGTGGATGGAAAATTTGGATTCTTCCCAAAGACCAGCTGATATGGGCTGAAACCATGTGTGTTCACCATGGAGTTTTTCGCTGCCAAAGCCCAACACAAAGCAGTCTCAAAATCCGTGTCTTCCTTGTCTGTCCTGACTTTCTGCATGATGTTTGTCAGCGTCTGATTGTGTCTCTCACACAAACCATTGCTCCATGGACTATATGCAGCAGTAGTTTTGACTTCGATGTTGAAGTTTTCACACATGTCCCTGAATTCCTCATTGTTGAACTCTGAACCATTGTCACTGAGTACAACTTCTGGTGGGCCATGTATTGCAATCCAGTGCTTCATGAAGCTGTCAACAATGACAGAAGCCCGTTTGCTCCTGATGATTACTGCAGCACTGAATCTTGTGTATTCATCAATCATGTGGAAGTACCAGACATTTCTATCCAATTCATGCAGATCCACAGCCACTGTGTGATTATAGTCTTCTGCTAAGGGCATCCCTACCACTGGCTTTGGTGGGGTCTTCTTGTGACGTGCACACACATCACATTTTTCAACAATTTCTGTCATATCTCTGTACACTTCTGGATCCTTTATCCCGGCATTTTGCATCAGTTTCTTCAGGTTTGCAGTAGAGGCATGTCCAAATTGCTTGTGAAGCTTCAAAATAGTCTGCTTCTTTTCACTTTCATGCAGTTTTCCTTCCAGCAACAGGATTTCACTCTCCTCACCGTTTTTTGTTTCCTGTTTGCCACAAATGTCGATGCAGTAATGCCCTGTTGATGTGTAGTTCAACTCCACTGGTTGATGAAACATAGTAGCCTTATCATTGCACATGTCCAACACAGCCTCTGCTCTTTTGAGTGAATCCTTGCTCAACAGAAGTGGTAAGTCAATGTCCACAACTTCAGTTTCAATGGTGCACTTAGTATCACCAATTTGTGCTGGTATTGTTGCCTTCATGTAGGACTTGACTTTTGCACCATCACCAAATCTGAAAGTCTTAGCACTTGCACCAGTCTTGATTTGCTTCTTTTTCTTCTGCTCCAGCTGATCAACATATTCTTCGTACCATCTTTTTCCACACACAGTCTTGGTACATGCTGTATCAATGATTGCACATCCAAAGGACTCTGTTAAGAGTATCTCATTTTCAGGTTTGTATTCTTTTGTAAACAAAGCCAAGTTACATTCTTCTTCATTTTCTTCTGCATCTGTCTTGTTTTGATGCTTGTGGGGGCAATCCTTAGCCCAGTGAAACACGCTCTCACAAATAGCACATCTGGTTCTTTTGCCACTCCTGTCTAATGGATTTGTTCCTTTTTGTTCTGCTGTTTTATGTTGTGAACCTGTTTGCTGATATCTGGAAGGTTTCTTTCTGAACTGCTGATATTTGGAACTCTTTACCAGAAATGCTTCTTCTTTTTCCTCTTTGATCTTGATTTCATTCACTGTGCTTACTGTCGAACTGTCCCCAAATATTCTCTTCAAAGCAGATTTCATTGAAGAAAATTCTCTGTCAGACGCTGCTGTCAGAACTAATTGTCTTTCTTTCACTGACAAACCTGCATTGTCCAGCAGTTTAAATGCAAGCACTGAATCTGGATATTCCATTTTGTATTTTCTGCAAATATTGTATCTTCTTTCATACTCAATGATGAAATCGCACATTGACATGTCTTGTCCTTTCCTCAGTCTTTCAAAGTCTGAATATGCTGTGTAAGCCAAGTCAACCTCATCTTGAAGAAAAAGACTATCAAGTGCAGTCAATAAAATATCCATCCCATCTCCTGTGTTCAACCGTGCAACATCGATTTCTAGTGCTTTTGCTCGTGCCTGGCCCGTTAATGACAATGTAACGGCTAGTGCTTGTTTCTCTGGCTTGACGTCCGTTACTAGTTTCCATACTTCCAGTTCGTTTTTCCACGTCTCGTAACTTGTATCCAGCCCCAGGCTCGGCGGTGTTTTATAGCTCTGCGCCATGATTTTTACAACTGGTGAACCATGGACCACGCTCTGCTACCATGAAAAGTCACTTCTGACTATACTAAAAAGTCTCCTCGACTACAATATATCGCATCCCTTGATACGACTCGTTAAACAGCGTCCTTCGCCATCGCTCGTTGTCAAGCCTACTCCCCCCACCGTTTCTTCCTCCACTCCATCGTTTCCGGTAATAACTTCCGGCTCGCTATCAAAGCAACACATCTATCACTCAGGACGATGCAGATCAGATTCACACTTTGAGTTGATGACAACCGCAGTGAAATACATGAAAGTTACTGACTGGAATTGGGGTTGATACTGTGCATTGGCTATACACACAGTGGCTGTGATGCTAGCTGTGTAAACTGAGCAATTATGAAACTTCCTCCGCCCCATCCTCCTCACACACACACACGCACAACCCCAGCTCCAGCAGAAATGGGGGGAGGAAGCGAGAGGTCAAGTAGAACATCGGAATGAAGTGAACCCCAGCAGGATGAATTCCGCCAAGCGGAAGGGTTGGCAAATCTGCCCCCCCCCCTCCCCCCTCAATCGATTTCCCCCCCCCTCCCTTACACCATTCTCCACCCCCTTCCCTCTCCCTCAGTCCCCTACCTGTCCACAGCCGTGGCATTACAGGTCACCCCCTGCGTGGCGTTGTGGGGTAGCGTGGCGTTGAGGTCGCAGGCCTTGTCCCCGAAGTGGATGTCGCGGGCGAGGTCCTGGGAGGTGATGGCCAGCATGTAGCGGTCCAGCTGATTGAACAGGTAGGTCAGCAGCATCAGCAGCAGCACGTAGCTGGCATAGCTGCACACCCACCGGTACCATGGCCGGCTCTCGTCTTTCTTGTCTGCAAGGAAACACACACACACACACACACACACACACACACACACACAGAGTGCCTTATTATATGCATTGAAAATTACACATACCACTGAGCTTTTTAAACATAATGATATGTGTTGAAAATCACACGCACTGCCGAGTTGTAACAATATGTGTTGAAAAATCACATGTACCGCCGAGTTGTAACAATACGTATTGAAAATGACACATATTGCTGACAATTCTAACAACATGCGTTGAAAACGACACATATCGTCGATATGCAATAACACATATGCTGAAGATAACATATACTGCCAAGTTTCAGCAATAACATGTGAAGGGCATCCTTTTCAGTCTTGGGGGAGAAAATGGGGAGCTGTGCCACGGTCTGTTGACTGCCGAGTGGCAGCCCCTGCTACAACTGTACAGTCCAGATCTGGATGACGGCAGACATTGCTGCTGCAGGGGAGTGCCCAATGTGGCGATGGTGGGGCCGGCGCTGCTCTGTGGCATCTGGTTGCTCCTCTGCCCTGAAGGCCTGACTCCACCTGCTGCTGTCAGCCACCAAGGCCTCCCCAACCTCTGGGCTGATGATGCTGACCTTTCTCTCTCTCTTTCGTACACATCTTTGAACCACAGTCTGGTACCAGAGGTATGCTTTCCGTACAGTACTTCTACTGCTACGACTACTACTTCTGGTACCTCTGGTACTACAACTGACTGACACTGAAACCCGTAATAGCTGAAAAGACACCTGACTGACACACAAACCCATAATAGCTGAAAAGACATTATGACTGACACACAAACCCATAATACCTGAAAAGACATCTGACTGACACACAAACCCATAATAGCTGTAAAGACATATGACTGACACACAAACCCATAATACCTGAAAAGACATATGACTGACACACAAACCCATAATAGCTGAAAAGACATCTGACTGACACACTAACCCATAATAGCTGTAAAGACATCTGACTGACACACTAACCCATAATAGCTGTAAAGACATATGACTGACACACTAACCCATAATAGCTGAAAAGACATATGACTGACACACAAACCCATAATAGCTGTAAAGACATGACTGACACACAAACCCATAATAGCTGTAAAGACACCTGACTGACACATAAACCCATAATAGCTGAAAAGACATCTGGCCGACACACAAACCCATAATACCTGAAAAGAAACCTGACTGACACAAAAACCCATAACAGCTGAAAAGACACCTGACCAACACAAAAACCCATAATACCTGAAAAGAAACCTGACTGACACAGAAACCCATAATACCTGACTAACACAGAAACCCATAATACCTGAAAAGACATATGACCGACATACAAACCCGCAATACCTAAAAAGACACATGACTGACACACAAACCCATAATACCTGAAAAGACATCTGACTGACACACTAACCCATAATAGCTGTAAAGACATATGACTGACACACTAACCCATAATAGCTGTAAAGACATCTGACTGACACACTAACCCATAATAGCTGAAAAGACATATGACTGACACACAAACCCATAATAGCTGAAAAGACATATGACTGACACACAAACCCATAATAGCTGTAAAGACATATGACTGACACACTAACCCATAATAGCTGTAAAGACATTGACTGACACACAAACCCATAATAGCTGTAAAGACATATGACTGACACACTAACCCATAATAGCTGTAAAGACATCTGACTGACACACTAACCCATAATAGCTGTAAAGACATCTGACTGACACACTAACCCATAATAGCTGTAAAGACACCTGACTGACACACAAACCCATAATAGCTGTAAAGACATGACTGACACACAAACCCATAATAGCTGTAAAGACACCTGACTGACACATAAACCCATAATAGCTGAAAAGACATCTGGCCGACACACAAACCCATAATACCTGAAAAGAAACCTGACTGACACAAAAACCCATAAAAGCTGAAAAGACACCTGACCAACACAAAAACCCATAATACCTGAAAAGAAACCTGACTGACACAGAAACCCATAATACCTGACTAACACAGAAACCCATAATACCTGAAAGACATATGACCGACATACAAACCCGCAATACCTAAAAAGACACATGACTGACACACAAACCCATAATACCTGAAAAGACACCCAACTGACAATGATCAACATTTTTTTCTTTTGTGCATGAAATTTGTGAAAAGTTCAATTCATAGTTCAATTCAGCATTTGCTTAAATTGTATATACATATAGACGGATGGGAGAAAAAGAAATGAGAAAATAAAGTCAGGGAAATATACCATAAATCATATATATATATATATATATAAACATGGACATGAACATTAACATGAACATTAATTCATTTTCATAGAATTGAAGAGTGCTCACCTATTCCGGATAGGAGCATGTTATAAGATTTCTTGAGTCTCTGAACTACAACGTTGTTTCAAGCTTTCGCTCTCATCAGGTTCTAGAAGTTATTAGATGGCGTAATTTATCAGATGACATATTTTATCAGATGACGTGATATATTGGCTACGTTTTATATGTGTGATGTTCTGATAGGGTCTTTCTGTGTGTCATTTATGTTACATTTGCTAGGAGGAACTTTCGTCTATGTGGGCATGCGCTGATCATCTCCACTCTTGAGTTCAAAGTTGCCATGCCTGGTTTGCAGAGTATGTAGTACTTCTCTGTTGTGCACAAGTTGCATCTTTTGCTGGAGGAGGAGTACGACCTGGCTCTTCGGACTATCTTCCAGGAAATGTCGTAGTCAATATTGTTTTCTTTTAGTGTCCATATGTGTTTACTTAACTCTGTCTGGTTTTTGTATATATATATAAGATTTCTTGAGTCTCCGAACTACAATGTTGTTTCAAGCTTTCGCTCTCATCAGGTTCTAGAAGTTATTAGATGGCGTAATTTATCAGATATATATATATCAGATATATATATATATATATATATATATATATACTGACTTCCATAAAAAACGCGAAAACAAAACAAGCTGAAGGTTGGGGGGGAATTTTATTGGTCACAATTGTACAGAGTTGAAGCGAGAATTCAACGTGATTTGATTCATTACACCGGTAATGTGTGAAAATGTCATCAGCAATATGTCTTTTGGGTGGAAAATCCAAGGTCACGTGACAAACCAGCTTGAAGTCCTAATACCGTGTGTGGCCACCATTTGCGTTGACAACTGCTTGACACCTGCGGCTCATTGAGTGGACCAGGTGGTTGATGCTCCCCTTGGCACACCAGCCCACACATGGACGATGGCCTGGTGAAGTTGAGCCGCTGTTGCTGGTCGTGGACGCAGGAGGTCCAACCGTCTGCCAAGTTCATCCCAAAAATGTTCTATTGGGTTTAAATCAGGACTGAGGGCTGGCCAGGGCAGCACACTGACGTTGTTATGCTGAAGAAATTGCTGGGTGGCCCTGGCGGTGTGTGGTCTTGCATTGCCCTGTTGGAATGTCCAGTTTGGGTGTTGCGCAAAAAAAGGAACGACATGGGGTCTGAGCACTGGTTGATGTAGCGCTGTGCATTGACACCCTGTCCGCGACCAGGACCAATGTTCTGAAAGATGACTGGTCCTATGGCGTGGTTAATGCCAATTGCACCCCATATCATAACGTTCGGGCCTCCCCAGGGGTTCTGCTCTACCACACAGGAGTCAGCATAGCGTTCACCAGGTCGACGCCATATTCTGACACGACCGTCAGCCATGTCAATACAAAAACGGCTCTCATCTGAGAACAGTATGCGTCCCCACTGCTGCCTGTGCCAGTTGATTCGGGCTTGTGCCCACTGCAGCCTGTCCTACCGGTGTCTTGGTGTCAGTACCGGACCTCTGTGAGGACGCCTACATGCCAGCCCATTCTCCTGAAGACGCCGCCGCACAGTGTTGAGGCTGATTTGTTGCTGGAGATTCCCAGGCACCTGTCGAGCAGTGTTAGCGGCTGTTTGCCGCCTGTCCCGCAGATGGGTTCGAACAAGATGGCGATCCTCTCTTGGTGTGGTGACCCGAGGATGGCCTGGCCAGGAACGATCATCAGTGGTACCAGTGACTCGCATGCGGTGCTGCAGACGATAGTGGTTGAGATGTGGACGTTAAAGATGTTGGCGACCTGCCTGGCATCCACACCAGCCTCCAAATGGCCTAGGGCACGATTGCGTTCCTCTGCTCGTAGTCTTGGCATCTCTGTAGCGCTCAGACGGCAAGTCGTTACCTGAACCTTGTAGCGCGGCTTTATAGAGGCTGCATGCCTGCGTACTTGTCGCTGGTTAACTTTGCTCTGCATGGTGTGCACGTGCCTCACATGCAGCAGCCAGTTTGCCATTTTTGTTGACCCTCCAATGCCAGGAATCATGTGTTGCTCACACAATGTTTTCACTGCACGTGAGTCCTTGGACCCAAACAACTTGCCACAATGGGTCAATATTGTATATCACCCCTTTTCACCCAAAAAATAGCCTTTCAATTTTTTGCGTTTTTTATGGAAGTCAGTATATATATCTTTCTGCATAATTAATCATAATTGATTTTTTTCACCTTGGCATCAGTTCCCTCCCTACCCATCACCTTCACCTTCCTTCAGCTGAATCAGGTACCCTCTTTACCGCTGGGTGGACAGAGAAGATTTTCCAGCAGTGCAAATCTAACCTCAGGTCTTGTTCAAACTCAGGACTGTCATCTTTTCCAGCCACTGAAATCTGAGCTCATGTGTAGATCGAACTGGCAAAGCTGTTGACTCCACGCCCTTATACTCCTAGCACCTGAGTTGATTGATTACTGAACCTACACACACACACACACACACACACACACACACACACAACACACACACACACACACACGTGCTCACGCACGCACATGCACACACACACACACACACACACACAACACACTACACACACACACACACACACACACGCACACACACACATACACACCCACACACACTCATCCACTAATAAAATGTCATGTTCAACATACTTAAAATGAGCTCCTCCTCTTCCGAGAGCTCCAGCTGAGCCATACTGATCGGTATCCTTTGACCCAAACCTTTCACTGACAACCCAGTCCACGCCACTGACGGCTAGGATCAACTCTCGTCAGTGTCACAGGTGTTGCCAACTTCCTTTGTAACCCAGCACCTGTGCACTACGAGATCTCTGAGGGCCCACATAGGACATGGGGGGTGTTGGGTGGATGGGGGGTGATGGGGTGGAGGTGAGGGAGGATGCTTACAGTATAATGTAAGCCCGTCAGGCACTTGTTGCCATTAGCCCTAACTCCCGCAAGTGAGTCTGGTACTACTGCACAGAGAACCCATCTTCATAGGGGGGAAATCCCACTGCCTTGGTTTTCAGCAGCAACAACCAACCAACAGTGGACACCACCAAAATTCTACAAAATATGGAATAAAAAGTGAAAAAGATAAACGATAAACATTTGTTCTTTCTGTTTTGTTTTGTTGTTGTTGTTGTTGTTGTTGTTGTTTTTAATAAATGCACACATTAAATGGATGGTGATATGTGACCTACCAGTCTTCAATCTGTTCTTTGTTCTTCATTAAATTGTGGTCAGATCAAGTGAATGGACAACCCAAGGGGGGGGGGGGGGGGGGGGGGGGGGGTAGGGGGGTAACGTTTTGTAGGCTTTCCTGCACCACAATCCCATCACGAACTCGATGTTTGTCACGTGATTCTTTTTTTCTTTTTTTTTTTCGTTTTGTTTTGTTTTTTTCACTCTGTGCCAGCTGCAATATCAAAATAATGTGGGCTTGTTTGTTTGTTTTTTTGGTTTTGTTTGTTTGTGCTCACTGAACCAGATGGAGGGAGATAAAGGGAAGCAAGAGGACAGAGGGAGGCCACTTCACTTTGAAGACAGGATTCTGTCATGTAGGAGAAGCTTTACATGTGACCAGGTGACCACAATTCTGCCGAAATTTGCAGGGCTCAGAAGTACTGAGAGATTTTGCAAGTTATCTCCCCCTTTCTCGTCCAGCTTTGATTTTGGGTTTTGTTCAACGACTCCACCTACCCACCACCCCACCCCTACCCGTCCCACATCCCCATCCTGCACCCCCCCCCCCACCCCCACCCTTCACCCACCACCTTCAAAACAACATCAACCTCTTCACCTGCAACAAGATCTTTTTATTTTTCCTTAAAATATGATTTCAAATTTTTTCCTGAACTGAGGACACATAAAGACTGATCCTCTGTCACACTTTCTAGGCCAGCTTCTCTGCTTCACTCTTGAGGAGTAGCATCAAGTGGGGTCACTGAACAGTGAGCATCCCTTTCCTCATAGCCACAGACCAACGTCTCCGCTCCAAACTGGGACCTGCTGAAGTGTGTGTCAAGCGCTCTTGTCACACACACACACAGAAAAGGTAATACACCTGGTGACGCTGACGCCGTCAGTCTCCAGCTGCTGCCGAAAGCAAACAGGCTTAACAACAGCCAGGATGAAGCACACGCGGCAAACATGAACGATCCATCAGACGGTTGTTTGTGTGAATCATGCCTAGCTCCCCCCCCCCCCCCCACCCCCCCCCCCACCCCCCCCCCCCACCCCACCCCCCCCCACCCCCCCACCCCCCCCCACCCCCCCACCCCCACCCCACCCCACCCCCCCAAATCGAATCCCGCCGGGCCATTTCGGTACAGGGGGATTTTTCCCTAGGAGTTAACATTGGTTCTGACTCCATTTCCCATAAAGTCCTTCGAATGAGACTATAAACCGAGTTCCGTGTGTGAAATGCACGCATAACCTCTTGCACACACGTAAAATCCCATCACCAACTTTCGGAAGAGAAGGCCAGTTTGGCCGTTGGTATGGATGACATGTTACACATAGCATGCACCTTCCCCGAAGTTGGAGTATGGCTGCCTTAATGGTGGGATAAAAAACGGTCATACACACAAAACTCCACTCCCAATACAGGGGGTGTCCACAGGAGTATCAGCCTGCGTACGTAGAAGAAGAAGAAGAAGATTCTTCAATGGGCAGACACAGCACGAATGTTTCACATAACAAGGTTGGAATGCATATCAATCTGTTTACTATTTATTTAGTTGTTGAAGTTTGGTTTGTTTCCTTTTTTTTTTCCTTTTTTTCTTTTTTTTTTTTTTTTTGTTTGCTTATTGAGGAAGGGTGTGCGGCACAGGAGAAGGGACGGGGCTGTTGACTTAGAACAGGTGTATCTGTAATCTGCCACAACGTGTTCACATATTCATCCATTTCTTACTCCCTTTTTCAACCTAAATGCAGGGGGGGGGGGGGAGAAGCGGTGGCATCCTTTATCAACTTAATGGATTCCAGCGAAATCACCATACGAGTGGACGTTGAGACAAAACCAAAACGAAGGTCACTACGACAGCAGGGCATGAAAGACTACAGAATTCTACCATTTTCTTTCTTTTATAATGAACAGTGGTAAGGTTGGGGCCAATGACCATGATTATAAGAAGGTTGGGGACAACGACGATGATTATAAGACGGTTGGGGACAACGACGATGATTATAAGAATGTTGGGGACAATGACGATGATCATAAGAAGGTTGGGGACAATGACGATGATCATAAGACGGTTGGGGACAATGACGATGATTATAAGGAGTTCCCTTTTGTCCAGACGCCACATCATAGGGCTGTACTCTTCACCTCTTTATTCATCCCAGAGCAAACCAGACATGAGAGACACAGACACCTGCAGTTTGGTCGGGAAATTTCAGGACCCTTCTAAGACATCCATTAAATGAAGCAAACTTGGCTGAGTGGTTTTAGTCTTTTCATTTAAGGCCACACTATGCGAAACTCTGCAAAAGAGCCGACCAGGGTAAAAAAAACAAACAAACCTACAAATAAGTGATTCTGATGGGACTCAAACTCAGGACCACAAAGCTGCGAGCTAATGGTGCTAACTGCTGCACCACAGAGGCTGGTTAGGTTCATATATACATATATTCATTAGAACTAGACTTTTGCGTACCTAACATTTTTATACAGTTCTGTGCCATTTGCACATGTACAGGCCAGTCCTCTGACACGCCCCTCATATCTTTTAAAAGGTGAAGAAGCTCCATGGTGCATCCCATGTGATAAGTTCCAGCATGTTTTGTGTAATTTTGTTTTTAATGAATTGTATGTGTATTGCATGTGTGCGTGCGTGCGTGCGTGCGTATGTGTGTGTGTGTGTGTGGGTGTGCATGCGCGCACGCACATGTGTGCGTGTGTGTGTGTGTGTGTGTGTGTGTGTGTGTGTGTATGTGTGTGTGTGTGTGTGTGTGGGTGTGTGTGTGGGTGTGTGTGTGTGCGTGTGTGTGTGTGTGTGTGTGGTGTTGTGTGTGTCAGCATTGTGTGTGTTGTGTGTGTGTGTGTGTGTGTGTGTGTGTGTATATATATATATATATAGGTGTGAGTGAGTGCGTGTGTAATTGAGTGTGTGTATGTATAAGGAAGCCATGAGGAAAATCTAGATATGTGTGTGTGTGTGTGTGTGTGTGTGTGTGTGTGTGTGTGTGTGTGTGTGTGTGTGTGTGTGTGTGTGTGTTGTATGCTAAGAGTTAACTTCAGTGAGGTTACAGCCCTGAGAGGGGCCCTTGCAATTGGCTGGGCTGTAAATGTGCGTGTGTGTGTGTGTGTGTGTGTGTGTGTGTGTGTGTGTGTGTGTGTGTGTGTGTGTGTGTGTGTTTTAATGTATTCTAAGAGTTAACTTCAGTGAGGTGACAGCCCTGAGAGGGGGCCCTTGCAGTTGGCTGGGCTGTAAACACCGTAATCCCTTGCACACCCAAAGCTATGGAAGTTTCTTTTTCACTGCCAACAGTGAGGTCTGACAGTGAAAAAAAAAAAAAAGACAAAATCACCATAGTAACAGTCTGAACCCATATTTGACTGTGGACATGTATACATTTCTGTGCCAGGGGACTTAACACCAGGATACGTCTTAATTGTGCACAGCGTACATTTCGCACAGATGTCAAGGTACTTCAGTCATGACATGAACAGTCCAATCTTCAATGTTTGACCTTAGCCTGAATGTCGGTTCCTCCAGTTCTGTGACTGACACATTTTCTTTGCACTGCAACCCTGTTTCATTCGGATCCCTGTTTCATTCGGATCCCTGTTTCATTCGGATCCTGTTTCATTCCGACCTGTTTCATTCCGATCCCTGTTTCATTCTGATCCCTGTTTCATTCCGATCCCTGTTTCATTCCGATATGAAAACCTGGGGATCACAAACATAATGCACACCGTGTCGGTGGTAAAAAAAAAAAAAAAAAAAAGGTACTCAAAAAACAAAACTTGTAAGCTGCATTCACACACTCAAAAAAAAAAAAGGCTAAGCATGTTGTGTATACAAGGCTAAAATTCTCATCTCATACACACAAATATGTGAAAATGTACATGCAAATATACAGTACACAGGTCTTAATGCATGCTTGCATTGCATGCCCAAAAAACTATTTAAATTCAGAGTTCTTACATAGCACCTAACTGTGCGTGCTTAGAGATCAAGCTCTAAGCGCTTTACAAT
This sequence comes from Conus canariensis, assembly GCA_033310375.1. Lineage (NCBI taxonomy): Eukaryota > Metazoa > Mollusca > Gastropoda > Neogastropoda > Conidae > Conus > Conus canariensis. The sequence continues at coordinate 25,810,975 of CM065746.1, read as the reverse complement.
CGTTTGCACTTGAGGCCACCCACTGTGTGCAGCAGAACTGCCAAGTCCAGCAGTTGTCAACACTTGTTCTTTGTTCTAAGTCCTTCCGTGTCCACTCCGTCATGTTAATCTTAGTTTGAGTGCTCAGGCCAGTTCAGCCATGCAGTAGCTTGAAGCCCTTCATGTGCTGTGACCTTGCTCACAATCAAACCATGACATCATTCACCCTGCCTCCAAAGCATGTGATCTGTTATGGTTAGCTGAGGGGCATATCAGCATCAGCAGCAACAACAACAACAAAAAACATCAATTTCTAATTTAAAAAAACAAAAGTTTTTAGTACATCCGCCAGACAACAGGGAAAAAAAAATTACATGACAAAACACAACACGTTTCGACCTCTTAATTCTTCTTCAGGTAAGATCAGCAACATCCAGGACAAGGAAAACAAAGAACGAGCTATCTTTTATCTTCTTGAACTCGGCACAAGATGGGTGCTGAATCACTTGTTTGTCACTGTTGTGTGGCAGATTTACTATAAATTATTTTCTAAAATTTGTTTCAGATTCCGCCTGCACTCAACTCACTTTGAAGCTATCAATTTCTAAACAACAACAACGAGTCTTACACTTAAGATTTATGTTGTGCATCAGCAGCGACGTCAACAGCCCAGTGAAAACAATAACAAAAGCACATCAGCAACCTGGCAACAGAAACACTCACTCTAAGAGTCCTGGCTGCGCAATAATATCATCAACAACGACATAAACAATCATCATCCAAACACACAAACAAACAAACTACTTACCATTCAAAGCGAGGTGTTCCCCACTAGTTCTGAGAAGGGGTGTTCTGACGTCCTCGGTATCCTGATCGACACCATCACCTGATGCCGACATGAACCTCTGACCTTGCCTCATTTCTTCGTCTCGCTCCATGGAAGCTAGTCTGACTTAACCTCTTTGGTTATTCTGATGACAAAGAAAGAAAAGGGATGTACGGAGGAGGGGAAGACAGGAAGGTGGGGGAAGTGGGGAAAGAGAGAGTGCAGTACTTGGTCAACGGCTGCCATTGCAATATTGGTTTAAGAATATAGTAAATACAGAAAGAAAGGAAGTTGCCTATTCTGGTCAGGAGTCAGATTACAAGAAGACTGACTAGCATGAATGTATTTGTGCGTGCATGCATGCATGCGTGCGTGCGTGTGTGTGTATGTGTGTGTGAATGAGTCTGCGTACATGTTTGTGCGTGTATGTGTGTGTGTGAACGTGTGTGTGTGCGTATGTGTGTGTGTGAATGTGTGTGTGGTGTGTGTGTGTGTGTGTGTGTGTGTGTGTGTGGCGCATGCATGTGTGCATGTGTGTGTGTGTGTGTGTGTGTGTGTGTGTGTGTGTGTGTGTGTGTGTGTGTGTGTGCATGTGTGTGTTTATCGGTGGATAGGATACTGCTGCATTAGACACCTACCATCAATTAATAGGCAATCCAGCCATGACAAGTTTCCATGTGAACATGCACATGTATGTGTGTTTGTGTGTGTTACAGAGAGAGAGAGAGAGAGAGAGTGTGTGTGTGTGTGTGTGTGTGTGTGTGTGGTGTGTGTGTGGGGGGGGGGGGGCTGTGTGTGTATGTGTATGTGTGTGTGTAATGTGTCTGTCTGTGATGGGAGAGAGGGTAGGGAAGGGAAAAAAAAAGGGGGGTAGGAAACAACATCACATAAGTTCCATGCAGCCCTTAACTAAAGCACAGCTTTCTCTCTTCACAACGCAGTCTCACCATCTCCTGCTCTGGGTTTTGTCTCCATGCCTGTCCAAACGACTCAGGTTTGTAGATTAAGCACTCACATTCCACCACCATTATGCAACTCACCAAAGAAACGATCAAGATGGATTGGACACTTTACACTGTCAATTGTTGTGTCATCAGCTGCTAAGATTGTCACTGTCATCAATTTTCTGTTGGTGGTGGGGTAACAGGGGGCAACAGGAAATGTGTTGCCACCTCCAGCCGTCTTCATCAACATCCTGTGACATTCTTCGAGCACAGCCAACTGACAACATCCCTGGCACAGTCACTGAGAAATGGACAGGTGGAAGGATCACAGTGATACTCATGTCAAATGATACGGGGGATGATGATGGTGTTGATAAATATGGTGGTGTACGTGGTGATGCTGATGTCAGTGCAGGCGCTTGTGTTAATGTGTGTGAGAGAGTGAGAGAGAGAGAGAGAGAGACTCAGAGAGAGACAGAGAGAGAGAGAGAGAGACAGAGACAGAGAGACAGAGAGAGAGAGACAAGAGTATCTAAATGTACAGAGCATGCTAAGGAACTGCCGAATGGATGTGTGTCATGAGACATGTAAACATGACAGCCTACACATGGTCTATAGTTGTACTTACATGCAAAAACCTAGGAGCATACACGCCTGTGTTTATCTATTGGTATATATGCACAGGGCAGGGGAAAGGGGCAGGGTTGGGGGGTGGAGGGGCCGGGCACATAGGCCATGGGGTAAGGGATGTGCGAGCATAATTTTCCAGTCAGGTCAAATTCATAATCTACGGCAAGCTCGTCTTCTAAGTGAAAATCCAGTTTGAGTACATGGCACAGCCAAGCTTGGTTTGCATTCCCTGGGATTCAAAAACTCCTGCTGGTAGCTACAAATCAGTCTGTCTGTCTGTCTGTCTGTCTCTCTCTCTCTCTCTCTCTCTCTCTCTCTCTCCTCCCCCTCTCTCTCCTCCCTCTCTCTCCTCTCTCCCCCCTTCTCTCTCTCCTCTCCCCTCTCTCCTCTCCCCCTCTCCTCTCTCTCTCTCTCTCTCTCTCTCTCTCTCTCTCTCTCTCTCTCTCTCTCTCTCTTCTCCTCTCTCTCTCGATATTCAGAACAATGCAGACTAACAATCGCAAAGATCTATGTGACAAAACAAGGAAAGGGGAAGTGGGAGAAAGGCAGAAAATAGGAATGAAAAAGAAGGGGGTGTTGGAACATGAAATCTCTCGCTAGGAGCATATATAACCCAAGCCACTGAATTCAAGTCTGTCTCTAAATCATAACCATTTCAATTTATATGGTTTAAATAAGAGTTGACTTTTGTCCCTTAATGCCAACTCTTCAGAGGAATCCAGCTTTGTCCATGTGTGTTTGTCCATCTTATCTGTCTGTCTGTCTGTCTATCTACGTGTGTGTGTGTGTGTGTGTGTGTGTGTGTGTGTGTGTGTGTGTGTGTGTGTGTGTGTGCTGTGTGCGTGCGTGGGTGCGTGGTGCGTGCGTGCGTGCGTGCATGCATGCGTGCGTGCGTGCATGTGTGTGTGTGTGTGTGTGTGTGTGTGTGTGTGTATGCAGCGCGTACTTGTGCGTGTGTATGTGTAAATGTTTTTAGGGGGGGGGGGGGGGGATGGAGGAGGGAGAAAGAGACAGGCACAAAGAAAGAGAGAGAGAGAGAGATTTGATCATTCAATCTTGGTGTTTCCAACGGTGACCAGATATTGTATGTAAAAGTGCATCAGGGGATTGGAAGCAAATAGTTTCAGTTTCGTCAAAGAGGTGTCACTGTGTGCGGAGTAGTCCATATACACTACATCACATCCACTGAGTTCTGAGACTACACTGCACATGGTTAAAGCTGATGGATAATGAATTAATGACCAAGATGAAAGAAGTTCAGAAGAGGTTCCCATGGCTATGACTTAGCAGATGTCTGACCTATGCATCAGCCAAACCTGCTGGTCAGACCTTGGGTAACTACCTAACATAGGCTGTGCCGTTATTATCATTGTATGTGTGCGTGTGTGGGTTTGCATGTGTGCACCGATGGTGGGCATGGGCCCATATGTGTGTGTCAATATATGCAGAGCATTTGTGCATGTGCGTGTGTGTATGTGCGTTTGTGTGCATGTGTGGTGTGGTGTGTGTGTGTGTGTGTATGTATGTGTGTGCATGTGCGCATGTGTCTTTGTGTGTGTGCGTGTATGTGTATATATTATGTGTGTGTGTGTGTGTGTGTGTGTGTGTGTGTGTGTGTGTGTGTGTGTGTGTGTGTTGCGTGCAGATGTGCAAGTGTACGCATGTGTGTGATCTGTGGGCTTATGTGAGCATGCTCCTGCACGCATGCATCTACACATATATGTACATATATATATATGTGAGTATGCCTGTGTGCATGGCCATATATATGTTGCTTGAGTGTGTGTGTGCGCAACACCAGAGACCATTTTTCAGATCTCCACATCAAGAGAGGAAGTCACCACACATCCAGACTTAAAGGAAGTCCAAGAAATATCACCAACCAAGCAAATATTGAAATAATCTAAGGGCCAATGCTGCAAAAACTCCCAAAAATGTGGCAGACTCATACAGGGCCCTTCTGATGGTAGACAAAAATGACCAAATGCATATCAACTGAGATGCAACTTTGAATCGCTCAGGATCCCCTGTTTTCACTGTAAATGTATGTGCACTGGTAAGTATGCATCAATGAAGCAAGTGTGTAGAGTGAGGAGTCCATTGATGTGGCTGTGTATTCATTAGAAGAGAAGAGAGAGAGAGAGAGAGAGAGAGAGGTGTGTGTGTGTGTGTGTGTGTGTGTGTGAGTGGTTAGGTGTGGGTACGGGTGTGTCGCTGTTGTTTTGTTGTTCTTGTTGTTGTTGTTACTGATATATAAAAACTATTTCATCTTCCAAACACTTGTTTCCAACAAATAATCTCAAAGGCACACCCACAACCACGCATGCATGCACTCATGCACGTGCACGCATGTATCCAAGCATGTGCGCGTGCACACACACACACACACACACACACACACACACACACACACAACACTACACACTCACACGCACACATATGCACACATGTGTACACAAGTTCATGTGTACACACACACAGAGACACACGCAAACACACACATACGAGTGTACACCCACATACACAGGCATACATATATACACACATACATGTACACACACATGTGCACACGCATGCACGCAGGAGCATATTCACATAAGCCCACAGATCACACACACACACACACACACACACACACACACACACACACATATATAAACACACACACACACACTGCATACACTGGCATACACACTTGGGCCTGTACCTACCCACCCACGCATACACATATACACACACATGTACACTAACCACAAACACATACACTAACTATGGCACAGACAATGCTAGGTAGGTACGAAGGTCTGACCAGCACACTGGGCTAATGTGCAGGTCAGACATCTACTAAATTATAGCCACGAGACCCTCTTCTTAATTAAATTCCTCCATGTTGTTAACTGATTCATTCATCCATCAGCTTTAAATCATGTGCAGTGTGGTCTCGAAACTTGGCAGATGTGGTGTTGCTAATAAAAATGAAAAAATCAATTAACATATGCTCACCTTAATTAAAAATTAGAAAAAAAATCTTAATTATACAATAATGCTACATCAACAAACTCATCCATTCTGCTGCACAACAGCATATACGGAACACAGCACACACAGACAGGTAGCAACTTATTAAACATTCACTGAGCTGCTTTCAAACCCAAATCATCAGAAGCACACAAAAATGGCTAAAATCCTATTTTAGAGTCCCCTCCACATTTCATTTTTTCCCATGGAGAAAATTCTCAATTTGGTGAATGAAAACTCTTCTCCATGGAAAGAACAAAAGGCAGGGGAAAGTGGGAGGAGGGGGCCTAAAAAAAAAACTGGACTTTCTCCCTAAATCTTGCTGCTAATTCAGGACTTTGCCAGATCTTCTCTCTAAAGTTTTCAACATTCCCACACTGAACTAGCCTCACACTTGGAATCACTACTTTTTAACTGTAACAGTTCACCATCACTGGCATTCTATTTCTTGTTCAAGATAGCCAACTTCAAAACTTTGAAGAATCAGTCGTATTAGTGTGCCTGTGTTAGTCTCATCTATATCCCCAAGCACCCAATAGCCAACTTTTTCTAAAGATGGAATAGTATTCAATGTGTATACACATTTTTTCAGATCAACAGCCTCGGTGGCCGTACCAGAACATCTGTCATTTTTGTATTCTCTTTAACACAACTGAAAACAAAATTGATAAACATAGCAGTAGTGCTCATACTACCACCTTTGTTGATCTTTTCATTGGGAATGCTGAAGAACAGAGATAAGTTTATTATCTCTTAAACAAAATCGGAGGCTGACTATTACCTCCTACTTCAAGTTTATTGTAGGCAAGAGCCGATGAACTGAAACCATGATTGCTTCTTTCACATTCATAACTGATGTGAAGGCTTGAATACTCTGCGGCCACAACTCTTTAAGTTGAAGTGTTTGACAGCATTTGTCAACAAAAACAAGTCGCTGCATCTCTTGAAGTGTCTGCAATTTTCGATGCTGAATAAAGCTCCAGAAAAATTATTGTTCTTGCAATTAAAACCCACTCTTGAAGAGCTGCAACTTTCAACTCGGAACAAAGCTGCAGAAAGAGAATTGTACTCGCAATTAAAAAAACCCTGTGTATCCAAGGCACTAAGGTGTGTGGAAAATACATGTCAGACTGCAAAACCTGTGTGTGAAATATCCGCAGTTGTGTGTCATAAAGAACACTGGTCATCAATCTGTGGAAGAGAGTGAAGAGAAAAAAAATGGTCCGTTTCAGAACTGTGCAAAGAAACTGTTTCCATACACATCTGATGCACCTCTGAAGATCAAAAATTACCAGTTTCAAAAGGGAAGCTGATGCAGGAGACACACAGGTAAATGCTGAATTCATCAACATTGAAGAAAAAGGATCTAGCTCAATTGAGTAGTAAAACAACAACTGATCTAGGACTTCTCTGGACTGGCCTGAACATCCAGAATATTTCACATGCTGTTAAATTCAGCAAGAACTCTTCCTGCCACAGAAGGATTATCTATATTAAAGTTATATGTTAAAACACTGGTGAGATTAATCTAACAGCTGAAATATGCATTAAATACAATCAAATGATAAACATAGTCATGATGCATATATTTGGTTTTACACAAAGTTGGACTTTCACAAACTGAACATAATCACGTCACAAGGATCGTAACATCTGAGTAAGTTGCTGAATTTACCAGCATGAGAATATTATTTCATCTCCAGATGGAGGAGAAGACCTTGAAAAAGAATTCAAACCTCTTCTTCCCGAATTGGGCAAACTGCATGGTTACTTAATCAGCATACATACTGAAATCAAACTTGTAGCTGAACCAGTTCGCAGAACAAACTTGGTACTCAATCCAATGTTGATAAAGAAAAAACAGTCACAAAAATGAAGGAAAATAACTAATATACAAAGACATAACACAGCCAGTTGACAACCAACTTCAAGGGTTAGTCCAGTGCTAATTGTCCCCTCACCAAACAATGAACATGTGATGAGTGATATGACATTCCTCCTACATTCTTTTCGTGCTTTGGATAATTGATTCAATCCCTTGACAGTGACATGCAAACTTCATGATGTGAACATACGATCAAAAAAATATCGTCAATATGCTGATGTTAACATGAACTTACGAACTAGAAGAGCCTCATTTGACTTTCACAGTTTTGTCAATTCCTACTCGACCGCCCACTTCTTCACTGCACGAAATTAATTAGCGAATGACTAATGATTGTAAAAGTAAAAACCTAGTACAGCTGTACGGCCTCACTTAACTTCCCAATTCGTCGCACCCTTTGATTTACTTTCTCTTCCAAGTCAACGCTAAATGTTTCACAACTAACATTGTGCGCACACTAATTAATTTATATACCATGAAAACATAACTGTCTTACCCTGAGGCTTCCAATCATGAAAGTTATATAACATTTACATCACGTGAAATTGTTTATATTCGCCGTCGAGGGAGGTTATTCTTGTTGTTTTGCATTTTTCACTCATTGACCTCCCTTTGTAAATCAGTTGACCGGTTGATTGCTTGCGCATTGTAATTCTCAAGGATGGAGATTTTAGACAGAGATTTAGCATTACAGTTTGTCCTTATGCACACATCATTTCAATACAACTCATTCATGCTGATAAATCAATCTAGCAACACTGCAAAATTAATGTACTTGTGATACTGACAAACTGAAGGAAAAATGTTGAGTAGGTCGCGCGAGGGAGGGAGAGGGGTGCGAGGGAGAGGGGGGACAAAAATAATACAGGAAAAAAAGTTTGGTTAATTGATTGATTTGTTGATTGACCGACTGATTGATTGCGAACAATGGATTGATTGATTGATACGCAAGAATGTAAATTTCAGTGACAAATCAACCCAGCAACACTGTAAAATATAAATTTATTAGGCTACCAAGACGCAGACTTCATCCATGTAATAATAAAAGTATTGAGCAAGCGGGGGGGGGGGGGGGGGGGGGGGGGGGGGGTATTGGGGGGGGGACAAAACAAGTTAAGAGAGAGGGGTAAGGATAGGCGTAGGGTGGGAGAGAGAGATGGGGGGGGGGGGGAGGCCCAGCTTCACAACTGCGTGAAGGTTATGATAACACACCACTGCTAAGAGTTACTAAAGCATTAGGCCTAAGTAAATAATTATAATCGCCTTTAAGTAATCTTATTCTGTTTTAAGATATTGATGGATGTGGAGACTGTCCTTACAGAGTGGAAGAAATGTAATGTTACAGCTACTACAACACACACACCACACACACACACACACACACACACACACACACACACACACACACACACACACAAAAGGAGGTACGAGGGGTGATCCAGTAAATTGCAGACCAGTCAGTTTAACTTCAGTGACTTACAAACTAATTAGAGATGTTATTGTTGATGATATGGTCAGCAATAAACCCAATACATAATTACTGTCAGCATTGCGTCCGCCAGAACAGATCCTGTGTCGCCTAACTTTTGCGTGTGATGGAAAATCTACAGACATCAATTAAGAAAAGACAAACTACGTTGGTATGGCCACGTAACACGATCCTGTGGCTTTGCTAAAACAATGTACTACAGTTGAGGGAGACAGAGGAGAACACACACACACACACACACACACACACACACACACACACACACACACACACACACACACACCACACACACACACACACACACACACACACACACACACACACACACACACACACACACACAACACACTCACACACACACACACACACAAACGATGGGCTGAAAACATGGCAGCATAAACAGGGATCGTATCTGCCCAGACCTAAGCACTTTCTATAACTGTGTGCTCAGATGCTTCCTTTGTGAGTGGAATCACATGTTCTGCTTACAGTCTCGTGATCCATTGGATGGGGATGTTGTGGTTCTCAGGGAGAAGAAGAATCAACGTCAAAATTTCGCATTCATATTCTGATGGGGCACGTTAGATTTAGTTGGGAGTCTCTAAATACGTTGTTCGTTCTTTCGTCAGAAGTGACTCTGATCAAGGACGTCATACTGAAGAGGACGGAGTGGCAGAGTGTCTGACTGTGGCTGATCAGTCTGATATGGGCACCAAAGGCTCCACCACAAGTCTGGCTCCAGTGGTCTGCAGGAGGTGAAAATAAGCAGGATCAGGTACCCCTGGATACATGTTGTTGTTGTCGTAACCTGGCTAAAAGACTCCAGGGATCATCCGAACAGCCGAAGTACTTGAACACTATGGTACAAATGCATCAGCTGGGGATGAGAACATTACGTGTGTGACCGTTTTTGATTACACCGCCACGTGGGCAGCCACACTCCGACTTCGAGGAATTTTGGAGACTGATGGTGTTATGCTAGGAGCTTGTCACAACTGAAGACAATCCCCGCATAACTATGCAGAGCATAAGATTTTGGTGTAGCCTTGGTGTTCTAGCCTATGTCAGTTGGTCCAACACAGCCTTAAGCCAAGGCTTGCCCTGAGTATATGAAGCCCACGTTTTCTTTGGGCCTCTGCTGTCTTGCTCTGCTCAGAGCAAACAACACCTCTAATGATGCAGCTTCATCAAGCGGGATGGTCTAGCGCCATTGTTTCCCGTTGATGGCAGTCTAGAGACATGTAGGCTACATGATAAAAACGTATGGGGGTCAGCCCGAGTCATCATTCTGTTCACTTCAGTGTGTTCAGTGTGTT
>CM065746.1:25768388-25793388 GCA_033310375.1 Conus canariensis | reverse complement strand
AATATTAAGCAGTAAGCAGTCTGCCATTAATAGTTTTGTTATCTCTAATCTTAAAAGAATGAGCAACCTTATTATTGAATGCATGTCTCCACACGAACAGTTGCACGGTCTGACCTCAAATTGTGTGGGCGGGTAGGCGCTATGTCCGTTCACATCAACCGCTTGATTTTAGACTGTGTGTGTGTGTGTGTGTGTGTGTGTGTGTGTTGTGTGTGTGTGTGTGGTGTGTGTGTGTGTGTGAATTCGGCCCCCAAGACCCATTTCTTCCGGTTGACAACTTTCCTTCCCCTAACTGTTTACTGCGACTTCTAACATGGACTGTGTGGTATTAGATACCTTACCTTTTCAGGGCCCAACAAAGCAGTGTAATAAGCGTAGTAAAGAGGAGGCCTTTCGTGAAAGTTGTCGCAGCTGTCATATACAACCGTCGACGCAAAATCCAGTTGCCATCAATCACCTCATCGTAGGTGCTGCTGTGCTGCTGCTGTCTGCTGCTGCTGCTGCTGCTAGTACTACTACTACTACAACTACTGGTTACTACTTCTACAACAACGATAACAGCAGCACCAACCACAACTACAACAACAACAGCAAGAAAAAGAACAACAAGAACAACAGCAGCAGCAGCAGCAGCAACAACAACAACTACTACTACTATACAACAACTACTACTATTACTACTACTATTACTGTTGCTGCTGCTGCTGCTGCTACTGCTACTACTACTAACTATACTACTACTACTACTACTATACTACTACATATAAGGTGAAGCGAAAAAAAAAAAAGATTGAAATGAACGCAAGCCATCCCCTATTCTCACCCCTCTCCTCCCTGTTCGTTTACTCATTGGTCTGAGGTTGATGCCCTGTGCTACCTTTACAACCTTCAGAGCAGTTGAACATTATACATTGACATAAAAGTATGAAGATTAATAGTTCTTAAAGAAAGATGACCATGCCGCTCTCACTGGGATGTTGTAGTTTCTGATGACTTTTGAAATACGAACTTGAAGAAAATGAGTTGCGCTCATTTTACTGATTGGGTAGTATGGAAATCTCGAGTCTGGCACCAACAGCACATCCACACACAGTTTGAAATGGAATGATGCTGCCCGTCGTCAGTGGGAAAAAGCCAAGGCTAATAGTTTTAATATCACGTACAATGAATATCCCATCTGTTTTGTCTAAGATAACAGGTAAATGAAAATCTTTGATAATGATGGAAATGAAAATGAAATTGCAAGTACCAAAATAACTACAAACGTCTTCTGTGATAGTGAATGAGACCGTAGTTGGCAGGTGCGCCATGGGATCGAGCAACAAGCTGGCTTCCAAGAATTTCTACGACTTGATTTTCAACATAGTGGTCATGGGCTCAGTATATCCTACACAGCTAGTGGTGAGAGGCTACCTCTATTCCTCACAGCTAGTGGTGATTGGCTACCTCTATTGCTCACAGCTAGTGATGATTGGCTACCTCTATTCCTCACAGTTCCTGGTGACTGGCTACCTCTATTGCTCACAGCTAGTGGTGACTGGCTATCTCTATTCCTTACAGTTCCTGGTGATTGGCTACCTCCATTCCTCACAGCTTGTGATGACTGTCTGGCTCTACTCCTCACAGCTAGTGGTGATTGGATACCTCTAGCTAGTGGTGATTGTCTGCCTCTAGCTAGTGGTGATTGTCTGCCTCTATTCCTCACAGCTAGTGGTGATTGTCTGCCTCTATTCCTCACAGCTAGTGGTAATTGTCTGCCTGTATTCTTCACAGCTAATGGTGATTGTCTGCCTTTATTCCTCACAGCTAGTGGTGATTGTCTGCCTCTATTCCTCACAGCTAGTGGTGATTGTCTGCCTCTATTCCTCACAGCTAGTGGTGATTGTCTGCCTCTATTCCTTACAGCTAGTGGTGATTGTCTGCCTCTATTCCTTGCAGCTAGTGGTGATTGTCTGCCTCTATTCCTCACAGCTAGTGGTGATTGTCTGCCTCTATTCCTTGCAGCTAGTGGTGATTGTCTGCCTCTATTTTGAGCTAGTGTGATGTCTTGCTCTATCCTTAAGCTAGCGGTGATTGTCTGCCTCTATTCCTTACAGCTAGCGGTGATTGTCTGCCTCTATTCCTTACAGCTAGCGGTGATTGTCTGCCTCTATTCCTTACAGCTAGCGGTGATTGTCTGCCTCTATTCCTTGCAGCTAGTGGTGATTGTCTGCCTCTATTCCTTACAGCTAGCGGTGATTGGCTACCTCTATTCCTCACAGCTAATGGTGATTGGCTGTCTCTGTTCGGGGGGGGGGGGGGGGGGGGGGGGGGGGGAGGGGGGGGGGCAGAATGAGCGGCGTGAGTGAAAGAAAAAAGAAAATGAAAAAAGAAAATGAAAAAAGAGAGAAAGAAAGAAAGAACGTCCACTGAAATGATTTAGCCCAACTTCGTGAAGAGATGACATATTGCCAGACGGTGAGCCCATTGAATTGGATGTCAGACACGATGGACATGTCTATCTCATTTTGTTTTCAATACATCTGCATAGGTGTCAACCCAATTTTCCTCATTTTACAACTTCCCATATTGAAAAGTACTTTTTCCCTTACTCCGAGCCCCAAAACCTTACACATTACGGAAAACGCAAAAAAAAAAAAAATAAATAAATAAAAAAAAATAATTGCTGTGAATACAATGTAATACTCAGTATCAGGCAGAACTTCTTGAAACAAATGGCAGTTTAAGACAGTTTACGAATAACAATAACACTTACCCATCCAACAGAATCTTCTCTTCCATTCCAGCAGAATGCATCACTTGAGACAGTTTGAAGATCAAACCACACACCCGATAGTGAAACACTGACAACGATGCAGAATTAAAACTGTTTATAAACCCATTGTTTACACACTCTTCCACTTTACCAACATCATGAGTCCATCAAAGTCACAAACCAATTTATTCCATGCTTTTTCCACTCCTACCATCATCATTAGTCAATTGAAGTCAGGAGTACATCATTAGTTACTGTGATCCCCAAAGTTTCTATTCCCAATCATACCGATTTTCCTTTCACAAAATCGGCGAAGTTATCAGAAAGTAGAACTGGCAGAACTTCACTTCAAGAGAAATAAAACCGGGGTCTTCTTCTTCTTCTCTGTCTTCATTGCGCACAGGAAAATGTCCGTTAACGTTTCAGTGCTAAGAATCAGTGTCGTCTGCTATGAAAATTTGTTCACCACGCAATTTGCCTCAGTGATTTAAGATTTGCCCGTATAAATCAGTTTTACCCGTATTGAAGCTTGTATACGGCCGTACAGACCCGAAATCGTAGGTTCCCCGTACAGCAATACGGGAAAACCGTACAGGTTGACACCTATGCATCTGAATGATTTAGAGAACTGTCCTTTAAATAACGGTTGTGTTCTTTTTATACATGGGAATTTCAGCATGGTAAAAACAATTTCAACTGACTAAAATGATAACTTGGAAAGAAAGAATCTCTTGGTGTTGTTCATGATATTTCCGTGTAATAATGCGAGTTTTATACGCAAATTAAAAGATTAAGCGAGGGAAGTGTATTGGTCAATGTCCTTTTGAGACAGGACAAGTGAATGCTGTTCCATGCGAATGCCTTATTGTAACATACAAACAAAAGACAAAACCAACCAACCAAACAAAACGTTGTGTTCGATAAGGTTTCATCTTATTATGGAGTGTCCCAATTATTCAAATGTTCACAAAAAGACGCCCATAAATCTTAACAATTGAAATTTACGTTCTCCTTGCTTTCTCAATAAACATAATGTCAAAAAATTAATGTCTCAAATCTTATACATTAAAAGAAATTCAATGTTGTTTTAGGGAACACTAGTATTTCTTATTATGCAAATCTTATGTTAAATTAGTTTACCCTGTTTTCTTAAATCCTCCACCCAACACGGGTCACAGTTTAATCACATTTTCAAGTTTTGTGTGTGTGGGGGGGGGGGGGGGGGGGGGGGTTGGGTGGGCTCTGTAGGCTATGCATGTTTTTTTTGTTTGTTTGTTTTTTTTACTGTATTTATCAGACAAGAAGAAGTAAACAGGGGTGGGAAATCTGATCGCTTTACGGACTCAGTACCCATGACTAGAGCAATGTTTCTAAGTCCGACAAGTGAACCTTTCTCTAAGCCTGATTTCGGTCGATCCTCCCTCTCTCTGCATTCTGTCTGTCTTCCTCTTTCGCCGCTGTGCTCCTTTCACTCCCTGCCTGTGTTGTCTCCCTTCCTCTGCGCCTCTGTCCCTTACCTTTCTGCCTAAAGAGAGAGAGAGAGTGTGTGTGTGTGTGTGTGTGTGTGTGTGTGTAAGCGGCCGCATCACTTCTGTGTGTGCTTGCATGTATGTAATCTACTCGAAATTATATGTCTTCGAACCAAACTTGGACAGCATATTGTCAGAATGTGGTCACCGTATGATTGTTCGTATTTATTTCTTTCATTTTTTGAAATTATACAGCTCTCTCTCTCTCTCTCTCTCTCTCTCTCTCTCTCTCTCTCTCTCTCTCTCTCTCTCTCTCTCGGGACGGCTTTCAGTCATTGTGACCTAACAATCTCTCTGTCAGGGAGAAGAGGGTGGGGGTGGGTGAACGGGAAGGAGGTAAACCCTTTGACAACATATTATGGTTGCTTCCATAGAAAGCGATGCTGAAGTCACCTGTCTCCTTGTATATGACAGCCTATCCTCTCGCCATATCTCTCCCCCCCCCCCCCCCCCTCCAACTCCCCCAAGACCTTGTATTTGTGAGCAGAGCTTGACCTGTTGGATCGTGTGGTGGGTGGTGGGAGGGATTACGTGGGTACCACCAACCCCCTTTTATTTCCCTTTTTTTTTTTTTTTTTTTCAAATTAAAAGTGGAGCAGTATCTTTCACTATGAGGTTTCAATGTCACTGATTTTCTATATACTAAAATGCTTCAGCACCAGAGCGTCTGTATGGGACCTCGCTGGGGACGCCCTTCCCCCCCCCCCCCTCACCCCCTCCCCGTCCCACTCCGCCCGCCATCTCTCCCCCCCCCCCCCAACTCTCCTGGGACTCTTTGTTCCACCGTTACAATTATTTAGTTTCGGTCCCCCATCCTAATTACTTAGGCCCGGTCCCGAGGGAGATTGCATAGCTTCAAAGTGACACCGTGTTCAACTTGAGAAACCTGGACACGAATTTATAAAGCAGACGAAACGATGACATGAGATACCGAGATGGGGGGTCAGTGAGTGGGCGAGACGGGTGGGGGCTGGGAGCTATAGCATACTGTAGCTCAGTAATACTGAATACTTTGTTTCAAGATGTCTTTTTCTAAACACAACAATGATTATATATATCATACAACTCGATCATTACGGGCCATTGAAGATAATTCATTTATTTTGCCCCCCCCCCCCCCCCTCCCCCGAGCAGTCCTAATTCATTTATCATTTATCACCGTCAGTTATTTGTTCAGTTATTGGCGTTCATTTGTGATGGGTTTGCTGATAAGCTAAGAAGAATAATTCTATCGCTAGTAATAAGTATATGAGCTAGGAATCAGCCTATTCCTTGTTCCGAATACTTACGTCTACACCGAAAGGCTTTGTTTATACTATTATAGATTGTTTGAAAGTAGAGCGTCGGATAACACCATTCTCCCGTCCCGCTTTGAGTAAATTTTAAAAAAAAAGGTCCGTTAATAATTTGGGCCAAATCATCTCTCAGACATTATATCGAGAACAGCATGCTACACTTTTTCATACAATTTGTATATGTCTTTCATTTTTTCACAAGGTTTTAAATAAATCATAAGACCCGTTCAAAACCCGTGATGAGAAATATTTGCATACGCTTCCATGCGCGCGCACCTTCCTTTGCAGACGACAGAAGTGAACTGACAGTTATGAATTTCCAGGTACCGTTCAAAGCCTGAAATCAACGATTTCGAGTTCGTACTGTTTTAAATTTGCGATAATGCAAAGTTGTACTCAAAACTTTCAACCACTGATAGGCCTACTGATGCCGTCAGTTCTACAAGTTTGATGGTCTGACGGTAGGTAAGATTTTATTCGTCTAAACAGGGCCTAGATCTAGTCATAAACGAACTGAATGGGGTCAGCCGATCATGACCTTTGATTATCTCATGAGCCTGTTGTGTTAAGTTCTGGATCTGAAATTATCCTCAGGGAAAAGACTCACATTCTTGCCGGAATTCCAGGAGTCATCGCTGACATTGACGATGTCCTTGTCTGTGGTAAAAAGTCAGTATGGACATGTGCTTAAAATATTCTTGAAAAGGGGAGATGAAGGGGAGATGTAGGTAAAGATCATCATCCAGTCCAACCCACCCATCCCCTCCCAACACTCAAGAAAGGGCTGGTGGGTAATAGCCTAGCTGACGTGGAGACGTAAACTAGAAAGAGAATAACAACAGTCATACTCGAATTGTCTCTGTAGTGTTTTTGTTTCATATGAATCTGAGTAACAGATTACAATGTGTGTGTGTGTGTGTGTGTGTGTGTGTGTGTGTGTGTGTGTGTGTGTGTTCGCGCGCGGGCGCTTGGTTGTGTGCGTGTGCGTGAGCGCGCGCACGCGATTTTGAATTGCACACTTCAACATTGTCCAAAGACTGCAGTGTTGTTCCTCCATGTCCTTTATGCAGATAAATCGTGTGGCATGTCGTGAAAATGTCGACTACTCTACGCTGCGGATTCTGTGTCTGGGGAGGAGAGATTGTACAGAACATTTCCGTTTGTTTCGACCTTCCAACACGTAGAAACAGGTCAGTGATAATTTCTGTTTCTTAGTTAAGGCTTTTGATATCTTTCATGTGAGATCTAGATTATCAGTCCAGCGCGTATGCTCGTACGCTGGGCAGACTTGCGAAAAACGTGGCGCGCCTGTACACACACAATCTCAACCCCAACCCCCGCCACGTCACACACACGCACGCGCGCGCGCGCGCGCGCGCGCGCGCACACACACACACACACACACACCACACACACACACACACACACACACACACAAGCGCGCTCGCATTCCGAGGCACGGGCACGCCAACGTGCGAACATGAAAACAAATGGCTTCACGTGTTCACTGTTACGACGAAACGACATTTATTTGTTTGATAACAACAGACGAAGCATCGTAAAGTACACCAAGTGCTTTGAACCTGCAACAAAATTCAGAACTTGCAATTCTCATTGTCATAAAACGTGTCACCGTAATACAAGCTTTGAGACTATGTGTCTTTCTCACAATACTTTCGTGAGACGTCATATTAATACAGGTAAGTTTCCATTTCGAGATGTTTGTACCTTATTATTAAGTTTAACAACGTACAACATCAAACGATATCATAAACAGCAGGCATACCGTTTAACCTTCAAAATACACACCGAACAAGAAACTGGTTTTCATATACATATAAAATGCGAAAGAAGGAGGTCAGAGAGAGGAGAGAGAGAGAGGGTAGTAGGAGTGAAGGCAAGTTTTACACAGTCTCCCTAGTACGCGGGAGGAAAGAACAATATCATCAGCAGACATTGCAACAATTCCTTTTCTTTGAATTTCTCTATTTTCTGGACTCTCTCTCTCTCTCTCTCTCTCTCTCTCTCTCTCTCTCTCTCTCTCTCTCTCTCTCTCTCTCAAATACTAATGGGAATACAATTCATATTTTGTGTAAAATCCTTTTCTTCTCTAGCATATCTTACGTCCCACCCACCCCCTCTCTCTCTCTCTCTCTCTCTCTCTCTTCTCTCTCTGTCTCTCTGTGTGTAAGGCTAGAAATTCCAAGTTAATTTTAGCTGTCCTGGGGACAAGTAGAGAAAAGAAAATGTTTGTCCACCAGAATGTTTACTTGCTGTCTCTCACTCAAGAGATGGTTATTCAAGTAATAACGGGTACTAGTAGTTGTGCAGTGACAAGTCAGCGGACAGTTCAACGGTATGGCTGGCACAAGTGTGATGATCACTTGAGAGGGGCTGGCAAACGGAGTATTTCTGTTTCCCTTTGATGACCAAGAGATATTGATCTGCTTGATCTCCATTCTCAGAAAAAAAAAAATCTGAAAGGGGGTGTTAGGGAGAGGCAAAGTATGTGTTGTCAAAAATCAGTGATCTTACTAATAACATTTAAAACTTGCACGGTAAACTCGGCAAATCAAATGACCAGTTGCCTGGCCATAGCAGTCGGTAAAAGTCAGTTGTTACGAACGTAAAGGTCTGCTTTACTCCTGATCATACAAAAAATTAAATCGGTATACGCAGAACCGATAGCGATGTTTTATTGGTATCTTATCATTAAAACCCGTAAAATGGCGGTAATACCGGATAACCCGAACAACCCTAAGGCTGTGTGTATTGTATTTTTCTGTTTCTTCATAATGTAGTACTTTAAGAATGTGAAATGATCGCCGATTGATCGGGCAGATGGTTTTGCCTCGGGGCAGATTCTGCACCACACCCGTCCCCCGGGGCGGTCAGAAAAAAAAAAGTCCTAGCCTGCTACTCCATTGCAAAGAGGCCCACGCATTTACAACAATGAATATGTGTTTCAAAGCTGTCTTTTGAGGTGTATCGCACGATAAAATACCTACAGAAAAATGGCACATTCGAACTGTTGCACTGCTCCACCGACTTCTCGTCAGACGCCCAAAACTTATCAGTGATGTCCCCTGATTGGTCTTGGTTTCTTTCAAAATTTTTACGCCCCGCAGGTTGAATGACAATCAAATAAACTGACCGGAAACAAAGTCATTATCTTAAGAATTTGAAGCAGGCCCACTTAGTTCTCGTCTACCGCTGAATTGTCAAGTGAATCATATAAGTTGTCTTCCAGCAGTTCCGTTCATTGGCTCATTATGTAAAATCCAAGAAATGTAATTGTTGATAAGATTACGTCCTGAGATGAGTCAACGTAAGAAATAGCTTCGAAACCTGTTTCTTTCAAAGGTATGTCAGACAGGGATTCCAGGAAACACCGTTCTGCGAAGTTATTTTGGCATGAAATGTTGGTTGTTTCGCTATTGCCGTGTGACTCAGCCCTTACACATCTCTTTACTGCAACCTCCGAACTGAGCTATGCTGAGTTAACCTTTCACGTTAGTAATTGTGATTCCAGTGGGGCATCAGTTGAAGAACTCTGCCAGTCAGAAGGAAGGATTATTTTCAAACTCGATCCTTTCTGGCCTCTTTTCTCTCATTTTCTCTTTCTTGTGCGTGTACCCGCGCGCATGCCACACCACACCACCATCACTCCTACCTCCACCCCCATCCCACACGCACAATCGCATTCTGAAAGATGAAGTGGAAGTAAAAGATTGTGAGCTAGAAAAGAAAGCGATGCATGCGCATACTATATAGAAAAGGAGTGAAATTTAAAGAACAAGTGAATGAGAAAGAGAGAAATAAGGGGGCGTGCTTTTTAGTTACATGTTCCATAATATTCAACAGAGCGTCACAACCTAAACTTATATTGTGAAACATGGAATACATAATTATGAAAACAATATACTTTTTCATTTATTCTTCGGTACAATTCAGCTACATCCGTCAATACTGAGTATTCAGGAATGCTTGGGTTAATTTGCTGACAAGCAATTTCCAACATAAACAGATACTTGGATAGTGATATTCTGAAATTGACATCAGTTCATTCTAGACATTGTATACACTGCAATTATAACAAAGAATAGAGAGAATTAAAGGGAGAAATAATGCAAATTTAATTAACAAATCTCCGTGGACTGGTATGTACCGGGTTTGGTAAAAACAAATGTAAATCACTGTTGAAAAGGAGAAAGGTAGTGATAATACATTATGCAGAATCAACTCTCTTTGATAGCAGAAGGCGGACTTGTTTAAAACGAAACCCATGCAAAACAAACCGAAATTATGATTCTGAACACACTAACAAACGGTATTTAAGCAAATACTCAACACATGTAAAGGAACGGTCAGTAAATGGATATCAATATTCAATGAATAAAAGCTTGACATGAATTATTTGAAGTAGGATGTACCAAAGAAATAACAACCACAACCACGATTACAACACCAGCAAAAAGCACGAACATGAATTGTGCTTCACACACAGTGACAAAATATTTCTTCCTCGCAAACCCCACTTTGATTTTCTTCATTAAAATGTCTTGATAAACAGAGACAAACAGATTCAAGGTTTTGGCTGCATTGTTTTTATGGATGATGAATAGCGACACAAAATATGACATGGTGATTTCGTTTCACGACGATAACCGCTGAATGATAAGGTATAGAGTGCATGCCATTTTTAGAGTCGCAGACTGGATTTTATTTTGAAGCGTTAATCTTCCTGATCAGTGTCTGTTGGTCGTATCCTTATCGTTTTCGTGAAAGCTTAGCATCAGAAAAACAAACAAATAAGCAAAACAAAACAAAAACAGTGATTAAGTCCATAAATCACAAAACAAGATGCAGGTTATTGTGCTCGAAAACATGTTCATAAGGTGTGTGTATTCAAAAAAACAAGACCACTTATCTCCAGTTTTAATCTAAATGTAAGTGTTAAATAGCCTTCTCTTGACTTAAAACTTTACGCCAGCGCTTGAATACAACTGTCATGATAAGCTTTAAAAATCACTAGATGCACAAAATGATTTTACGTGAAGTAATCTATTTTTATCTTGAATCCTATTAGAACCACCCCCTCCTCGGCACTCCGCTTGCTCCCCCCCCCCCCCCCCCCCCCCAACTCAGTTCACCGTCCCCGAGAAAAAAGATCAGGTAAGTTCAGTGGTTTCATTGTACATCTGTTCATCAGACGTAACATTTGGAGAACGCACAGATAAAACCGGCTTTTTCATTTCCACTCAATACTTTACACAGATGTCCATGCAAACTTAATATATGTAACATGACAGTCAAGTTAGGGATCCTCATAACAAATATGACATTCAAGTTAGGGATCCTTGTAACAATCTGACTGCTTCAGATTCAACGATAAAAGCTGCAATATCAATAATGCATGGATCATATAAAACATGGCATTCATGTTAATACTTGTCAATGAATACACCTTTCTGCTGATAAAGTCCAATGAATATGAGACGATCTAATGGAAATAATGTACCGAAATAAGTTTTCCACAGGCACACGCAACTTCAAGAGGCAATCTGGTGTTCCACATGTTCAGACTTAAGCCTGATTTTATAATTATCTTAACTAAGTGACACGGACTGATGAGCAAATAATTTTCATTCCATGTGAATAATCTTAGGCCTAATTTTGTAACTTTTTTTGCCACGTGACACTGGCAGATGAGCAAATAATTGCCTTGTAAAAAGTCGCACACATTGCCAATGATTACGAATTTCACACACACAAAAATGTTGAAACAGTTTTGAAACCTAAAAGTATTGCAGTAAGAGGAAAAGATAGTGGGCGATTGCAAACATTATCTTTAAAATCCTGTCCTATGCTCCGAGCTTTGTAAGTCTGTCTGCTATTATCATTCCACTGTAGACCACAATGGTACCCAATCAAAATCAACGCTAATACCTTGAGGCATTATACATTGCTTTAATTATATTTATTTCCTAGAGTACATCTTTTCTAGATTTATACTATTATAGAACATTTTTGCTGTTACAGAAAAATGATTGAGCGTTTAACGTTCGGTTCATGTCATACAATCACTTTATGATACAGTGATACATTCAGATTCCCATACTGTACACATACATGTGAATAATACTCTGCTTTCACTCGTACTTTGGAAAAGCTGAAATGGATTTCCTAGCGTGAGAAGACATTCGCGCGCAAGCGCGTGCGTGCGTGCGTGCTTACGTACGTGCGCGCGCGCGCGCGCGCGGCGCGTGTGTGTGTGTGTGTGTGTGTGTGTGATAGAGGAGGGGGTGAGGGAATTTTTCAAGACTCGACGACCAACAACAAAACCAAGTCATATCAGAAGCTGCCAGAAAACTTAATATGCCACAAGAACTTGCGCATACTCATGATCATAATCGCATACAGGTATTACATATACACCGATGATAGAACGGAATGCATGAAATTGGCATACAACCATTACCAGATATAAAGTTATCCAATAATGTTAAATTTTGACATGCACCAGTCTCTTTCCGGCCTGAGTCTTAAGAAGAACACAGCTGATTTTCTAATCTATTTAAATTCCGTGCTCATTCCTTAAAAATGATAATCACTGAATGGGTCATGTCACACAAAATGGTCTACGCAGCCCTGATGTGGCCTTCGTGGTCGGCTGAGTTATACACATCAAGACATGATTCAGTCCCTAATGCTATGTGCTTTCTTATGCATGTGTTGTGTCCGTTAGCAGAGGCAAGACTATAGCCTACTTTATAATTAACGTGGCTCGAAAAAAACGCTAAAACACGCGATCTTTATCCTTTTTTTTTCGAGGATCAGTTGTTTGTAAAGTAGCTGCGTGGACGTGGAGTGTACATTTCTGTTCATCATCTCTCCAACATCACAAATAACATTGAACAACAACAACAATATTATTCAAGTTGGTGAAACAGGTTGCCGAAAACACTGTTTTAAGTACATTGGACCAAACAGATCGTGTTCTAATGATGACATGCAGCTGCTCAAAAGTCCACAGGCGTTCAGTCCCACGGATGATGTAAAACGCGTCACACTATATCGGGCGACGGATAGCGAGATACATGTGCAGTGGACACGACTGTATTCTTCTTAAATCTGGGCTTAATCTTGCCGCTCTGCCGTTTCTGCTCATCACCGCTTTCGTGGCCACTGTCCTGGTTGGAAGGTGAGACCTGCAGATAGGAGTTCCCCACGTGCACGTAACAATTAAAACTTGAACTGTGCTCATTCTGTTCCTCGGTGATCTTCATGGTCCCCAAGACGCTTCCGTCTGTGTCTTCGTCGCCGTTCGTGCGAATGCCATCGCCATTTTTGTCGTCTAGGTCATTTTCAAGATCAATGATCACGATGTCATCCTGTTGGCGTTGAAGATCCAAGACAGGCGTCACGTGATGAACAACATTATGACTATCAGTTTCAAAGCACGTTACAGCCCGTTTGAAATGTTTCCTGAAATGCTTGCTTAACAGACAGTACAAGATGGGGTTGATGGCATTAGCGCTGAAAGAAAACGCTAACACTAGAATAGCACGGTTTTCAAACATAAAATGCGAACCTCTGTCGTAGAAATCTTCGTACATGTTGGTAATGTGCATCGGCAGCCATCCAATTCCGAATGCCATCGTCACGGCGAAGACGATCTTGGCTACTCTTCTTCTCTCTCTCAAGGCCAGCAAGCTAATTTCTTGGGACTCCACCCCGGGCCGGCGACTCTGC
Organism: Conus canariensis; assembly: GCA_033310375.1. Classification (NCBI taxonomy): domain Eukaryota; kingdom Metazoa; phylum Mollusca; class Gastropoda; order Neogastropoda; family Conidae; genus Conus; species Conus canariensis. Next base: position 25,780,054 of record CM065746.1, on the reverse strand, counting down.
CATAACAGAAGGCCAATTTTTAAATGACAAAAGCAGAGTACAAGCTGGGGGATGATGTACATTGTCACTAGCATGGCAGCGGAGTCCGCGCGCCGTGCTGTTAGGAGAGCCGTCATCCGCGAGCAGAGAACGTAGGTCGTGGTACCCATGGAATTTTGGACATCGAAGAGGAAGATACGTGGGATCATAATGAGGAAGGATACCACCCAGATGACGAGAATCACGCCCATGGCTTTCCGTTCCGTTCTGGGGACAGACAAAATTCCTTTTTAAGACTTTGAGCAATTCATTTTATATTTAGTGATATCAGCGTGGAGCGGATACACACTTTTTTTTTAAAGGAAATGTACACACACACACACACACACACACACACAACACACACACACACACACACACACACACAGAGAGAGAGAGAGAGAGAGAGAGAGAGTTTAAATGATTTTGCAGTCTATGCCACAGGAAAACAGTTATCAGGTGGTCAGCACCAGGTCCAGCTGTGCGCATCGATAATCAACATTTGGCGAAGTAGAGTGGCGTAGAAAAGTTATCAGAAGTGTGTTAAATTTCCTTCAGAACTCTCTGGGTTTCTTTCCATGTCCATTTATTTAGATGAGAAAATTAGCATTTATGTTGATCCCCTTTTACATAAGGTCGCGCCATTCATGTATAAAATCTGTATGCAGAGGCGGGCGAATCATCCAGTATAAGACACAAGACTGCAACATATGCTGAACAATCCTGTTTAAGACCCCATTCTAAACTCCGATAACGGCATAATACAAATTTGAAGAAATGCATCACAGTATAATGAATCCCGCTTCCAGGAATCCGATTCTTGCTCATTGAGGAATTGGTTATGAATATGACTTTTAAAACCTTCCGTCAGTTCTTCGCAGAAATATCATACGGGTTACATTTGTTCTGACCTTGTTAATCATAGGAAGCATAACATCAGTTTGCCTACAAAGCCTTATGCTGAACTCATTCAAGGCATCATACATGTTAGAAAATATCTTTAATGGATCAAATCAGCTGAAGATGTCGCATCTGCTACTTGCGTTTTCAAAACTTGTATTTGCAAAATCACGGTGATGAAAATGATTATTCTGTTGGAGATTTAAATAGCGCGGTACCTCACACGTGCAAAACAAGAACAAAATACTGTATGAAAAGAACCAAATGTAAATTGATTAGTGAAAAATATATGAATAAAAGTAGAAAAAGAAAACAACACCGCTACCTGTTCTTACAATCATATCACCTCCCAATCCCGCATGTGCAAAACAGAAAACATGGACACACGGGCACGCAGGCTTCGGCTGCCGTTCTTGCTCTTAAAGTTGGCTTTACGAATCTTGACAACAACGAAACTGATCTCCTAAGATGATTTACCTACAACCAGCCGCCGTGGCGAAGTGGTTAGCGTTGCGGACTCCCGGTTCGGAGGTCATTTTGCAGAAATCGACTTGCCCTTATGTTGTTACAATATTTTCTTTTAATTCTCTTTTCTCTTTAAACATACTTTTAGATTTGTTTAGAACACTTCTGAGGGCCATTTGACTTTCTTTTGCCAGCAAACCAATCGGCCTATTTTTTTATTCTTAAACTGTGACACACAAAAAGTCTGCACTCACTGTACTGGTTATTTCGACCATACAAATAAAAGCGATCATACATTCTGTAATGTCTGATCTATCAGAGAATTTTTGTGTTGTGTTAAACTCGTTTTTCTCCTTGCTATTTTGTCCAAGGGGAAAAGAGAGTAAATTCTCAATGGCAGTCACGCGCGCGCGCGCGCGCACACACACACACACACACACACACACACACACACACACACACACACACACACCACACACACACACACACACACACACACACACACACACACACACACACATCCAGATTTTCCTCATGGCTTCCTTATAGTCTTTTTTGGATAGCCTCTTTTGAGAGATATTCGCGAGGCAACATGTAATCTAATTTAGTTTTTTCGTTTCTTTTTCTCCTTTCCTTGTCCTTTTGTTCCTGGTGTCATCCTTGGTGTTTGTTGTTGATTTTATAGTTGTTTTCTTCCCCCCCCCCCCCCCCTTTTTTTTTTTTTTTCACTTCAAGAGTGGCTTTGGTTGAATGTTTGATCCTTCGAAGGGCTGGTGGTGGTGGTGGTAGATAAGACTTTTAAACTCATGGATATAATTAAACAATGTCATACACAATTTTTACTACGTGAGTATGGTTATTGTTATTTCTCTCTTTTTTTTTGTCACAATCAAACGTAGTGAAAATGTCTGTACACCAAACGTCAGAATATAAGTATATCCAGGTGCTCTGTATCAAAGTCCAAAATGTGAAAGTCCACAAGCGAGTGTCTATTAGAACTGGCACAGTTAGACTTGAATGGTAAGTGAAAGTCGGTGAAGCGACAAACGAAGAGAGCAGGTAAAAATAGTAGGATGGAGCCCCCCCCCCCCCCCCCCTCCCCCCCCCCCCCCCCCCTTCAGTAAAGAAGAGAATAAAAAGTATGAGGTCGAAGGACAACCCCCCAAAACAACAACAACAAAACAGCCAACGACGACGACCACCACCACCACCACCACCACATCGGCTTATATGCATTCCAGTTCACCTTCCTGTAGTGCCATTTTTCCGTTGTGTTAATCAAGCTTTCTGCCTGCTTATACTATCTTTTTTTTTCTCATTCTTGTGACTGTATGCAACTATAATAGTTACAGGTGTTTTGAATTGTTTGCTAGTCTCCACCGACAGATTTTGGTCGCCATTGTGAGAGGGTTTTGCTGTTTGTTGTGCTCATGAGAGCAGCCCGCATACTGAGCCTAAAAAAATCGTCAATGTGCAGTCACAGTTATCGGTCATTTCAAATTTGTACTGGCCAGTGACCGAAGATCAACACCGTCAGCTTATTACAGCATTGTTGTGGCCTCCGCAGTCGACTGGGCTGTAACCAGCTTGATATTGGGAAACTGCGCGCCGTGTATCGTCATAAGCCGGCTGTCCTCAATGACGTCTGAACCCCATGTGGGCAGCTGTTGCCGACCACTTAATAAAGCCGCTTACACTGGGTTGTGCCAACTGCGCTCACTGAGAAAAAGTCATCAGGCAAAACGCGGAAGACAAGAGCTGGAAGTTCTGCTCTTTCTTGTTTGTTTCGGTGTGGTTTTAACCCGAGGACGGATTATTCGTTGTAATTCCCAGACGATTGTCTGAAACTGTTTGTTTGCATCTTTTCTGTTTTTTTCCCCCGAGATGTTCTCTGTCTGTCTTTGTTTCTGACGTTCTGTGCTCCCCCCCCCCCTTCTCAAACCATCACCCCCCCCCCCCCCCTCCCTGTCAGACTGTTTCTAACAGACTTTTCCCATCGACATTACTCACAGTGGCGCTAGCTTTGTGTCTGTCCATTTTGGGGGGGGGGGGGGGGGGGGGGGGGGAGGTAGGGGTGAGAGGAGTAGGGGGAGGGGTTAGAGGAAATGGGGAGGGAAATGTCCTAATCTTTGTTTACTATTTGCTTTAAACATCTTAAGCTCACCGACGGTAACACTTGTTAATAAAGCATCTGCATTGATTGATCTGTCGCGCCTCCTATCATCCCCTTCCAATTCCCACGTGTTTGAATTCTCTACCACCACCACCGTCATGATCATCATCATTACCTCCCTTCCCTCCGCCCCCTCTCCCTCGATCTTTCTCTCCTGTGTGTGTGTGTGTGTTGTGTGTGTGTGTGTGTGTGTGTGTGTGTGTGTGTGTGCGTGCGTGCGTGCGTGCGTGCGTGCGTGCGTGCGTGTTTCGGCCTGTTTTTGTTCGAATCTCGGGTTTCTTTTCGGCTTGATTCTATTCCTCTCGTGATGTTTATTTGTTATTTTTGTTGTTTGAGAGAGAGAGAGAGAGAGAGAGGAGAGAGAGAGAGAGAGAGAGAGAGAGAATCTATCGTGATGTTGGCCTACCTCCATTTCCGTGACGTCAGTGGGTGTAGAACGGCGAGGTAGCGGTCAAATCCCGTGATCATCAGCGTGAACACGCTGACCGACAGGCACACGGAAGTCACGTAGCCATGGAGCTTACCTGTAGTACGTGACAATGAGTGAGCATGAAAACTAATGCGTGTATAGCGATCAAAATCAGTTAACTAGATAAACATTTTGCTGACAGAGAACACTAGGAAACGTTTATCTGAAGCGCACGAGCGCACAAAATATTAAACGCACACAGAAAGTGACTAACTCGGGCACTCTCTCTCTCTCTCTCTCTCTCTCTCTCTGTGAATAAGTGTGTGTGTGTGTGTGTGTGTGTGAAAGAGAGAGAGAGAGAGAGAGAGAGAGAGAGAGAGAGAGAGAGAGACAAACGGAAACCTGATGAACACGAATAAGTAAAGCAATGTGTTTACTATCGAGAAAATAGGTCGTGCGTGTTGAATTACATTGGGTTGCATGTGATAAGCTGTAGCGAAGGAAAAACTGTAAATGGTATTCGCGGCTTAGGCCTATACCATACAAGACGAAGCGATTAGCACAAAGGCAATTTGGATGCTAGCAACTTGCTGCGGTTCTAAAACCTGCGTTTCTAGCGGCGACGACCTCCGAGCGCAGGCTGTTATTGGTTCTCCGCCGTTCAGCTAAAACCGTCAGTGGAGGGTCATTGGCCTTTCCTGAACAGCCGTCGTTCCAAGGCAGGGCGAACCTGCATCTTGACAATAGCGGTCACATTGCTCACATACTTCTCTCTGTCCGACTCGCGCGCGTTCTTACCATCACCTTGGTTTACGTGATAGCTCCCCATACTCTCCCCATTCCCAGAGAGCATGCTTTGACCTGACAACAAGTTCCAGTTCACCTTTCCCAGTGATGGTTTGTTCCTAGCATCCAACGGCCGTAGATTTTAGTGTGCAAAATTTGTTTTCGGGTTAAGTCGAATCCCAGTGGTTTCATCTTCTACATACGTGTCTGATGCAAATTAAGTGTAGAGCATTTCTATGTGATACCGCATCATGCACAGAAATAATTACATGATTGCTCAAAAAATAATTGTTTGTGTAGATCAGTCATGACTTGGTGTGTGTGTGTGGTGTGTGTGTGTGTGTGTGTGTGTGTGTGTGTGTGTGTGTGTGACAGAGAGAGAGAGAGAGAGAGGGGGGGGGGGGGAAGGCAGGCAGCATTTTGGAAGCTGAATTCCTAAGAAGACTATGAATGAGCTGACTGTTTCGGTGTAAACAAGAATCACTACTGTAGAAAAAAAAAAAATGACAGCAAAGATAGTTTGAATTTTTATAGATAAAACGAAATCTGTCGAGAACAGCGAATTTATCATTTTCTAACTGCACATTTCTTGGTTTTAACCAGATCTTAGGGAAGTGTGAAGGAATAAGAAAATAAATCCAAATCATGTGTGTGGTGTGAATATCTATCTATCCATCTATCTATATATCTATAAGTACGCAGCTACCAGCTACAAACGTTTACAAGGAGTCCGTTTATAACTTAACACTCCCTTTCAACCATCGACTGATAATTTCTCTTGCCAGCTCATACATGTTTGAAGAGGCCAGTCATGACGAAATTGAAAATAGTTCCTTTCAACCATCGGGGGATAGTTTGAACCTCACATTTCTCTTTGTTATGCTGAAATCGGACGGGGACGCAAAGAAGCTGACCCCAGTAAAACAGGTTAACAACAGAGTTTCTTTGGACGGACATAAAACTGGTTTTAAAAGGAATTTAGCGTAAATCCGCCAGATAAGAGAGACAAACAAATCACAAGACAAAACGCAACGTGTTTTAACCTCTTAGGCCTTCTTCAGGCAAGATAAACAACATTCAGGACAATGAAAACGGAGAACGACCTGTCACTTATCTTCTCAAATTCGGTGCAAGATGAGCGTTGGAGAACGAACAATCAGTAATCTTCTCAAATGCGGCGCCAGATAGGCGTTGCAGTTGAGAAGATAAGTGATTTCATTGTCCTGGATGTAGTTTATCTTGCCTGAAGAAGACCTAAGAGGTCGAAACGTGTCGTGTTTTGTCTTATAATTTGTTTGTCCCTGTTATCTGACATCTACTTTACATTCCTTTTAAAATTTGTGTCAATTTCCGCCTGCAGTCACCTCACTTTGAAACTGTATGTAAACTGGTTTTCAAAATCGTATGCCAGTAGGTCTGTAGTAGGCCTATATTGGATTTCAAAAGAAAATGTCAGTTGAACAATTTAAAGAGGTATGCTTCAACGTTCCAGGGACATGTTTTATTCTCTCTCTCTCTCTCTCTCTCTCTCTCTCTCTCTCTCTCTCTCTCTCTCTCCACACACACACACACACACACACACACACACACACACACACACACACACACACACACCATAGATAGTGAGCGGGGTTGAAAAAAAGGGGACACTAAGAGAAAAGCTTTCCAGTAAACCTTGTGGAGTCATCGATTATAGTGCAGCCGTCCGCGCATTGTGTCATCATTGCTATTCACGGTGGGTCACGTGGTGGCGTCTGGGCTTTATTATTTTTTTTCATTGATCTTATGTTGTGTAGGTTTTGGCGCAAAAGATATTCATACGCAGATTTTGCGTTGGTGCCGCTCGGCCAAGGAAACAGCCATGGGTAAATTGGGTCCAGGAAAGTTTCTGACGAGAATATAGTTGAGGTTTACGTCCTCACAGCAAAAGCTTTTAGGGACAAGTTGGAAGAAGATGGGCCACACATGGGGGCAGCTGGAGAGACTGGCCCAGCACAGAGACAGTTGGAGCGATCTTGTCGGCGGCCTATGTCCCAGTGGGGGCGATGGGCAAAATTGAACTGAAAAATTGCTAGCCTTTGCAAGTTGCAGCATGGAGTCGTCTGAATTGTAACGAGATGGTCGTGTTTCTTAATTAGATATCTAGTGCGCTCACCGTGGGAGACTATGTGTCGCTTGCAATTTATTTAGCCACCTGCGTGTGTGAGTGACCTCACTCTCTCCTGCTCGGCCCCCTCAACTCTTCGGCACTTCTCTCTCCTCCCCCCCCCCCTCTCTCTCTCTCTCTGTCTCTCTCCCCCGCGCCTGCATGTACGTGTGCATGAATGGGCGTATGAACATAGTGATAGCCGACGATCACTTGCGGGTCTTTCAGATTGATTCAGTTTGCTGGGGGGGGGGGGGGGGGGGGGGAGAGAGACTCAGAGAGAGAGAGAGAGAGAGACTCAGAGAGAGAGAGAGAGAGAGAGAGAGAGAGAGAGAGAGAGAGAGGAGAGAGAGAGAGAGAGAGCAAAGCTCATTTGTAGAACTTGCAAAACATAAATTCACTTTATCGCAAGTGATTCACCTCGTGGGTGGATTTAATCAGCTGAGGTAAGGGGGGAGAAGTGGGAGGATTGTGTATGTTGGTTTAAGGGTAGTTTTGATTGTATTTATCCATGTGGACTATTTAATTTCATATTTGAACGACTTCTGCGTATGAAGACAGTACACTGTTCACCCAGTATCATTTTTATCATGCTTTCGTCATGTACACGCTTTCTCTTCGATATCATTTCCATGTTACTCATTACGCCATTCCGGCTCGCCATACATAGCCATTACCATGCTCATCCTGGTGAAATTTCAAAACCAGTCCCTGAGAACAACGATAACAGGTCGTCGTGAGGTAGCCCATCAGCGGAGACACTGCATGCACAGCTATCGAGTCACTTTGGTGCTGTTCGGTGATGCCTGTTCCGTTTTAAGTATACAGAACACCACCAATAAAGATCCCTATTAATGACAGCCCAGCCAGTTTGAACGAGTGCCCACCTGCAGAGGGTTCCCCGATATCCAGCCAAAGCTAATTCCTATGAACTTGCCTGTATCAGAGACATTGGCATACAGTCACCACGAACGTGCATGTGATGACGCAGCAGCAGTAAGGACATCATGAAAGCAGGCATAAAAGGTTACAGAATGAGCCGTTATCCCGCTTTTTCTTGTTTGTTTGTTTGTGGGTTGTTTTTTTTCCCAATGATTACTAATGAGAATGATCCCACAGATTTCCATATATGGTCTGATACTACATGACATGAGTGTTCACTCTATTTCCTTCTATAGTGTATCTGGGTATCATAATATCTATGTATAATGTATTCGGGGTTTGGATATGCGGACAACTCTGACAGGGATCGGCCAGTGCCGAAAAAATAACATAATACATGCCTCTAATGGGATTCGATCCTACGACTTCCCATCCCGCAAACGTAATGTTAACAACTTATCTTTTCACCTCATCCAAATGGTGAGGAAACCCATGGTGCATACTGCTTGATGAGCCACTCTGTGTTACATCATGATTGCTAGACTAACTTAGCTTGAATTATTAGATAACTTGTGAATACATTGAGTTTAGTTTATGTTGTGATTGTGAAAAAAAAAAAAGCCTATTCCACCATACTGGAATAGAGATTGTTAGAATTCATCTCAAGATTTGTGAATTTGTTCACAGGGGAAACCGCGAATGTCAGTCAAGTTCGCTTTCGTTTGTGCTCCCATCTAACAGAGCGAATCCCACTGTACTATACTCAGTTTCGGCCCTTGCCGGATGTGATCACTTATGGTAGTATTCTACGATTATCAGTAAAATTTCCCTCTCCGTTGCCGCGACCCTGAAACGCCAAAAGTGTGAATGGAACTGTATATATCAAGCAGTGTCCACAGAGTCCGTGACCTCACCGAGTTTCCTGGGAGGTCATTGCCTGATAGTAATCTTGAACCACGAGTTGCAAGCCTATTCGTCATACTGCCCTCGCTGGTTCCGGTATCAAGGTACTTCCTCCCTCCCTTTTGTCTTCTCGGTGTTTCTTTGTGCAGGCCTGCCCATTGAGATTTTCCCCCTTTTCCCCGGGGTTCTTAGAAGCTGTATCAAACTGACTAGCGGTTTCGGTAACCGTTTTAAGAGAAAACATCAAGATGATCAGTAATAATAAGGCGAGACTGAAGTAAACTTCATTGATTTTGTCAGTCAGCTTATCGGCCATTGGTCATCTATTTTCACGCTTCAGATTGTAAATAAAGGGAAAAGATCGGCATTCTTTGTTTTGTTTTTCACTCACACACACACACACACACACACACACACACACACACACACACACACACACACACACATATATATATATATACATATATATATATATATATATATATATATATATATATATATATGCACATGTGTGTGTGTGTGTGTGTGTGTGTACACATATACATCTGTACATAATTATATGTATATATCTGTATATGTGTGTGTGTGTGGTGTGTGTGTGTGTGTGTGTGTGTGTGTTGTTTATAAAATTCAGATCGTGACACAGTAACACTACGACGAATTTGTCAAAGTGTGGAAATTTCATATTTTCCGCCCAAATTTACCATATTCTCGAAGTGCTTCCACCAGGACTGAAAAGTGTGTAATTATCTTTTGCGGCACTTCGTTTTCACTTCCAAACTCTCTTATATCAGATCTTACAAGGACAGCATACATAAAACGGAAATACGTCCTCACAGGACAATGCAACAGGTTCACAAACACGCACTCACCCTCTCCCCTTTCCCCCCTTCCCCTCTCCCTCCTAATATACGCACTCCTTTCTTTGTCTGTGTGTATGTGTCTCGTACTGCTTGCGCACGCGCGCATGCCCGCACGCGCGCACGCACGCACTCACGCACACACAGACACACACACACGCACGCACACACACACACACACACACACACACACCCCACACACACACACACACACACACACACACTGTTGTTGTTGTTATTATGTAATTGTTTCCAAGGTTCCATTCTCACGTTCCTTTTGTGCCCTGTTGTTGTGACAGTCTTTCTTTTACTGATGATGATATGCCAATATTTCCAGTTCTTTCCGGAACCAGGGCAGTGTATATTGTTTAAATGGCCAGGGATTGACCCCCCCCCCCCCTCCACATTTGTTTCCAGTTGTCATTTTTAAGGACCAGCTCAGGCTGCATCGCTAAAATGGCCAGGGATATTGTTTTCATCCAGTGTGCGCATGAAATTCCCTGAATCCACGCTACGCGTTATTTTGTTCACTTTGTTTTTTGTTTGTTTGTTTTTTTTTTGTCGCCACAATTCCGTGACGCAATGACTGTGACATCACGAATCTACATTTTACGCTATCCTGAAGAACGTGAAACCTGTTGAGAGTAATGACGCTTGGAGGGGTGCAAGGAGGTGTGAATAGAACGTGGGAAGGAGGTGTGAGTGAGTGAGTGAGTGAGTGTGTGTGTGTGTGTGTGTGTGTGTGTGTGTGTGTGGTGTGTGTGTGTGAAACGACATACACACATGTTCGCCACAGTGATGGAAATTTGACGCTGGGCAATAAAACAAAATGAAGTAAAAAAAAAAAGAATTCAACAGCTTTATTACACTGAAAGACGGCAGGTGATAAAGTTACTCCAAACATGGCAACAGCGCCTGAGAAAGGGACGCAATGCCTGCGCATTCAAAGACAATTTTCAGCAGAAATAATTTCAGCAGAAATAATGAATATTTTCCACTTTTCATTTCTTTGGAGTCCCCATAACTGATCATCAGTAGACGTCAATCCTTCAAAGAACCCCGTCAGATGTGTTGAAAGATCAACTAGTTTCGCGTTGGAGACATTTCTGTTTTCAAACAACCCCTCTCTCATGCCGTTCTCTCCCCCTGCCCCCCCCCCCCCCCCATCCCCCCCCCCTTCCCTCCTTTCCTGTTTGCACAAAAGCGTAGTTACGTCATATAATGGAGCTGAATTATCGATCGTATGTTTTCTTACTTTCGCGAGAGAGAGAGAGAGACAGAGACAGAGAGAGAGGAGGTCCGATGACAACTCTTTGTTCCCAAGTAACTTTTCCTCACGCAGGCTGATGAAGGCACCAAACAAAACGACAATGAGATGACTGCACAGAAACAAATTCAAAGAGCAGACGTGGATCCAAAGTGAACAACAGAAAATAGGCCAGTGTCGTGAGCATGGTTGTTGCACACGGTTCCGTGGGCAGCGCGTTCATCGCCCCCTAAATCGTCAACTGCTGTAACAGCCACGTTTTTTCACGGAAGAAATGACAGCAAGACGATCGTGCCGGAATGTGCCATTAACAATAAACAGGACATATGAACACACCATTTTACATCGTGTGCCAAGAACATGCGCCTCTTGTTGCAAAAGCTTAAGATGCTTTCAGTCAGCACTGCATTCTCCTACGCTTCCCTTTCAAAGTTGGCCAAGTTACTACGAAGTTTGGAGACCTAAAGGAGATTTCTGATATAATTTTTTTTTTTTTTAATTTTGTGCGACACGAGAGTAATCCACAAGGGATAAGACCCTTTGCAGGCCATTGTAAACGACGCTTCTTTCGCTGGTGTGAATCACTTTATCACTTTATTAAGTATCGTGTTCAATGTCACACGGCAGTCGCAAGACAATAGTTCTCTCCTCTTCTTTTTTTCTGCCCCATCTTCATTGCCACCTAAGTGGTTTTGCACCTACGCCGCTCGTTCCGACCCCGGTCCATTTCGCCGCAGCCCCGGCACCGGCAAGTCACAGGGAGTGGTCAGTGTCAAGTCGTCAAGAGGTAACCCACTGGAGGAGACACTACACTGCTGCCGAGTCACTTCGATAGTGGTGCCTGCTCTGATCTAACA
>CM065746.1:25731286-25768288 GCA_033310375.1 Conus canariensis | reverse complement strand
CCCTACACTGGCGTTTTGCTTTGGGAATTTCAGTGGGGATCATGTTATGAGGTCCCTGTGCCATTAAGACCCAGTAGGCCTGTCTTTCTGCATGCAGCAATCGACATTACGAAATAGATCACACAGTAGTTCTGAGGCTTAATGGAACTGGGCCCTAACAGGAAGGCCGCCCTGGGCCCTAACAGGAAGGCCGCCCTGGGCCCTAACAGGAAGGCCGCCCCCTAACAGGAAGGCCGCCCTGGGCCCTAACAGGAAGGCCGCCCTGGGCCCTAACAGGAAGGCCGCCCTGGGCCTTAACAGGAAGGCGCCCTGGGCCCTAACAGGAAAGCCGCCCTGGGCCCTAACAGGAAAGCCGCCCTGGGCCCTAACAGGAAGGCCGCCCTGGGCCCTAACAGGAAGGCGCCCTGGGCCCTAACAGGAAGGCGCCCTGGGCCCTAACAGGAAGGCCGTCCTGGGCCCTAACAGGAAGGCCGTCCTGGGCCCTAACAGGAAGGCGCCCTGGGCCCTAACAGGAAGGCGCCCTGGGCCCTAACAGGAAGGCCGTCCTGGGCCCTAACAGGAAGGCCGCCCCCTAACAGGAAGGCCGTCCTGGGCCCTAACAGGAAGGCGCCCTGGGCCCTAACAGGAAGGCGCCCTGGGCCCTAACAGGAAGGCCGCCCTGGGCCCTAACAGGAAGGCGTCCTGGGCCCTAACAGGAAGGCGCCCCACCCTACCCACTTAACTCAATCCCGCTTTTCTTCTTCTTCCGTGGACTTCTTAAAACAAAAACAGCTTTGAAATAATTGCTCAGTGTTTAGTCTGAAAATATTGTGGTGTCGTATATGCCTACCATATAAATTAAAGAAAATCACTGAACACATTCCTACGCCGTCGATGCCTAACTCTTACAGTTCCAGTTTTATATCCACGTACCATGTTTTAAGACAAATACTGAAAATACAAATCAATGTATGCAATCACTACTGTTCAGGATAGCAATTTCTTCCGTTCTCTAAGTATCCTATACTTATATCGCTGTCGAAAGGTACAGGAAAAACTGAGTGAATGTCTGTTTCGTTTCTCAATCGGAAAATGATTGGAGTGCGTCAAACGATTATGTTGTTCAAAATAGAAGAAGAAGCGCAATGTAGTAGCAAATATGGCTGGCTGAACGCGTTTCGGTATGGGATAGTTTGTAGTTTGGACTTTGGTCTCTCTTGTTTTTGTATGGTTGCGCCGGTGTAGTTGTAGAACTCTTATCTGCCAGTAACGCCCCTTAGCTCAGCCGACCTCAACATTTATTTTGGAGCGATTGATATTAGATCAAAACTTATTTACTGTTAGATTTCAAACTCTTGAGGAGTGCATGAAGGTGTCGCCAAATGTGACCTAGTGACAATGTGTACCTGTAGCAGACAAACTGAGTACATCCTGGTGCAGTACACACCCTGGAATATCAACAGCGCCCAACTTCTTTTGTACAAGGTAGAACAGTCTGAAAGGGCAACACTCGAAAGGGGGGAGGGGGGAAGAGAAAAGAACTAGAGCATGGGGTGTGTGTGTGGGGGGGGGGGGGGGGGGGGGGGGGGGTGCGGTGGGGGGGGGGGGGGGGGGGGGGTGGTGGAGGAGAGGACGGGTATCCTCTGATGGTAGTTCTCGGACATTTTGAACCTAATCATTGAACGATTTTCTGACTTAAAAAAAACAAAAACAACAGCTGCAAACTTAATCAAACTTGTTTCTTGTGGATTTATAAATATGCATGTCTGCCTATGTCGTCTGTCAGTCTATCTGTCATTGCACGTCTGTCCATCTATGCACACACACACACACACACACACACACACACACACACACACACACACACAGCACGCACGCGCGTGCGCGCGCGCGCCCACGCGCACACACATACACACACATACACACACACGCACACACATGTATGTGTGTGTGTGTGGGCGCGATATCCTGTGTAAAGGAAATATGAACATATAGAAGGGGCATTAAATATGGATGCCTTCTCGGATGAGACTATTGACAAAAGGGTGCGAGGACAAAGAACATAACACCATTCGTTGTTCCTGATTCAGAGACTTAAACATTCGACAACCACACACCACGAAGTAGTGACTCATAAGCACTACTTATGATTTAGATGTGTGTGTGTGTGTGTGTGTGTGTGTGTGTGTGTGTGGTGTGATGAGAGAGAGAGAGAGAGAGAGAGAGAGAGAAGAGAGAGAGAGAGAGAGAGAGAGAGATCAAGCAGCTTAATTTCAGCGAGGACATGCGTAATGGATGTGAAGTTTTCACAATGTCATTTAAGCACACGAAGTTGTATCCAAGAGATTTTCCGGTAAACGGAGGATGCTGTCAAGATGTTCTTATATCGCCATATCTATTTGTATTTCGCACAAAATTATCTGAAGACACGTCAAGTCCAAAGCTAAATTTGAAGGAGGAAAAAAAAACAAAAAAAAACAAACAGGAATGTAGATGTAGGTCAAAGGGATTCGAAAAATATTGTTCATGGGACATTGAAATGTTCCAAGTGTTGTGAACCTGGTTAAGAAATGATCAGAAGTAACAGAATAAGTTACATCAGATAAGTTTGAGGAAATGAACAATTTGTTAAGAAAAAATTGTTCAAAAGTTTGTGTTCTCCCCTAAGTAAGGTCGCGGCATTAAACTTGTGTAATGACGGTTACTCCTTCCAAAACCCACCACAGTAATATGAAACAACCGCACAGCAACATGTGTTTTTATTTGTCTCGAAATAAATTCCCGACAGGATCAAACAAAACAATAATTTCGAAGACGGGGGTATAGAACTGCCAAACATTCATGGTTTAGAAAACTGATTTAAAGACAAAAAATGCAGTATGATTATAGTATAACAGTTTCCTGGCGTCAGTAGTATGAAATACATTGGGTCAAGAAATTCTTACATGGTAAAATTGATCAGTTTTGGAGGGACGTACTTTAGGTCCTTAAACAATCTGAACATTCACGTGGATTCAGAGACTGACAAAGACATCGCAGCCGAACGATGAATATGGAATGTTAACGACTCGGTGTTTGTTGTCATAATCAGTACGCCTACTGTACGTTTTTTAACGAGTAGGAGAAAGCCCAATGACTGTAGGCGGAAGTTAAAAAAAGAATTAATGTTGAAAATTTGTGTTGACAATTGAACAGAACAAACGCTGAATCAGCCAAGAGCTATCGGTCTACGGGCAGGGTACAAAATAAAAGAATTGAAGATAGCTAGTGGAGGGGAGGAGGGATGGGGGAGGGGGGGGGGGTGGAGGTGGAAGAAAGGGACAGGGGAGTGAGGGGGAGGGGGGGGGGGCTACAAGTTCAGGCGAACACGTCATAGATTACTGTGAAAACGATTAAGAGAGGATTCGCGGAAGAGAATTGGGGAGGAAGGAGAGATGAAGTGAAGGAGAGGGCATTGAAGCATTGCATTTAGGTTTAACGTCGACACCCACCTACGATGTTTCAGCAGACGGAAATAGACATCTCAGGAGAGCAGGGGAAGAGCGTCCATCTTGCACCACACTGCACCACGACTACACGTTAAGATGGGCATGGCAGATCGAAACGGCAGTTTTTCTTTAGGGCGTTTGCATGACTCGAACTCTCGACGATCTGACGAGGAACCCAGTGCTGTACCACTGAGCCAACCAAGTACCCAGAATTAAAGCGTGACTGTCCACCCTTTCACTGACTGCGTAATGGAACGATTGAATCCCATCTTGTAAACAGATGTTTGCTTACATGTCCCCAGTCTGCTTTCACCTCCTGGGTGACTTCTTCAGATGAAGAGCTAGGCTGGTTGTGGTCGAGGACTAGTACAGGCAGTGTACGAAAGGACGGATTAGCTTGCAGTTTCTCCACGATCACTCGGATTTATTTTTTTTTTTTTCCCTTTCTTTTCTTTCTTTCTTTCTGTTCTTTTCTGTGTGCCCCCCCCCCCCCCCCCCCCCCCCCCCCCCCCCCCCCCCCCCCCCCCCCGAATAACACAAAGAGGTCGAATGTTCGTTATTTTAGCGTTCGGTTGGCAGTATAATATTCCAACATTCAGTTCCTGTTTTAATGACGTTTATGTTGGTGTCTGTAAAACTGAATCCGAATGTTATTTTCTAACTGAAAGTACGTTGATCAAATTACAGCAACTCCCTCACCCTCTCCCATTCTCTGTCCCTCTGCCTCTGTCCCACTGTCGCAGTCTGTCTCTGTCTCTCTCTCTTCCTCTGTTTCTTATATGAACTTGCATGCGTGCAGGTGCGTGTGCGTGCGTGCGTACGTGTGTGTACACCGAGATCGTGCGTGCGTGCGCATTCTGTGTTATATTCTTTCCTTACTAACAAACATTTCTTGCTCCATGTGTGTGTGTGTGTGCGCGCGCGCGCTTGCGTGCATGCGTGCATGTGTTGAGTGAGTTCGTGCGTGCATGTACGCACGAACTCACTCAACACACGCACGCACGCATGTGTGTGTGGTGTGCGTGCGTGCGTGCGCATGTGTTGAGTGAGTTCGTGCGTGCGTGCGCGCGCGCGTGTGTGTGTGTATGTGCGTGCGTGCGCACGCGTGTGTTTGTGTGTGCGTGCGTCGTGCATGCGCACACACATTTTCCCTAGGTGTCATTCATAATTTTCTACTCGTAGATATTAAATTAGCAGTGTACATTCAGTGCGATGATGAATACATCAACAGCTTGAAAAGCAGCAAGGTCTGTTGATTAGGAAGAAAAAAAGGCGATACTGATTAATGCTTTTAAAGAGGTAAAATTGGTCTCATATTTGTTTTTCTTTTTAGACATCTCTCTACTTAATCTTCAACGCCTGGTAAAGTTTGTTGTGAGAGAAGATTTGCGTGTGCGTTCATTCGGCTTGAGAGAGAGAGAGAGAGAGAGAGGAGAGAGAGAGGAGAGAGAGAGAGAGAGAGAGAGATTTTGCTTGTACGTGTGTGCAGTTCATGCTCTTTCATATAAACCTTTCTTTTTAATCTGAAGTGTATTGTATTTGTGTATTCTTGTGTTTCTGCGTCTTTGGTTACTTGTTTGGTGCTTTCTAAACAAACCTTAGAGATCGTGTGAGCGGTCCTAGGTAGGTAAGCCTCATGTGTGTGTACTTATCCTTTGATAATATACCAGAGGTTACAGTTGGGTTGAGGTGACTTTGGTTACAGTGTTGGTGGCAGTAAATCAAAAATAAAGAGGGAAAAAACAAAGTGATGAGCATATTGCAATTTAAAAGTGTGACACGTGGGGACAAAGAAGCTACCAGAACCAACAGCAATAAAACTGCAGAAATATGTGAACTTCGGATCCATAAATAATTTGATTAGATCAATAAGTAACTGGCGTTTGTGGAAACTCTCAGCAAGTTCCATTTACTGAATATCAGAGTCACATTATTTAGGCAAACAATATAAATTAATACATTGGAAAAAGGCAGTTCACAATATGAAAACTTAACTTTGAACAGAGTTCGTAAATTAGGTTTGATAGAAACAGGAAGGTTATGTTTATATCAATTGTGGATGTGATGCGTCTGCATCAGCTTTTCCAACAATTTATTATTTCATAGTGTCGAGATGTTCGGGGGCAAACAGGAATGGTATGTGTGTATAAGTGCGTGTGATTTTTGATTGTTGATTTGTCCTGTG
This sequence comes from Conus canariensis, assembly GCA_033310375.1. Classification (NCBI taxonomy): domain Eukaryota; kingdom Metazoa; phylum Mollusca; class Gastropoda; order Neogastropoda; family Conidae; genus Conus; species Conus canariensis. The sequence goes on along the minus strand of CM065746.1, from coordinate 25,762,636 downwards.
AGTGTAGTGTGGACTTACATGCTTCGACGCCGAAGGGCCAGTCGGTGATGACATAGGAGATGGCAGAGAATGGCACTGTGCTCAGAAGGTAGAGGATGTTGACGACAGCGAGGTTGGTCAAGTACAGGTAGGTTACCTTCCTCATAGTCACTTGTCGCACGATGACCAGAATGACCAGCCCGTTGCCCACCAGTCCCACCAAACAGATCAGAACCAGAACAGCGGGCTCCACATAGTTGTATCTTTTCTCAAACTCGCCTTCGCCGATCTCGTCGTCGTCGTCGAAAAAATAATACTCGGTATTCGAAAAGTTATTCAACAATAAGTCGGACATGTTGCCCAGTTCGTGAGGGTCCACACGGCCGGAGGGAAGGTCGGAGAGGAGGAGGCCATTGTCGTCGTAAAACTGGTAATTCAGGGGGTAATCATCAGTGAAGTAATACGTATCAGACATGATCACTTCTCGTGGTGTTTGGAGTTGAACTGTGGTTATTACAAGTGCTGCCGAAAGAGCTGCTGCTGTTGCTGTCCACGGACGTTGCTTAGACGAGGTTTGTGCTGCCACTGACCATCACTGGCCGGTGCTCGCCCATGTCATTCGCCTCCTCCAATACCCCTCCCGCTGCTGTTTGCGTAGAGGCGAGGCCGGTGCTAGGGTGAGGAGGGAAAGGGGGAGGGGGGCGGGGATGGAGGCGGAGGTTGTGGTCAGTGGTCAGGCAGAGGATGGGGATTAAGTCCTAGGGTCTATGACCGCAGCAAGTCAGAAACACTTTACTATCTGGCTGTCACCGGGTGTGGCCTCACGCTCTTTCTCAGGCTAGGCACATTTGCGCGGACCTTGCTACGGCAACCAGGCATCATCTGATGTCGGAGGAATGGTCGGTATTTTAAAAGAAATGATCGACTGGCAAATCAAGCCCGTGGTTAAAAGCGATTGTTCATGCAGAATCCGCCACAAAAGCACTTCCAGGTCTTGTGTTTTACAAGAAGAAAAAGTTGACTATTTAAATGTGTTGAAATGCAGTGGCGCATGGTTTACCCCGGCTGTAGTTGTTTTCAAACTGTGGTCTGAAGGCCACACCCCCTCGGGTTTTGTGCCTGGCTTGCTCATCTCCCGTGCCTGAATTCTCTCCTTTCATTTGTCGCCTGCTTGTCCCCCTCCCCCTTTCCTCTGTGTTTTCCATCTTGTCTCCATCTTTTTCCCCCTCTGTCTGGCTGATGTGGTCTGAGTTTTGTTCTCTCTCTCTCTCTCTGTCTCTGTTCTCTCTCTCTCTCTCTCTCTCTCTCTCTGTCTCCCTGTCTCTGTCTGGCTGTCTGTCTGTCTCTCTCTCTGTCTCTGTCTCTCTCTGTTCTCTCTCTCTGTCTCTGTCTGTCTGTCTGTCTGTCTGTCTGTCTGTCTCTCTCTCTCTCTCTCTCTCTCTCTCTCTCTCTCTCTCTCTCTCTCTCTCTCTCTCTCTCTCTCAAGATATCACGGGTCTTCTGGTTGTAGCTGCTCTCTGCGCTTAAGCATTTCCTGGTTTGTTTTTTAACGCCAACAACTCTTTCCCTCCCCCCCCCCCTCCCGTCTCTCCCGCTCTCTTTCTCTCTCTCTCTCTCTCTCACACACACACATACACACCACACCTAACCGCAACATACCACACATATTCCAACACACACACACACGCACGCACGCACGCACGCACGCACGCGCGCGCACGCACACACAACACACTATGCACACACACGCGCGCGCGCGCGCACGCACACAGGCACACACACGCTCACACGGACGCGCACGCGCGCACGCATGCGCGCGCACACAGACAGACAGACAGACCACACACAGCACAGCACACACACACACACACACACACACACACGGGCGCGCACACGCGCACGCACGCATGCGTGCCACGCGCGCGCGCGCACGCACGCATAACACACACACACACACACAACACACACACACACACACACACACACACTAAACGACCATCACCCTCAGTGTATGACCAGACGAACACTGACTTGCGTTCCCCAGCACGCCCTTTCTCGATTGCGTTCTCTGCGCGCGGCATCGGTCATCTACCTTTTGTTTACTCGTCTTGCTTTAATCACAAGGAACATAAGTCTGGCTGATGCGTCTAGACTGTAAAGGCCGCCGAGCATCCAGTAGCTCCATAAAACAAACCAGACAGGATTGCATCACTACGGGAAGGCTTTTGTGTCAGTATCATGCTACATTCGCTACTAAGACGTGGCTGCTGTTCACGACTAGATTGTGTGGATTGCAACATTTTTTTAACCTCTGTCTGGCTTGTTCATTCAGGCTTGCGGCACTCATTGAATGAGCCGACCTCCCGTTTCCCACTTCTACATGTCTGTCTGCTTGTCTGTGCGTCTCTCTGACAGGCCTCAGAACGGCCACTAAACAAAATTAGATACGGATGAATGTAGGAAAATTGATTAAGAAAGAAAAAAAAAAGGACATTATCGTACACACAGACGGTGCAATCAAGCCGTGGATCCGTGAAACAAAATGACATTGTAGGAAGGCACTGTTACGTACGAATCCACAGCCTAACACTGTTACGTACGAATCCACAGCCTAACAGTGGATGCACAGTCTGATAGTGGATGCAGAAACAGTGACGCATGCACTCCAATAATTCGTCCATATCAGTAGTCACTAATTACTATCATACTAGTATAGCTAACACGCTGTAATAACTAATATTGACTGGTTCCATGAACTTGGTTCTTCTGACGAAATCCGTTAAGCAACAAATAAACTTCTATAATTACATTAATGGGGTGTTTAGAGCACTCTGTTTTCCAATGAACTCAGAGCACTGGCAAATTGACAATAAAACATTTAACAGAAATGCGTAGGCGTAATGAAATGAATGTGAAACAAAATCCGCAGTGCAGATTTGATATGCAGGTAGATTTAGTTTAGCTGAAAAGTACTGATATTAAATCTAAAGTGGTTACTAATGTTTGTAATTGTGATAAAAAAAAAAAATAGACTGATTAAATCAAAAGATTTCTGTTTTTCAGATTTGGCTTTTTTCCCTTTGTTTATTTATTTATTAAAAAAATTTTTAGAAAGAGAGGGGGGTAGTTACCGCCAAGGACATTGACAAACAAAGCACAGGACAAGACACTATGCATTTTGACATCTTGGGTCTTCTTCAGGCAAAAAAAACCAAAACAGATCACATTTAACATTTAGGACAGTACAAACAAAGAACGAAGAGTGACTTAACTGTCCATGTGTGTGTGTGTTTTTTTTTTTCTACTTCTCAACACATGGACAGTTAAGTCACTCTTCGTTCTTTGTTTGTACTGTCCTAAATATTAAATACGATCTGTTTTTTTTTTTTTTTGCCTGAAGAAGACCCAAGAGGTCGAAATGTATTGTGTCTTGTCCTGTGCTTTGTTTGTCAATGTCCTTGGCGGTAACTAACCCCCTCTCTTTCTAAATTTTGCTTCGTTCTCCGCCCTCAGTCACTCCATTTTAAACTTTATTTTATTTTATTTTATTTTGTTTAATAAGTGTGGATTTTGAACTGGCTTAGTATTGTACGTTTTTACCACTAGGCTATCAAACAACAAGACACCGTTACATGTCTGACTACTCCTCAGAATGTGTCTGGTTATCAATGTTATTATAACTGACAGCAATATTTTACGCAATATAATAATTTTCGATTTCTCGTTTAATTGTTTGCAGTCCGAATATACAAGCAACCAGCCAGGGTGAAACGATATTCAACAGTGAAGGGAAAAACATCAAGCTACCATGTGCGCATCCTTTGAATGCCGTTTTCGCCAAAAAGGAAAGCCTGTTAAACATGTAAATGTTGTGGACTTCTCGACTCAAATTTCAATGAACAAACAAGAAACCTAACAAACAAACAAACCTCGGTCACTTCCGTTGACCCCACCCCGAGCGGTCATTTCCCTCCAAGGGCGTTCCCACACTCCGTCCTCTCTAAAAGGTCATCTCATACGCCCCCGTGTAGAACATTTCATTCACAAGCTTCTTTTCCTGTGACCCCCACGCTTCTCTCGCATTGTCTCACACTTATTTCTAATAGTTGGATTGCCAGAATACACAGGCATGTGAGTCACATACACACACACGCGCGCGCGCGCGCGCGCAATTGCGCGCACATACTCTATCTCTGTCTGTCTCTCTCTCTCTCTCTCTCTCTCTCTGCACTCTCTCTCTCTCTCTCTCTCTCTCTCTCTCTCTCTCTCTCTCTCTCTCTCTCGCTGTCTCTCCTGTTCTCTTCTGTTTTCTCTCTCTCTCCTCTCCTCTCTCTCTCTGTCTCCCACTCGATCTCTCTTTCTGTATATATCTCTCTCTCCTGTTCTCTTTTGTTCTCTCTCTCTCTCTCTCTCTCTCTCTCTCTCTCTGAGTATATGTGTGTGTCTGTGTGCGCGCGTGCGTGCGTGTGTGTGTTTGTGCGCGCGCGGCGCGCGGTGTGTGTGTGTGTGTGTGTGTGTGTGTGTGTGTGCGATTGGGTATGTGTGTGTGAAATTGGGTGGGCTGGTGGGTGAGTGCTTGGGATCTGTATTTATGTGGTTACATGATTACTATAACTGATTGAAGTTTTGTTGAGATATGTTCTGTATTCTTTTTTTTTTTAATATTGATTTCATATGTCAGCAATATTTCCTTTTTGAGCCTATTGTTACCCCCCTTGTCATCAGACCGTAATGGTAATGACAGTAAAATATCGTGAATATCCCTCTCTCTCTCTCTCTCTCTCTCTCTCTCTCTCTCTCTCTCTCTCTCTCCTCTCTCTCTCTCTCTCAAAAGAAATTCTAAAATCTTTTAAAAAATTACATTCACGGTATCCACGCCCGTTCCTTCTATCTGTCTGTCTCTTTCCGTATCCACTTTCCCCCTCCTTCTCCTTCTGTCCCAGTCGCTCTCTCCTCTCTCTCTCTCTCCTCTCTCTCTCTCTCTCTCTCTTCTCCTCTCTCTCTCTGTTTGTCTGTGTGTATCTGTCTCTCTCGCTCTTTCTGTGTGTGTGTGTGTGTCTCTCTCTCTCACTCGATTAGAAATTCTAAAATCTTAAAGAAATTGCATTCACGGTACCCACACTCGTTCCTTCCATCTGCATCTATGTGTCTGTCTGTCTGTCTCTCTGTCCTCACTTCCCCCCTTTCTCTCTCTCTGTCCCTGTCGATCCCTGTTTGTCTGTCTGCAAGTATGCCTGTCTGTCTGTCTCTCTCTGTCTCTGTCTCTTTCTCTCTCTCTCTCTCTCTGTCTCTCTCTGTCTCTCTCTCTCTCGCGCGCGCGCGCGCGTGCGCGCGCGCTCGCTCGATTGCTGGATCGATTGCGTGCGCGCGCACACACACACGCACGCGCGCGCGCACACACACACGCACGCCCACACACACACACACACACACACACACACACACACACACACACACACACACACACACACACATCACAGTACACAGTGCGCGCAGTATACGAACACCAGCGCTAAGAGAGAGAGAGAGAGGGTTGGGGGGGGGGGGGGGGGGGTAGAAGTGAACTTGTTCTTCCGAAACAAGCTTAATTAATAACTAACTTTAAACAGATAGTATATCCAGTTATAGGAATCCGCATAGCTTCTAGCATCACGCAGCCAAAACAAACCAAGCCAAAACACACACACACACTCTCCCTGTCTGTCTGTCTGTCTGTCTGTCTGTCTCTCACACACACACAATGCGTTTACGCGTGCATACGCACACACGCCACACACACACACACACACACACACACACACCACGCACACACACACACAACACACACACACACACACACACACACACACACACACACACACACACCACTGCCACCACCACCACCATCATCATCATCACCACCACCAACAGAAACCAGGCAGAATCGAACAAAGTAAAACATTCAGGTTTTAACATAAGTTGTCTAGTGGCAGCTTCGTTCAGTTTGCCCGCGTAGCTCTGAAGACTGTTACAGAAAGGACTGTGGGTTTCCAGTTGAGGGCATACGACATGAATAATTGCGATTGACGTGATTTCAAAAAGTGTGTCCACCCTCACACTCAACTACTCCTTCCATCCCACTTCCTGGCGGCGGACGTGGTGGGGGGCGGATGGGGAGTGAGAGGAAAGGCGTGTCCTGTGCTTATAAATAGTTTATTCGCCTTCAGGAGATACTGCGGTAGAAGTCTCCCTCTAAGAGTTGTTCTCTGCTCCCCCCCCCCCCCCCCCCTTCCCACAACCTTCTCTTGTCTTTCTGTTGACCTGATAACTTTCTGCTGTACATGCTTATCCACCAGTATTTCCCCATAAAGTCACGGTTTCCCAGTCCTCGAAATTCTACCGAGGCTGTTGTACTCTGGCATGTAGGCTACGTGATTTAAGCACCGTAATCAGTAGAAGTTGTCCATTCAGCAGTGTTCTGAGCCTTCAGGATAGTTTTCATTTGTTTCTTGGTTTTTTGTCAAGAATTTCGTTTCGTAGGTTTCACAGTGTATTCCAGTATATTGACTACTTTGTTGCCCCCCCTCCCTCCCCCCCTACCCCCCCCCCCCCTCCTTCCCGCTCCCCTCCTGAAGATGGTTCCGACTTCTGGAAATTCTGTGATGAAAATTTCTCCACTTTTGTTTCCTTGTTTTTACCCTGTGCCTGCTTAATTTCGATCTTTCTCTTCTTTTATGTTTCTGCCTTCCAGGTGTAGAGATATCCATCTTTGTTTTTTTTTTTCCCTTGTAATATCTGTTTTCAGTCCGTGGGATTCTTGATGAATGGATAAATCTGACGATTTATTGTTGGAGGTAGATTTTTAGTTATGTTTTATTTTGTATCTGATGTACTTCTGTTGATTTTTTTTTTTATGTCTGAAAGCTCGAGGTGTGAAATTTAGTCTAGAGGCTGTCTTTCTCAGAGCTACCTGGATTTAGCAATCTTCGGAGCGGTTAATGATCTCAAATATTGAGTACATGTTGTGTTTTCTTTCATGCTTGCATAGTTTGTGACGATGGTTTTTTGCGCTGTTTGTTATTTGTGAGTGGTTTTAGCTCTTTGTTATTTGTGAGTGGTTCTAGCTCTTTGTGGACGGTAAGGCTGTAAAGAATTTATTTTAAAAAGAAAACATGCTGGAAAGATGGGAACCTCGTAGGTTGATATCACTCGTAATGCAGCAACTTATCATCCCGGATGCACGCGAGCAACCGCACAAAGACACGAAAAGCATCCATACAGAGAGAGAGAGAGAGAGAGAGAGAGAGAGAGAGAGAGAGAGAGAGAGAGAGAGATGCGTGTCTCATACTCAATAGGTAGACAAACCCTGCAGATGAAAAGCGGGATACCCCTTTATATAAGGGGTATATATATATATATATATATAATATATATATATATTGAGAGAGAGAGAGAGAGTGTGTGTGTGTGTCTTTGTGTGTGTGATTGGTAGATCAGGATGAACCTTACAAGAAATGATTACAGATTCTTTTTAAATTGTGTATCAGCATGCGAGCGTGTTGATCAAAGACACGTCCCATTATCGGTGACTGTCAACAAAGCAGTCATGATCAACAGCAGGAAATAACCCAGACTGGTCAGGCCATTGACATAAACTACTTCTTCGTCATTTTTCTGGCTGCTCGGGGTGTTGCTTGCAAGAAGGTCAATTTCCACATAGAAACAGCGTCCATTGTCGCTCTTTCTGCAGTGGACTTTCAAATGTGTACATGAAAAAGTCGACTGATACCAACTGCAAGATAAAACTACGACACCATGCTCTTTACTAGATTTGTGCACAACATATTACGCAATTTTGCGGTTCTGAAAGTGTTGTGGTATTGTCAGCATACATCAATTGTTCGTTAATAGTGTGGAGACGCGTATGGATATTTTCATAACCTAAAAGTCCTAAGACTGCCTCTATTGACAGTCGTACTTTGATTATTAATGTGAAGAGAGGAATTCGTTGTATTTCATTTGTCTTCGCGTATAATCGTATTCACGCAGACTTAAATCACACCAGAATTTCATTCTTGAAAGTTTGGTTGGATGTAATCTGTTCAGATCTGTCAGCACGAACATGCACAAAAATCACACTCATTTACACACATACACGCACGCGCGCGCGCATGTACGTGGGCACGTGCAACACACACACACACACACACACACACACACACACACACACACACACACACACACACACACACACACACAGAAGGCGCGATCGATCTTTAGCATCATCAGCTGTAGTAAAGGAAAACGAGGGGGGAGAGGGAATCCGAACGCAGCACAGGTGAATAACCGATATGTTTTTTTTTTTCTTTCGGAATCGAGCTGTGTAAAAAAGCTGTATCCTTTTTAGAACTAGGTGAAGGATACGCTGGTGTTAGGTTTAGCAACAGATTGGACGACACCATAAAAACAACCGCTGGAAAAGCTGGGGGACGGTATCAAGGGAGGGAAAAGGCGTGGACTGTGGAGTGTTTGCACAAGATGTATCACCCGTGTCTGAGAGGATGACTTTTATGGCAGACTGGAATGCCTGGCCTCCTGCTCTACTGGCTTCATTAGCTGAAACACACACAAAGTGTATGGCGCAAGATAAATGAACATCGCGCAATGTCAGACTGCCGCATTGCTTTCTTTTAAAGCGGAATACCTTAACAGGAACCGTGACCGCTTATTATTTCTCTGGGAAAACGGAGCAGACACGCAGAAGAGTGTACACACACACATTACCTGTGAGGGGAACCACCTCTGGCGCGGCAGTTGGTGGAGACGCAGTAATCTCAGAAATGTGTGTGTGTGTGTGTGTGTGTGTGTGTGTGTGTGTGTGTGTGTGTGTGTGTGTGTTTGTGTGTGTGTGTGTGTGTGTTGTGATCATTGAACTCTGCGTCTCTTAGTTTAGAAAATTTCAGTTTCAGAGTCTTTTTTTTTTTTTTTGTGCATCCCAGCAGGCTACACAGAGTTTTTTTTCGAGGCTCTCACAAAAGGGGCCAAAAAGATTTCCTATATGGAGGAGAGCAGCAAATATAGCTATGTACAACGTGTAGGTTAACTAAAAGTATTGACTACCTCCATGTGGATAAAACTTGGCAATGCTGAGAGCACTTGCCATTCCGCTCGATTCCCAGCCAGAAGATTACATAAGGAAGTATACAAGTTAATTAAACAAGAGAAAAAAAATCAGCACACTGAACAGGCCAGTTCAGGAAAAATTGAACAGCTGATGTCCATTCCAGTTACTGACTGACTCGCCAGAATTAAAAATCCGTTCCAGAGACTAGCATGTTACTTTGAAAAATTGTAAGAAGAGAGAAAGAATTTGTAAGACTTTCTCTAGAATAAAGGTAGATGAATGGACCACGAGGAAAGGAAAACGGTAGACGTCCGGAAAGAACGATTAGAAAATCAAGGAAGAAGACAAAAAAGAGAAAATCACTGGCGCGAAATTTGCAAATCGGGATATAGTATTTACTGACAGATCACTCGGCATGCCCACCGAAAACGAAAAGGGTGTCAAGACTTTTTAGAACGAAGACCATATGAACGGGCCACATAGACAGGACAATAGTGGACTATGGTAAATGAGGATTTTTGATGGCTGTAAAGCGAGTGTGGAAAAAAGGCAGAGCCAGAAACAGTTGGGAAAAAAAGGAAATAATCAACATGACAATTTAATTTACACTGTTAGATCCTTGGCACTCACGGGAGAGAGGAGAAAGAAGGGGAGGGGGGGGGGGGGGGGGGGTAGATTTTTTGCGAAGTTGTAGGGACACAAACTTTCCTTCGGGATCATAGGCACCGAGTTTCCCCAGTGTGAGAACTGAACTCGTTTACGCGGGCGTCAAGAAAGTCGAGTTTGTTGCGGACATGTTTGGTTGTGGGAAAGCTGAATCACCAAGAGAGGGGCAGTCGTAATTTAGGTAATGCTGAATCACCAAGAGAGGGGCAGTCGTAATTTAGGTAATGCTGAATCACCAAGAGAGGAGCAGTCGTAGTTTAGGTAATGCTGAATCACCAAGAGAGGAGCAGTCGTAATTTAGGTAATGCTGAATCACCAAGAGAGGGGCAGTCGTAATTTAGGTAATGCTGAATCACCAAGAGAGGGGCAGTCGTAATTTAGGTAATGCTGAATCACCAAGAGAGGAGCAGTCGTAATTTAGGTAATACTGAATCATCAAGAGAGGGGCAGTCGTAATTTAGGTAATGGTGAATCATTAAGAGAGGGCAGTCGTAATTTAGGTAGTGGTGAATCATTAAGAGAGGAGCAGTCGTAATTTAGGTAATGGTGAATCATTAAGAGAGGGGCAGTCGTAATTTAGGTAATACTGAATCATCAAGAGAGGAGCAGTCGTAATTTAGGTAATACTGAATCATCAAGAGAGGAGCAGTCGTAATTTAGGTAATACTGAATCATCAAGAGAGGAGCAGTCGTAATTTAGGTAATGGTGAATCATTAAGAGAGGGGCAGTCGTAATTTAGGTAATGGTGAATCATTAAGAGAGGAGCAGTCGTAATTTAGGTAATACTGAATCACCAAGAGAGGGGCAGTCGTAATTTAGGTAATGCTGAATCATCAAGAGAGGAGCAGTCGTAATTTAGGTAATGGTGAATCACCAAGAGAGGGGCAGTCGTAATTTAGGTAATGGTGAATCACCAAGAGAGGGGCAGTCGTAATTTACGTAGTGCTGAATCATCTAGAGAGGGGCAGTCGTAATTTAGGTAATGGTGAATCACCAAGAGAGGAGCAGTCGTAATTTACGTAGTGCTGAATCATCTAGAGAGGGGCAGTCGTAATTTAGGTAATGCTGAATCACCAAGAGAGGAGCAGTCGTAATTTAGGTAATGCTGAATCACCAAGAGAGGAGCAGTCGTAAAATCAGGTGAATGAACATTTGAACGTAAACGCACACCTAAACTTACTGTTTGCAGTTTTTCATGCAACACTATCAGAAGGGAAGGCATCTCATGGCATGGCTGTTTCTCGCTGGGAACAGAAACTGTTGGGAGTTTTGGAACAAGATACTTTCACGCAGAAAGTCCGCACTATTTCAGCGTTGTCGGCTAGCAACTCGCGTATGCAAGCGTACTGACCAACAGATGAAATCAGACAGCTCTTCCGACCAGTCTCACGGAAGTTTATAGAATTCGGCGAATCACGTAGCCCAGCATAAAACCTACATTAACATTTATAGGTAAAAGATACAGAGATGAACAACAAAGATGAATTTGAGCAGAGTTATTTCTGAATCATCTTATCTCCGTTTAAAGTCCAGTTTTATTTAGATAGGCTGATAAACCACATAAATGTTGTCTTTAAGGGTCAGAGGGAAAAGGGAAAATCGTTGCTAATTATGTTCGGATTTTTCCCTCACGCACCAGAAACAATAATGATTTCCCTGATCGTTGGGAAGAGCCGTCTGAACGGGCAATCTGATGTGTTCTGCGTAAATGATACAGTGATGCAGAGGAAGAGCTCGAAGACTTACGGCCCAGAATGATTACTTTTTTTGTAATCGAATCACAAAAATAACGTTGGATTGCATCAGTAATAATGATTTACAGGGAACGAGAGAAGACAGAACATTGAAAAGTGGTCATTACAGTCATACTCAAATTAGATGGTCACCTCATACTTGTGAGTGCTTCGGAAGTCATTGCCAGCTGTAATCTCAAACACTTTTAACTGCTGAAATCATCCGAACTGTACACATCCCTGAAATCCAATGGATAAACATAGTTTCTGCTTGGGTTCCCGGCCATGTGGGCATTCGAGGCGACGAGTTGGTTGATCAGCTTGCCAGGAGTGCCACAAGGAAAGAGTTAAGCAGACTGTCTGTCCCTCACGCTGTTCTGAAACCCCAAACCCAGGCTTACGTCGAAGAACTCTGGCAAGAGGAATGGAACTTGCAGACGGATAACAAACTATTTAAAATCCGTCCAAACCTGACGGAGTTTTTACCATGTTCCTGAGGCGGCCGTAAAGAAGAAACAGTTTTGTGTCGTTTGCACACAGGCCACTCCTTTTACACTTATTCTTATCTTTTAAAGGTGAAGAAGCTTCGTGGTGCATTCCATGTCATGTACCACTCACAGTGAAACATATGCTTTTAGAGTGTTGGGACTTGCATGAGGTGAGACATTAACATTTTACAACAGACTCCATGAAAACCTTGTTCAGAGATGTCCCACCTGATGCGATCTTTGAATTTCTGAAAGAGATGGACATTTTTCATGAGATCTAAGATTTTATAGAAGAAAGATTTTTAACAAAATTTCCGGCGTGTTTTAGGTGTATTTAAAGGGTTGTGTGAATGAGGTTTTTGTGTGTGTGTGTGTGTGTGTGTGTTTTTTTTTCCATATGACTTGTGAGTTGACTTCAATGCGGTGACACCCCTGATATGGCCCTTTGCGGTTGGCTGTATAAACAATATTACCTTACCTTACTTGTGGGTGCAGGTATGCATATTCTTGGTTGTGTTGTCATACTGTATAGATATCTGATGTCTTCTTATCGAAAAAGCGTGCCATACATTCTAAAGTTTAATGTTTTCACCAGCTGTCTTAGCGAAGTGGTTAGAGTCGCAGACTCCTGATGAATCGATTCCTATCAGAGCGATTGGTTTTGGGGATTTTCCTGCCCTAACCGGCTTCTACCCAGAGTTGGGTTTGGCATAGGATCAACTGAAAAGACTGGAACCACACAGTTGAGTTTCATGGACTCAGTTGATGCGTTTCTGAGTTTTGCTCAATAAACAACACTGCAGGTGTCTATCTTTCGGGCCTGGTTGACGCCGGGATACGTGTTGAAAGTAAGCATCTTGTACAGCCCTGTCACGCAGTCTCAGACCAGCATGGAAATCCGTAGCGTCATCTTCATCGTCCACATCCTCGTCGGTCAGCATTTTTTTTTTTAAGTCTAAAATTTGCGGTCCTTAATGCCCAGCTCTCATGGTGTCCTCAGTTTCAATTTCCCAGACCTGTGTACCCATACCATTTTGCCGTATTGTGTATACATGTTTGGCGACAATACGGCAAATACGACGAACTTGAAAAAGAAAAAAAAAAAAATCCATAGACGACTTAGTTGAACGGTGTTTGCACTTGTACAGTGTAACCAAGGCGGGGGCCTAGACCCAAAAGTAACTTACTGCTCCTACTCTTACTACCACCACTACGACTACTACTGCTGCTGCTACTCTTACTACTAGCATTACTACTACTAATGCTGCAGTTGCTGCTACTTCTTATCATTATCATTAGTACTAGTATATTTACAGATTCCATAGATTTTATCTGACTATTTTACCCATTTTCTATATTATTAAAATCAATTATTGCTGCTTTCGTTATCATAATAATTATTATGATTATTGTTATTACTACTATTATTATTATTATTATTATTAACAACATTATTGTTATTATTATTTATGCTATCATTATTATTCATTCATTATTATTGTTGTTCTTGTCGTCGTCGTCGTCATCATCAACATCATGATTATAACTGTGACAGTTCTTCTTCTTCCTCCTCTTCTTTTTCTTCCTCCTTACTTATCATTATTGTTTTTGCTATTGCTTGTATTGTTGTTGGTATTCTTTTCGTTATTGTTGCTGTTATGATCGTTAGTATATTACAGTACCGTTATTATTGTTACTGTTTCTCCATTTTGAAATAATTTTTATCAGTTTGATTTGTATCTTTCCTCCACCAACCCCTTCCCTCTTCTGTCCTTTCTGTAGTTGTTGATTTTATCTCACTCACTCACCCTGATGGAGATAAGTAACTGTTTGTCCTTTGTTTCCATTGTTGTGAATGTTGTTTGTCCTGCCCGAAGAAACCCACTAGGTCAATATGCATGGTGTCTACCTTGTAGCTTGTTCCTTCGTTTGGCAGCTCTGTGATTTCACTTCTGCTTTTATGTGTTTGTTGAAAACTGTTCTGCAATTGTAAGTCTGATGTCTAGTGATTGGATTGTGCAAATTCAAACTTCGTTGTGGGTACATATTGTTTTTAAAAGATGTTATCCTCAGTATGGACGTCAAGATAGTTCGGTCATCTCAGATATTTCCATGATCTAAAATTAAACTGGACATACGTCAATTTCCAGCTATCCGATTAGCAAAGAGCATATATCAGACTCAAGAGCTGCTTTTTTTTTTTCTTAGTGAGATAATTGTAGGGCATAATTGGGAAAGGCTGAAACAGTGGAGACAGTCGGTGAACAGAAAGCAAACAGAAATTTTTGGCGTTTTTTCTTCAAAATCTTCAAGTTTTGCTGAGGCAATTGAGGGAAAAATAAAAACAAAATAGAACAACACACACACACACACACACACACACACACACACACACACACACACACACACACACACACAGTACACACACACACACACACACACACACACACACACACACACACACACACACACACCACCACCACCACCACCACCACCACCACCACCACCACCACCACCACCACCACCTCACGCACACTTAGTGCGGAGAGAAGTAAATGTTTTGATTATTTTTGCTGGGATCATGTATTCCCATTTTGCAGGAACTGTTGGGTTACTGTTTAGATTTCCGCCAGCAGTCGTCTCACTTTGCAACTAGATCTACTGTTTGATCGTTATGAAGCAGTCAAAATATGGGTGATGATTTTGTTTCAGTAAGAAAAGAGATTAATTGTGCCTTATTTAGACATACATTTCCAGGGAAGTTTGAAGTAACTAAACTATTTGTTTAATTCTCTCTTTGTTTCTGAACAGCTTGTTTTTCTATTTTCTTTTTTTTTTTCCTGCATGGTAACAATAATCATTCTCCCTTTTTTCTGTATTGGTAAATCCTGATTTGTCATGTCCGTTTAATGTAAACATTTAGCCCTTTACTTTTAGGCAATGAAACATATGATAATCTTTCATATTTATTTCAGGTCTTCCACAATTTTGATGTAGCAGAAAATTAATCCGTCATGGTGATTACATTTTCCATATCTACACCCTTTTCATTAAGCTGTACATCATAAAATAACAGATGCAGTCCAAGTCGGAGTCCATTTCAAAATCAGGTCACAGGAAAGATCCGATTCGCCGGTTAGTGCCAGAATGTTGACGGCACATCTCTGCAACATTGTAGTCCAGTTCCGGCGTAGAACGATAGTCATCCATGCGTTATTCATTATCGACGGTTTGTTGCTTTATATCCCCACTCCAACCTCAACCCTCAACGTTCACGCACGCACGCACGCACTGTCATACATACGCACACGCACGCGCCCGCGCGGAAGTACGCGCGAGAGCGCGCGATTGTTGAGGGGAAGAGGGTGGAGGTGGGGGTATTTTCAAACATATGTTCAAAGCGCACAGGTTCTGATAATCTGAAACGTAATACAATATGATTTGGTACATGATTTATGTCTAAAGGGACAAAGTTATGTCACAAACATATCCACAAAAAGTCCTTAATTCGTTTATACGCTGTATGATATTGGATACCATTCGTTAACAAAAAAAAAAAAAAAAAAAAAAGGGGGGGGGGGGGGGGGGGGGGGGGGAGATTCTTACGTGTTTCGTCAAACGAAAGCAGCACTTTCCTACGTGTTTCGTCAAACGAAAGCAGCACTTTCCTAGCAAGAATCGTTTTTGAACTGTTTTAAGACGAACGTAGGACATAGATAGTACATCTTTTCGGTTGGGCATATGTAGTACATCTTTTCGGTGCCATATGAGGGAAATCTTTCACGTCAACTATCATATCACTGGAAAATTAGAATGTAATGTGGATGATAATGGATGGACATAATCCCACATTTTCGATTAAAAAGGGTGAGTGGAAGTGAGGGAAGAAATGACAGAGAAGGAGAGACAGATCGGGAGTGGGCGGAGGCAGAGAGAGAGACAGAGTCAGAGACAGAGAGATCAGATGGGTCGACTGAATGATCGGCATGAACTTGCATACGTTTTTCTTTGCAGCGGCCGCCGCTTGTGTCTTGCCCGAAAGGCTATCACTCAGATCACCACGGCGCCTTATCTGCTAGGCCACCAGCCAACTATTTGATTTCATCATTGCGCATCCCCGTTCTGTTTATTATACTCCCTTGGCAGGTGTTAAAGGAAATGAGAGTAGGCACACTGGCAGGCAAGGCAACAATAAGAACTAGAATACAGGTCGGCCGATCTGATCTGGTAAGAAAACCAGACGAATGACCTCGACAATCAAGATCGATGTCGCCATACTATGGACCATTTTGCAGCAACCGGTGGAAGTGGCAGCACCACTAGACTTAAAGAAATGAGCAAGAAACGTCACCAACCAAACATTGGAATAATTTCAAGCCTCACACTGCGAAGACTCCAAGAAAATGGGGCACAGTCATACTGGACGTTTCCAATGGCAGACGCCAATGACTGAAATAAGGTTAACTGAGATAACTCAGACTGAACCTCTCAGGATATTGTGTAATATTTGCTGCAAACGTGTGTGCACTGGTAGATCTGCACTAATGAAGTAATGCAAGCGCGTAATGTGGAGTCTCCTTAGATGTGTGTGTCAGTGTGTGTGTGTGTGTGTACGTGCGTGCGTGCGTGCGTGCGTGCGTGCGTGCGTGTGTGTGTGTGTGTGTCTGTGTGTGTGGCCTGTTTTTAGGAACATTTAATTGCATTTATTTACCGATGAACATCTGTTGATTTATCAGTTTATTGACATATATTTGATGGGTGATGCGTTGGTGGTGTGTCATGAAAGAAACGTACTGTGGTGTATTACGATTCTTCGGGACCTTAGCATGGCAACCGTGGGCTTTTGATGCCCGTGGGTATGCTGATGTGAGTGGATCGAGAGAACGAAACTGTTGCTGTGCACGATCCCCAGGCACTTGTCTTCGTGTGGGGGTGGAGGTGGTGGTGGTGATGGTAGTAGATGGAATGCGTGATTGTCATATCATGTGTTCCCTAGCTGTGTTTGGGGGGGGGGGGGGGGGGGGGGGGTGAAGAGTGGTAAAATGTTTATTCGTCCGTTGATTGGCTGAATGGTGTGTTTGTGTCGTCCATCGCCCACAAATCCCATCCCCTCTTTTCTTGTTCTTGTTCTTCTTAAATTTTACTACTATTTTCATGTAAGGTATTTTCTTTAAATATTTATTCACTTCTTTATCATCATCATCATCATCATCATCATTTTTGTTGTTGTTGTTGTTGTTGTTGTTGTTAGTAGTAGTAGTAGTAGTAGCAGTAGCAGCAGCAGCAGCAGCATTATTATTATTGTTACTACTATTATATCATTTCAAAAGCAGTTAGTATTATATTCATCACTATAGCACGCACGCACACACGCACGCAAAACACACACACACACGCACACACGACACACACACACACACATACACACACACACACACACACACACACACACACACACACACAAGTATAATAGTGTCACAATATTAGATGGATATCCAAGGTCAAACCAGCGCGTTTGGCACATGCATGTGTACACACACACACACACACCAGCGCGTTAGGCAAACGCGCGGTTCAGGCATTACAAAGTCGTATCCATGAAACCCTCATCTCAGTTCCTTTTTATCTTGGTCATTAATTTATTTTTCAGTCAGCTGTAAATCCTGCGCACTGAGGTCCCGCAGCTTAGCAGATATGCTGTAGCGTATATGGACCAGTCCGCAAGCAGTTACACCTTCTTGATGAAACCGAAGCCGAAACTTTGCGGTGCGGTCAACGCCCTTGACGTCAACGAACCCTGACCTTCTGACCGCTCGCAGATGGTCAGTGCCGCCCCCAGATAATTATCCTCCATCCGCAGTAGCGATTTGGATTTCCTCGCGTGTAAATCACCATTCCCATCCTTCTCTTTGCTCGCGCCAGGCGTGCCATTCTGTTATCCCTCCGTTCCGGCCATCATCCCGCTCCGCGAGAAAATCCCTCTGCTGTCAGAAGAAAAAAAGTTTGAATCTGATAATGTTACTCGACAGATACCACAATCAGAAGATGGCGCACGGTGAGAAATTAAAGGGAAACAAAAGGATAGCAAATGGGTAAATGTTAAGTGAAAATTGGTATCATTGGGTTACAAACAAATATTCTACACGGCTCTTTATCAAACAAAAAAAAACAGAAATGAAAATCAATGAGGGAACAGTGACGAAATACTATATGTGAAAAACAATCCAAAGAAGTATGATCTAACCAGAACATTTGAATCATAGATTCTATCACAGTATGATACGCACATAACTCCTATTAGCATTGTGAATGAGAGAAAATTGTAGGTGCATCAGTTACGAAGACTTTACGATTTGCCCCTCACTCCTTCCGTCTCTCTCTCTCTCTCTCTCTCTCTCTCTCTCTCTCTCTTCTCTCATCTCCTCCACACACACACACACACACACACACACACACACACACACACACACACACACACACACACAGAGGGAGGGTTCATTACGCAATGGGAGTAATCATTGATTGCTTTGTATTTTTCCGTTAGATTCCTGTTTGAGCATGTTTCGGGGAACATGGTTAAAAAAAAAAAAAAAAAAAAAAAGAAGAAGTACAAGTGTGACATGGCATTCCTCCACAGCTTATCAAAATATGTTAATCGAGAGAAAAAAAACAACTTCTTAGACCTTTTCACTTGGACAATGTGTGTGATGTTTTCAGTTAATTTGAGGAAGTATTTGACACTGACAGCAGCCAGTCAATGTGTGTGTGTGTGTGTGTGTGTGTGTGTGTGTGTGTGTGTGTGTGTGTGTGGCGTGCGTGCGTGCGTGCGTGCGAGAAAGAGATAGAGAGAGAGACAGAGAGAGAGAGAGGGGTGGGGTGGGGATGGGGTGATGTCATTTCCATGCCTCATATTCGGTTTATACAACCACACACCACCACAATCACATGGACTGTCGTTCTATCCGCTGACGACCACATTTCTTCTGTCGTCGAACCATGCGGAGTTAGTATGCCTGATTCACTCCGTCTAACAGTGCCGTGCAAACTCTTGTTCTCGATTACTTAGACAAGACGATAAATGGGACATTGAAACTGAGGTTACTTTATGAGTAGGAGGATAGAGGCATCTTGGTCAGGATGTGTATGTGAGAAGTTGCCGCTAGACACTGACTTTGGTAGTCCCAGGCTTCTCACGTGACCTAGTGGTACTCGTTCTAGCTCTGTGAGCTCTTAGCGTGGAACATTTTCTTTTCTAGGCATTAATGGAGTATTGGCTATAACCAGAATTATGTTGGTATAATTACACGACTAAGGTTAGCTTCATGATAAAGGAAATAAAACTGATCGTTTGTAAATAAATTACATCATGACATTTTAGATAAAGATAACATCCTGAAGAAAATGAATGTTACTACACAGATAAGTGTACATTTGGTCAAAATTGAAACGAAAATTCAATCAACTGTTACCTATGGTTCTATACATATTATTATTATGAAGCTGACAAATCTGCGCTCTAAAATTGTCTTCTTGGGCATTATTTCGAAAACGGTATTCATACAATTGAAATATGTAAATATTCACCACATGTTCAAGCAAGATGTTTTTATTAAGTGATGTATATTGCGTCATACAGGTTTTTTTTTGCATTTGCACATTGTTCCCTGTTCAGTGCTGTGAGGATTGTGGTTTCGCTTGTACTTCGTATATATTCACTTCCTTTTTTTCTTTTCAAAAATGTTTATGAAGTCGATACTACTACTTGCGTTAGTGTACATACATTTGAAATGACCCGAATCCAAGTCGTTACCTTTACTTGAATTGATATAATGCATGTTTTTAGGTCTTGCCATTTGCCGTACTTGTTGACTATATTTCTCGCAAAATGTATGATGCAAAATGTGCATTTCAGTCCGAGGGGAAAAAGCATTCCTGTCAAGGGGCAAAAAAGAAAAGGGGTGTAATTGATTGGGGTGTGCGGATAAAATATTTATGCTATGAACACACACGCACACGAATCAGTTTTTCACTTCTGCTTACAAAGCTAAAAAAAACTGAGCTGTTCTGCTTTGAAATAGAAATTTTGAATGTAATTAATAGCGAACCGACACACACACACACACACACACACACACACACACACACACACACACACACACACACACACACATACACAGAGGCGTACGAGCGCGCGCACACACATATACACACACGCACGCGCGCGCGATCTAGGATCTGAGATAAGCGTTTTATGACCAAACCCATAGTAAGATGTAAACCAGTAGGGATACTGATGCCTAGCTTCAGAGCCAAGAGAGCTATGCATCTTCCAAGGTTAAAAAGATGCTCTTGTAACAAGCACTTTTATTTTTATTTCTATGAGTATTTTCGTAAAATCATTTGACACGTTTCGAATCCCAAGTCTATCCCGGACTCACTGTAATTCTTTCAGTCGGATATTCAGGATATTTAGGGTGAGGACTGTTTTAGTAAATGCATATGTCACGTGACATCACATCAGCAATCAACGCCTGTGAGAGGAGAGGGTCATACTCCCATGTCTGTGCTGACAAATGTTTGTTCTCTTGGGAAACTCCGTCGCCATGGGCAACAAAAAGATATGGCTTAGTTTGAGTCGCAGCAATCATCGTTTTGAAGTTCGGACACCACCACCAGTCCTCTCTCTCTCTCTCTCTCTCTCTCTCTCTCTCTCTCCACACACACACACACACACACACACACATCACACACACATCACACATACACATCACACACACATCACACATACACATCACACACATCACACACACACACACACAAACGCACACACACACACACACACACACTCACACACACACACACACACACACACACACACACACACACACACACACACACACACACACGCACGCACGCACACACACACACACACACTGACACACACTCTCTCTCTCTCAAACACACACACACACATACGCACGCACGCATGCAAACACACACGCACACGCACGCACGCGCACACAGCGGGATGCAGAAGACTCCGTGTCCGCAACAACCCTTTAACCATTCGGCCGCGGTACACTTTAGCCTGTTTCGGGCGAAGGTGGTGACAATGACCGCCAGTGACCGAGGGTCCACGAGAGGTCAGGCTCATTATGTGTGGGCTGGCAGTAGTGACTAAGTCTTGGATCGGTCAGTTCCAGCATGGAATCCAGAATGTCGGTCACCGAGCCGGGTGTCGCTTCTTCATCATGATCGGTCACTGTAGCCGCTAGATCTGAGGTTATACGTAGTGACTGTCCGTGTTGAGATGCTGTTCAGTAAGGAGTTGGGTTTATAAAACTGATGAATTAACTGACGTTATGGCACTGCGTGTTGACTTCGTGGGTCGCAGAAAAAAAGTGGATGTTGATCATGGCTATTGCTGCGCTGCTGCTGCTGCTGCTGCTGCTGATGCACACACGCGCATGTGTGTTTATGTGTCAGAGCGTGCGTGTGTGCGTGCGTGCGTGCATGTGTGTGTATGTGTGTGTGTGTGTGGTGTGTGTGTGTGTGTGTGTGTGTGTGTGTGTGTGTGTGTGCACCAGTCTGTCAGGTGTATGTATGTATACATGTGCGAGTGCGTGAGCGCGTGTGCCGTTGTCAGATAAAGAGGGAAAGAAGAAGTGTGTGTGTGTGTGTGTGTGTGTGTGGAGGGGGGGGGGGGGGAGCTCATGTTTTATGTGCCAGCATGCATTAGTAACGATGGCAAAACATTAAACAATTTTGTTTGCTTGTTTTCGTGAAACAGATTGATAACCCAATAAAAGCGATATAAGACGTCATATTTCTATCCCAGTTCGGGCATAGAGGTCATCCCATCGCACAGACAATTATAAGAAATCTGCTTGAAATGGTTTTTTTCCGCGCTTCGCCCTTTTGTGCCCAACCATCCTAACCAGTCCCACCTCCCGCAACTCCCCCTTTCCTCCGCTGATCCTGACTCCCCCCCACCCTCCCCCTCCCCCACTTCTCTCCCTCTCATCCCCCCACCTTTCCCCCCTTCCTCTTCTCTGTCAACAGGACGGATGTTGGCGATCGTCTTTCCAATTCACTTCGAAGAGATAGAACATGTCATTACGGGCGATGAGGAGGTCATGTACTTGGGGGAATTTCCAGGTCAGGATGATTGCCTTTCATTGGACTAAGAAAATCGGATGATGTCTCCCATTGGTCTGTGAGAGTCAGGCCATGGTCAGTGCTAGATGAGCATGCTGGGTGTCAGGCCAGGGCAGTGAATGGCACGTCACTGCTTCCGTGAGTCAGTCACCTTTCTGTGAACTATGACTGAAGGGGGGATGTTGGTTTGAAGCCCAGCCGACCACAAGCTTGCCTTGGAAATTGAATAGGGGAAAGGAGGTGGAGGGAGAGGCAGCGCTTGGGGAGGGGGCGGGGGGGGGGGTGCTTTCAGTACAAATAACAGCCACACCCATCTTTTGGAAGTATATGCTTGAAATCATTCCCTTGTTGGTTGCGCTCTTTTTCCAGCTGTTATTTTCTTTTCTGTTTCTTCCCCCCTTTTGTTCTTTTTCTTTCTAAAATCTTTTCCTTCAAGCTATAGTTACGGGACAGGTCTGGTGTCATATTCGTGTTGGCTACATCAAAGTTAATTTTTGACGGAAAACGAATACGATCGAAAAACGACCAAGTAGACGTGTTTGTAGGGACGTTGAACCTTTCCTACAGTGAGAAATTCAACCAGATCCTCAAATGTTCACGTACTTGATTTGTTGTTGTTGCGGTTATGGGAACAGAAGTTTGCGTGTTTGCTAACGTTGCAACATTTTCAGCAGTTTGAATTGGTCTAAAATCCGGTGTGTGTTTGTGTGTGTGTGTGTGTGTGTGCGTGTGTGCGCGCGCGCGCGCGCGCGTGTGTGTTTGAATGAGATGTTTGAAGGCTATTTGTAGGTTTCCATTTTTACTTGGATGGTCAAAGATGGAGTTCACACAAAACAGCGGTTTGCGACAGTTGTGTCAGGGTCGGTCTCTCAGCGCCAGTGCCATGAAAACCTAGTCTCAACAGTGCCCAGGCCACTCCTTTTACATCCATTCTTATCTCTTAAAACGTGAAGAAGCTTCGTGGTGCATTCCATGTCATGAACCACTCACAGTGAAACATAATCTTTTAGAGTGTTTGGACTTGCATGATGTGGGACATAAACATTTTGCAGCAGACTCCATGAAAACCTTGTTAAGAGATGTCCCACCTGATGTGATCTTTGAGTTTCTGAAAGAGATTAATATTTTTCATCTGATATAAGATTTTATAGAAGAAAGATTTTTAACAAAATTTCCGGTGTGTTTTTAGAGGGTGTATTTTAAGGGGTTGTGTGAATTAGCAACATTCCCCTCCCTCCCCCCCCCCCTCCTCTCTCTCTCTCTCTCTGGCCACACAGATTTTAAAACGTTGATTCAAAATTCTATTTAATACTATGCATGGGTGAGAGTAGTTTCGTATTATACAGATTTTGGCGATTTTTTGGCGATTTTTTCCCCCGTTTGCCCTTGAATGGATGAGTGCGCTGGTTCTCCGATCCATATTTTTTACTCTTCCGCCTCGACTCCTTTGGACGTTTGTAGTTGCTCTGTTGTTGTTTGTCTGAAATAGTTTTAGCTATATAGTATTGAGAAGTATGAAATTCAGGGTTTGTATCAAAGGAGAATGCAGTAAACTGTCCTTAAATGTCAAGTTTTTGTCAGCGTCTGGGACCCCCCAGCAGGACGTTGCCCCTGCACCCCACCAGGGGCTTTAAGCGGCCCCCGGACCCCCCGACCGCAAACGTTACAGTATTGCACACATTTCTTACTCCCCCACCGATGCACTATGACATTTCCACAATGAGAACCGGTTTCATATTGCTACCATCATCGGTCGATTCAGATCTACATCTCTTTGGTTTCATTCACTACGTGTTAAGTTTAATGTGACAGTTAAAAGAGAAAGATAAGAAAAAACTAAAGAGAGAAACAGAGAAAAAGACAGTGGTAACAGAAGAACGAGAAGCACAAAGGCATCTTGAGAAGCATAAAGGTGTCCTGAGTTGGCGCTAAGAAGATTCGAATTAGTGCTGGTGCTCCTTTCCAAAGAATCGGCAGTGAAGGGGTCGCTATAGAGCACCCAGATTACCAAATTTATTGATGAAAAGGATGACGAAGAGAGGCTTGAGCGTTTCGGTACTGAAGCTGGTTGGACTAAAGACAGATGGGTTGCAAATATGAGTGCCTTTAAGGCAGAGAGAACACTCCATGTTTACAGACGTTTTTAACGTTAAGAGGCTGTTGATTACACTCAGCTGAAGAAAGCTTTTCCGAGAAAATGCAACTTTGTGGAGGAAGGTTATCGTTGCGGTTTTCGTGACTGCAGACCCAAGGCTGAAGACAGCTCTCGGCAGTTCATCAGCAGACTCGAAGTCTACGGCAAACGTCGAGTGATACTATCAAGTACTGCAGAAGGTAAGGAGGGACTGTCTGGCGAAGTTGTCAGA
Organism: Conus canariensis; assembly: GCA_033310375.1. Classification (NCBI taxonomy): domain Eukaryota; kingdom Metazoa; phylum Mollusca; class Gastropoda; order Neogastropoda; family Conidae; genus Conus; species Conus canariensis. The sequence continues at coordinate 25,738,142 of CM065746.1, read as the reverse complement.
GAGTAGTATATCGGTGCTTTATCCAAAGATGTGGCCGCCCATCTTCGTGAGCAACATTCTCAGAAATTGAGGGAAGTAGAAAAGGCAGTAGAACGTTAATGGATGGTGCACAATTGCACTGTGGTGAGCCTTCAACCTAAACAACGTCAACCAAGAACTGAGCAACCAACACCCGACAAGAAAGAAATAATGGAACAGTGCTTCAACTGCAACCATGTTGGGCACAGATAGTAGGTGTCGAGCTCTAAACAGAGTGCCAGCCACGTTGAGAGCGGCTGCAGGTAAGACTGTCGGTCAAATATGTGCTGTTGGCTTTGTGAAGTCTTCGGTAACCCGAATCTTCTGATGCTACAGAATCTTGCTCAGATGATAGACAACTTCTCTCAGCATGTGGAAACGATTTCTGTTGAACTTTGTGCAGGTGCGGGTGTCAAAGGGACTTGTACCTCATAAAACTGTGAATGTATTGAGGGACGTTGGATGCAGTAGAGTCGTCGTGAAACAGGAACTAGCCAGTGAAGGCCAGTACATTGGACGCCGCAGTCTTCTTCTCTGGGTTGACGGTGTTGTGATGAAGGTGGTTGTCACAGCCCTGATCAATGTATATACGCTTTACTTTTCTAGAGAGACTGAGACCCTGTGCCTGCCTACACCTTTTTTTGATCTCATCATTGGCAACATTTAGGGAGCTATAGCAGTAGATGACCCAGATGACTGGAAAGGGGAACCGACCACTTGGGATCGAGACGACCTGTCTTTGGGAGAGAATGCTATCAATACAAACGTCGTTGCCCAGAAAGCAAAGTCGTGTCCAAGACATTGATGAGGTACCAGAGAAACCGAAGATCCTGGTTTTGTTTTGTCTGATGAGTTTGGCGCAGAGACTTGTGCTGTGACGAGGGCTCAGACGAAGAAAGATGGAGAAACTGACGTTGAAAATGACTGATGGTGCCAAGGCAGTCGTCGTTGATGAAGAGAGACTGATCGAACTGCAGAGAGGTGCCCCTCTCTTGATAAATACCGCGACCTCCGGGACACCATCAGAAAGAAACACGGAGAAGTTTACTTTGAAGACGAAGGAGGCGTTCTTTTCGGGATCTAGGAGAAGATAAATTTCAACCACGTTACATCATTCATTTATGGAGCTAGCACAGGGCTTCATCCTAGGACGCCATCTTGACATAAAAAAACTGTATATAAAATCTTGGTAGCTTTCCATTGGCCAGGTCTTCTAAGGGACATTACATGATTACACAAATCCTGTGACGTATGTCAGAAGACAGTACCTAGAGAAAAAGGTCCGAAGGTCCATATGCAGAAGATACCCCGTGTAAACTTGTCTTTCAAATGTGACGATTAATGTAATCGGTCCTATTTATACTGTGAGTATTGCTGAACATAATTATGTACATTTTGATTTTGTTACGAGGTATCCTGAAGTCGTTCCTGTAAAGAAAATTGATGCAGAGGCTGTAGCTGAAGCACTACTGGACATGTTCAGCTGATAGGAATCCTCCCAAATAGATTGTATGTGTTTCGGGCATCCAGTTCATGTCGAAGTGCATGAAGGAAGCAACGAAGCTACTCAGCGTACTTCATGTCACCATGTCTCCCTGTCACCCAGTTGGTAATGGGTTGGTAGGGAAAATTCGATGGGATATCAAAACCCTAGCAGAAGAAACTGTGCTGTGAGGAGCCGAAGCAGTGGTACATGTTCGTCAGTGCCCTTACTGTGAATAACACAGTTCACTGAGCTTCCTTCCTTCCTCTTTATGACAGAGGCGATAAAGGACCCATACGCATTCTGAAAGAACTTTTAACGAAAACAGTTGATTACCCAGAGGTGAAGAACAGCTACCAACACTTAGTAGAATTAAGAGAGATAAAGTTCCAAGAAGGAGACAAAGTGCTGATGCTCCTGCCTGCAGACAAAATGTCACCGATTCAGTGGAAAAGACCCTTCCCCGTTGAGGAGATTGCGGCGCCGAAGAAATATCAAGTCAGAGTGAAAGGACAGCTGAAGACGTTCCTCGCGAATCTGCTTAAATAATACATTGAGAGGAAGGACGTAGAAAAATCAGCTAAACCAAAAAAAGTTCCTTCAGCAGTCATCTCATTCCTAAAGAGGGGAATCCTGTGAAACCTGAAGAAACTGTGAATGATGATGAACTTTTAAAACACAACAAAATCCACCCAGGCGTGACCATTAAAAAGTCAATATAGGAACAGAACTTTCATATCAACAAATGGCAGAATTGTGGTATGAAAGAGTTTCCTGACTGTTTTAGTTACATTCTGGGGACTGCGGGGCTTGTTACCACCGTGTGCAGCTCACCCTAACTGTTCTAGTCAAGTTGAAATCTTATCCAGTTCTGTATGCGGCCAGGGAGTGTTTTAAGGCGGACTTCTGTGATATGTTGAAAATGGGAGTGATTCAGGAGTCAAGCAACTCACCATATACCTCCCCTGTTGTGATTGTAAGAAGACGGAAGAAACTGGATATGTTTGGACTGCCGGAAATTAAGCTGACAATCTTCGATCCAGAACACATGCCGCATCTGAAGAATTGTCCCCCAAATTGAGGTTTTTTTTTTTAAAGCTCCCCCCCCCCCCCCCCCCCCCCAAAAAAAAAAAAAAAAAAAAAACACCCCTGACCACTGCAGAGGCGAATGCCTATTCCAGAAGGATATTCCTATGATGGCTTTCGTAACTCCAGATGGAACCTATGAATTCCTGAAGATGCCACTTGGGAAGGTGAACTCTTGAGCCACTCTGAAACAGCAAATGATACGGATGCTAAAGGACCGAAGAAACTGATTTACTTCTGGGACGATATTCTGGTACAACACACACACACACACACACACACACACACACACACACACACACACACACACACACACACACGCGCGCGCGCGCGCGGGCCACTCACATGATCTGACTATGAGACCAGGCAAGTGTGTTCTGAGCACAGAAAATGTGTATTTACTAGGCCATAAAGTTCAGGAAGGCCAGTAAGGCTTTATGAAGACAGTGTGAAGAAAGTAAATGTGGCGGCATGTTCTAATACCAAGAAGCAAAATCCAGTCTTTCATGGGCATGGCTAAATGCTGAAAACAGGAATACCCATCCAAATGGAGTGCACACACGAAAAGGCGTACCACACCATGAATGATCTCTTGACCAGCAACCCAGTCCTGCTTCGTCTTGACCCCACATCGTGAGGAGAGACGCATCTGATGTCAGCACCGGAGCAGTTCTGATCCAAGAACATGATGAAAAGTTGTCCCCATCAGCTGTCCCATCTAGAAACTGTTTTCAACAGAACGGAACCATTTCTACTATTGAAAGGGACAGCCTTGCCGTTGAGTGGGCAATGAATGTACCTTCGATAAGTGACCTTTGTGTTGCTGACGGATAATCACCCGCTCACATGTTTGAACTCGGCTAAGTTTATCAGTGAGAGTGATGCAGTGGGCGATGGTTCTTTTGTTTGTTTGTTTGTTATATATGAACCATGACTTGAGTACGTCATGGGAAGTGACTGTTGGTGCTGACTGTATGATCCGCTGGGTGGAGTGAAATACGTGATCATTTCATTGGATTCTGAAAAACAGCTGTTGTGTTGATTTTGGAATGAAGTGCGACTTGTATTTTTAAACATTTTTTTCCCTTCTAGATTTGTTGTAGGTGGGGGGTAATGTTGCAAACGGTTCGACTTCACTTATACTCATCGTCGATCGATTCAGATCTACATATCATGGGTTTCGCTTTATATGTTTTATATGACGTTTGTTTACCAAACGGAGTATGGACAAATTCCGTAATAATTGCGGATGTCTCTCTAAATCATCAGAATAGGGCAGGAAGTCCAAGAAGCTTCGAGAAATTGTTTGACATAAGATTTGCTTAGCTGTTCATAGGTGTCTGTAAATCATCAGAATAAAGCAGGAAGTTCCAGAAGCTTCCAGTTCCAGAAACTGTTTGATAGCTAAGCTGTTCATATAGTAATTTGCTTTTATCGTTGCTCCTATAGTGAATTGCAGAATTTAAAAAAAAAAGGCTTTATAGAGAAAAGAGTTATTCAGTTAGAAGGAATATTGGTTTCAGTGACCTGACCTTCATTTATATTCAAATAATTGCAGATTTCTTTCTTTCTGTTTATTAAATAGCTTGTGTGCCATTCAGATGCCTCACACACATGCGTAATGGCGTGGAACCATGCAAATTTTCGAACATGAATTTTTACAGTTTTTATTTTGAGCATGTTAAGTCCAACTACGTTTCTGAAATACGGAATGACATGTGTTATTCATCGACATTCCGACTAGCAACAGTTATCATGCTTTTGTTGCTGAGAAATGGAAATACCAAATCTTGGACAGCAGGTATTGGCAGACGAGAAAACGAGACATTGAGCTGTTACATCAATGTTGGTTTGTTCATATGACAAGCTATCGCGACCATGCCTATTGTTTTGTTGCGGACGCTTGTGCAAACATGAACTCCAAAACAGCTCGTGAGTTAGGGGCGTTTTCAACACACTTTTGATGAAAGCAGGCGACAGGTTGCGGCTTGGCGCCAGCCAGTGGGGAGAGGCTGGGAATGTACGTCATAATATTTCTATTTATTATAAGGAAGGGAACTACGTTAATTACAATGGAAACACTGCATCTCCCCCAAAATTCAAAATGAACCATCCTCGAATGTACCTTGTCAAGAGTGTCGGAACTCTCAAATTTAATATAAACTTACAAAATGATAAAATGTTTGTAAAGTACATTCTTAGACAGTAAAATGAGGGTGTGCTTTGTAGATAACGGATGTCACCAGTCCTTATCACTATGCACTTTTTGGCAAATATTTTCATATTAAAGTCTAGTGTTGATAATTGACGAATTTCCAGATACAATAAACGTTAACCTTCCTTTTAACAAAGTCCCACGGTGATGCTTGTCCATTTTTCAAATACAAATTTTCATTATTTTTTCATCTCAGATCTCGCTTCCGCCTTCGTAAGAAAGATAAATCCATAAAACATTTGAAATATGAACAAAATGATTATTGAATACGTTGTGCCTGTAACGCATGGTGTTTGTGGTCATAATTGTAAAACATTAAATATGTGTCATGGACTTAAATTACTAGCAACTAGAATTCTTGTGAACTCACAATAATTCTAGTTACTGGTAATTTAAGCGGTAGTAAAGTGGCAGTCCATTTTTGGTTTTGTTTTGCTGTTCACTCGTGAGTCATGGTGCAAACTGTAATCCAGTCATATGGTCATTGATATCTGATGTCCATATAACTTCTCCAGGTAGTAGTCCTTCAGACCAGCTGGGTGTCGACGCTGTCCAACTAGTTTGGCCATCAGGGCTGATCTGGCTTGGGCGTCGGGGGATGGTCTGACCTAGGCATCGTAGGCTGATTCTGCACCGGTAAAAGCTAATATACTGTCGGCTGAGCAGGGACCTTTGGTGGCATCGGTGTTGAGCCTCAGGTCTTCAGTGTAATGTGCTGCCGGGGTGATGAGTTTTGGTGAGTCTGGCTTGGTTGTATTGAGAAAATGGCCGTTTTGTCCTCCTTGTCTGTGATGGTAGGAGGAGGGTACCTTAGGGGAGGTTTGAAGTGTGAGGAGTTGTAGGCAATATGCCTGTTACCATGTTGTGCAGTGATTATGCTTCCATTCCTGTGTGTGACGGTGCAGGAGGTGTGGAGAAAGAAGGGGTCACGTTGTCTTTCTTCTTCTGCATCAAAAGTACCAGGTCTCCAGGCTGTAGGGAGGAGGGCCCTTTGTGATGGCACGTGATGTGGTGATCACACGTCTGCTAGCTGGAATGGTCTTTAGTGAGCAGCTGGGCTGATGGGTATGGGTCTTAATTTGGTGTAGGAAGTTGGAGGCTGGATATACCAGTCTTCTTTTTGTGCCCGGTGAGAGCTTCAGGTTGGGGCATTTTTGTGGAAGAGTGTGGAATGCTCGATAAAAACGGAGGAAGGTGAAGATATGATGGTCTGGTTCAAGACTCTAATAACGTCTCAGGTTCGTCATGTGTAGAGACACTCGTTTGGGAAATGCGTGTTTTGTGAAGTGGCCAGTATACTCTTCACAACAATCTATCGTTGTGGTTCCGTTTGTGGGTGGCAACTGATGTAATCTGCAGGGTTGGGGTTATCTCCACCTGTGGCATATGTAGGGTCTTTTGGAAGGTACACTAGGGTTTCTTACGGGTAGTTGCGGGCTTCTGGCTCTTCGTTATGCCTATGAGGGGCTTGTAGTCAGTGATTATTATAAAATGTGAGCCAAACAGAGATGAAAGTACTCAACACCATACAAGATTGCAAGGAATTTTCTGTCGGTCCGAAAGTAGTGCTATTCTGTTTGGATGAGTGCCCAACTGGCATAGCAGATGACCTTGCCATCTGGGGTAAGATTTGTTTCCAGACTGACAAGACTTGCATCGCTCAGGACTTTATTGGGCTCTGAGGGGTTGACGTTCGACATGACAGGTATCTGCGATAATCTTTGCTTGGGGTTATCGAAAATCTGTTGTTCTTCAGTTCACCACTAGGTGGCATCCATTCTTCTCAGATGTCTAAGTGGTTCACTGATGGTAGCATAGCTTGGCAGACAGGATGAGACGAATGTTGTTATGCAAAGGAAGGACCGACTGTCGCTGACGTTTGTGGGAGGAGGGGTGTTTGCCATCGTCTTTATCTTGTTAGGAAACTCCGGCCATTTGCAATGAACATATGTCCGAAAAATGTCAGTTAATCAATAGAAAAGATACACTTTTCTTGTTAAGCCTGCCACTGGCATTTTGTTGCCTTTTCCTTTAGCGTAGCTGCGACGTTTTCA
>CM065746.1:25698786-25726286 GCA_033310375.1 Conus canariensis | reverse complement strand
ACCAGATTCTGTCTGCCCGGTGTACCTTTGGAGGGGTGCGCAGCAGGTGGTGATTGGGAGGGGGGGGGGGGGGGGTATGTGTGAAATATCGTGTTTACATGCGAATGGAAAGTCAGAAGGAACCTTGCTCTGTAACGATTAAAAAAAAATCCGTTCATTACTGTCAGCAGGTCACCAGTACTGCTCTGGCTAACACAGTTCAAAAGGTTAGAAAAACAAAACAAACAACAATCACACCAGCAGTATGTAATAGCAACAGTGACACTGACCTGAGTACTATTTGCAGGAGAATATGATGAATAAGACCCCAGTTGTACCAACATCTTCCGACTCTTTAATGCCTTTCCTCCTTTATCCTGAGAATGTAGTACACATTTACCCTTCAGCTGTTCCGTGATTTGCTGTTCAATGGATAATGCTCCCCCCCCCCCCCCCTCCTCCTCTCTTCTCTCTCTCTCTCCCTTGGAATCGGAAAGAACACGGCTTCGTGGTTCAAGTTAATGTGTGCTCGATCACACCCGCCCCCCTCAACCCCTCTTTTTCTTAACTGGAGTGGGGGCCTGGGTGCTGGTATTTCGGATGAGAGGCCGAAATACTATCCTGCATGCAGCATGCAGACAGCGCATAAAAAAAAGCATTCGCGGAAATCAAGAGAGTTAAACATGGACAAATTCTACAGCAACAACAAAATCAACAATACAACAGTAAACAAATGACAGGTTTGCAAACAAAAAGCGGGAGTGTAAGGGGTCGGAGCAAGTGGGGGTAGGATGGTGGTGGCGCCTGACTTTGGTGACGTGCATTCCCCAGGGACAGCAGCCTAAATTCCACACCACTACGCAGTGACGAGAAAGCTTTATATAGCATAATACAAGAGTGACTTTACCTGCGATGTGTTTGATGGCGTATCACCGGTACTGCCGTTCACCAAAGAGTTTGACTCTCCAGATCCTCGCACCTGGCAGTCGATGTCGGGGTTCCTGGTTACTTTTCGTTGTACAAGTGGAATGAAACTTCAGTTCATTCTTGTTAAGCCTCGTTTTTGTTGAAGGAATAACACTAGTAAGACAGACGACTACGGAGGTTTCAGGGAAACTAGAAAGGAAGGGGGGGGGGGGGGGGGGGGGGGGGGGGGGGGGGGGGGGTTGTTAGAGCATACAGTTTTACCTAGGCAAAATAGTCGAACACGAAAAAGGTACTTTTACTTACAGCAAAAGTAAAAGTTAAACGAAGTGCAGAGAAATCAGTTTTGCACCACATTAGACCTGTTTATGTCATCACGAGAGCCAAAGCTAAATGAAGTGGAGCTATCTCGCCGTTAGTTGTTTCAGTCGCAGCAGATAATGCAGTCCTGGACATCACAGCATTCAAATTGACCCCCCCCCCCCCCCCCCCCCAATAAGCGTGTTCAGATCAAAGTATCAGACAGCCACCTGGACACTGAGATCAAGGGCGTTGCAGACAGAAGCCTTCGTTGTCAGCCTCGTAAAAATGACAGCCAGTGCAGTGCTGCTTCTTCACACGTCTTGAGTCACATTCCACAGTCACCGTCAGTGGGTAATGAACAAACTTCAAAGCTGTCGGCAACATCTTTTTGTATGCTTACTCACAAACATAAACCACGTGCACAACATGCACTACTTATCATCTCTGGATGAAGACTTGAGGATCAGGTGACGCCAAAAGACAACTGACATCGTTACTGGAGGACAGAAGAAAGGAGAAAACCATCTAGCAGTAGCGTGTCCCAGGTCCTGAACATCAGTCGTCCATTTCCTTCAGTCCTCAGCTCCACAAACTTGCTTACGTTTATGAACAGTTTGTTTTCAGGACAAATTTGTCCTTGCTTCCACAACTTTCTTAAAGAAAATGAAAAGTCTGGAATACCGCCTGATTGCAGCAAGCTTTCATTCCATTTATTTCTCCTGGATCATTGTTTAAAATTGTTGCAGCGCAGATGTATCTTCTTGTATCTTGTCTTGACTAGCCATAACCAAAAAAAAAAAAAAAAAAAAAAAAAAAAAGTGAAAACACAATCTAGAACAACTCGAGATCTTGCTGTCATACAAGACTACACTAAAAAAATCCCCCCCCCCCCCCACACACACCACACACACACATACACACACGAGTTGATTGAAATGCATAGTCCCGAAGTCCGCTAAGTGTTGGCGAAAGAGTAGTGGTGGCACAGCCTATGAATAATTTTTTGCACATTAGCACATTGACAGCAAGCTCCTATGACGGGATTATGGTATTTTATATTGACCACGACAAATGTGTGAAAAAAAGTATATTAAAACAGCAATGAATTATCTCCACTACAACGAACTTTTACTATCAATCTCGTTTCTACTCTGAAAACATGGAATGCTATTCACAATTGAAGATGTGATACATGTATTTTGATGATGGCCAAATTGCATATTGCCACTTGAGCATCATTCTTTTTCATTTCCCATCTCATGACCTTTTGGTTCTGTGAAATATTTGAGCTAAATAATACATCAGTTCGCACACAAAATCGCTCAAGCACTGTGCTCAATGTTCTAAATGTGGAGAATTATCATGCAAAGAATGTATGGAGGTAAATTTCCCTCACATCTATTTCTTGCACTCTGACAAACATTTTTGTAAAAGTTACGGTGGAAACTGTGAACGACTTGTCATTATTCCACATTTTAATCATAGAAGTACACTACTTACAATAGCGATATTGTTCTTTACTATTTAGTACGTCTGCAGTAAGTGTTTTGGTTTCAGTGCTGTATGTCTGAGCAAGTTCGCAGATCCATGCATGCCTGGGCCTACTTGCAATATATCCGCACTTGTGTTATTCCACATTTTGCTATAATGCTTCTAGCTTCAAGCACTTTAGTATGTGTATATTTGAGCAAGGTCGTTGATGTGAGCATGCATACTTGCTGTATATCCTTATTTTGTTATTATTTTCTGCATAGCTTTGAGACCGACATTAAAGATATCCGTGATAGAAAAAAAATGTTCAGTATTATTGATTATAATTCTTTTAAGTACACACCACACACACACACACACACACACGTACCCCCCCCCCCCCCCCCCCCCCCCCCCCCCCCCCCCGCCTTTTCTTAATTAAACAAAATCTTACCTACCTTGTACTCCCAGGTAAATACTTTCCCACATGTGTTGCAGTGGCTAAAATTTTACCCACTATATATACTGTAAGGTACTTTCCCCACATGTGTTTTACTTGCATGTTTTGATTGATCTAGTTGCGTGCCTGTGGTTTCGTGACGGTGCATTCATCTCCTACTTTAGAATCTTTATTTTTTTGGCATTGGGACGAGAAGGGGAGGTCCCCTTCTTTACCCTCCCTAACCCCCCCTTCATCCTCATAATCTACATAATTTCTGCCCACACTAAACAGGTAGGACAATTTTACATGAACGGAAAGGAGTAGCCGAAACAAAGCTCGAGGAAAGTGGAGTACAAGTGGTCTGCTTCTAAAACAGCCAGAGCGCCCTGATTCTTGAAGTCCAGTACATTCGGCCTTCCTCAAAGCTTTAGTTTCGACCTCAGTTTGCTAGCCGACACTTCAGTTTAATCGATATGCCAAATGTAGTGCGATATGACGCTGATTTGTTTGAAGGCGATTTCTCACTCCACAGAAAGCGGGAAGTTGAAGAAGGGTCATGGAAACATATCCATGAAAACATTCCCCGTGGGGAAGACCGGCAGTGTTGATACCTCAGCATTTTCCGATGATTATGACAATAGCTGGCCTCTGCTCACTGCCTCTTCCATCGCCTCTTCTCTTTCTCGGCTTCCTCAGCGTCATGAACATGGAACTGTTTCGTTAAAATGCTTCCCCGGTGGTGTTTGTCTTCACCATGACAACGATGCTCCAGAGGCTGTAAAAACACACGACCTGATGTTAAGCTGGACTTGTTTCTTCATCCTTCTTTATGAGTAAACCGCTTTTCAGAAGATAAAAAAAGAAAATTTGTTGTCGCTCGCACACACACACGCACGCACGCATGCACACACACACACACACACACACACACACACTGGATTAGCACTATTTCCTTTACACTCAGATACGCGCACCCACGAACAATGCACGCACTTAATCACAAACATTTAGAAATACAATGATAGTAAACCTGTAAACGTGCATGCACGCGTACCACAGACACTCGCTTCCTAGCATAAAACAGCAGGTAAACAACAGAACGCTTTAAAACACCATGAGTTTCAGTTTTATCAAGGAGGTGTCGCTGCGTGCAAACTAGTCCATATACGCTACACCACATCCGCTAAGTTTGAGACCACACTGCGCGTGATTTAAAGCTGATGGATAAATGGATTCGCGATTGATGAGAGCATTTAAGCATAACACCATGAAAACCTTAAAAGGGGGATACCAAGTAAACATCAAACTTGGTGTCATAAAATCAGGAGGTCAGTAACGCGAAACGTATGTTAATGGAGGATGAGACGTTACTACCAGAGTATGACAGACAATTATTTTCATCCTGTGAACCGTATAGGCCTACCAACTCTGAATCGAAGTTCGGCTTCGAAGCTGTAAGGAACAGTGCTGAATTCTGTTGTGAATTTGTGGATTTGTTGCGTGGTGAGGGCATGTTCTAGATTTTATCCGTGGACGCAGAGACTATTGAATATGACACGTGGCGGAGCCTTTTGCAGTTGAGAATTTAGCGCAGAAATGTGTGTTCATAATTTCTAGGGTAAAATGTGATTCATTTTCTTGCACATACACAATGTTTCAGGGCTTTTGACATTGCGATTGATTTGGTCCAAACGAACGACTCTCGTCCCCCTCAAAACCATTCTTCACACACACGCACGCACGCACGCACGCGCGCGCGCACACACACACACACACATACACACACACACAGGATCAAGTCATAGTACCTCATCACTCAACACAGAGGATTTCAAAGTGACATGACAAATCCAAAAGAATATCCAAAACAGGAACATGCGTGATTCTCAACATCGATTACTCAACGAGCACCAAGTTACTCACCGGATCATATATGTGCCCAACTGACGCCCGAAGAGTGAACAGTCAGGTCCGTTGTTCCTCAGCTCCACGATCATTTTGACTAGACAACTGGTGTTGGTGAACGTGTCATCAGCTCCAGATTGTTAACCTGTAGAACTTGTGTGCCGTACAGGGAACTGGACAGCTCACACTACTCACAGATCCAAGTCTAAGCAGGAGGCGGAAAAGGAGCGGCTTGAGGCTTCACAAAGCTGCAGCTCAAGGGAGCTGCACATAAAAACACATTGAAATACATTATGAAGGGAAAAAAAGTACAGGAAGTGGAGAAAAAAAAGTGAAGTCAGGGTACATTGGGTATATCAGTTAACTGCTTTGTCTACGTTCTTGCAATGAGTTGGGCGAAGTACAGTATGTGTAGAGCATGCATTGCTGGTGTAGCAGGTTCTGTATAATTAAAGAGTCAGAGAAGGAAAGGGAAAGGTCAGGTAGGGAAGGTGGTGGGAAAGTTTCAATGATCTGATTTCCCTCTGCTTGCGTTGCACACCGTTGGTTGTTTCACTGCGCCCTCCATCACAATTCTTGTTATGTACACGGATTTTCTTTCGTATTTCATCGTATTTTCCCCATTCGAAAGCATAATGATAAAAGCATAATTTTTGCACTGATTCTATCGTTTCTATTCTAATATCCGCATAGTGCAATCCTTGGAAGAAATGCAGCGAGCTCTGAGTTTTACCAGAGTAAATGATATGGACTTCAGATTTGGACAGGGTAATCTCTACGTCTAGGTCGTGTATCTGATAGGTTTTATGAATAGGCCTTGCTGAACATGATGGGCAGGTAGAGAGCAAGGTACAAACTGGATTAATAGGCATTCAAATTCCACCAACAACGCAGTGCTAGGCATCTATTTGCTCCAAGTTCTTGCCGGTGTCCAGCAATGTCTGTATTCGTAATAACTGTCTTACTCTGCCAAGGTCTGTCATTTTAAGAGGTCTCATATAGGCTAACTAGTTCAAGCAGTTGCTCTGCAGCTTAAGCAATGTTTGACAGGATCGTAAAAGTGTTTTCTCAAAGCCTGAAAAATGATACCGTAACCCAAGATCAGTGCTGTCTGCAGTCTGTCCTTCCAGACAAGAAGACCAGGCAGCGCTCCAGAGATCCCCTCTCTGTGGATCCAGCAGACTGAGATGTGTGGCCACTGGACACTCCGGGGCTCTTTTAGTGCCAACAGCTCCCCGCCTTATCCAAGTTCTGTGTTCGTAACGTCCTCTATTCTGTCACTCTGTTTAAGTATCCTTCCCCTCCCCCTCTCCCTTTCTTTCTTTCTTTACATTTCGCCTTTTGGACCATTGTCCTGTGTTTGTCCTCTGGAACTCTTTCCTATTGTGCTTAGGTTACAATTTATGACATGCCGGGGTTGTTGCTGTCTGGCGACTGTGTTGTGGAAATTGTACACACCAGCAACAGTAGACACTAACTGCCCATTCTTCAATGCCTGTTTGCTCATATGGCCTTTTAGGTATGCTTATCGTTGTTACATTTTTTTCCCTTCATAATGCCTTAACGATTTGCTTAAAGCCGAGTTCCAGATATATCAAGCGGAATGGCTAGCGCTCTCAGCACGCCCTAGTCTATCCGCCCCAAAAGATGTCCAAAGTTACCATGTCATGTCTTGTTTTAGTTGTTTGTTGCTTTACAGGTTGTAACCTTTTTCCAGGATGTCGTTTTCAGAACATATTTTTTGGCGCGCGCACTTGAGAGAGAGAGAGAGAGAGAGAGAGAGAGAGAGAGAGAGAGAGAGAGAGAGAGAGAGACAAGACAAGACAAGACAAATGTTTTAATTGAACTAGGCCACATGCCCGTGTCAATGGGAACAGAGGGAGGGGGTAGAAACAAAATCAAACTGATCGCAAATGAAATAAGTAAGGAAAGAAATCAATGCATCGTCAAATACAGTATATGCATAAACACACAAAACTAAACAATAAATCTCGCGAACATAATCAACAATCGTTGACCATGTTCCTTCTCTCTCTCTCTCTCTCTCTCTCTCTCTCTCTCTCTCTCACACACACACACACACACACACACACACACACACACACACACACACACCTCAATCACACGCTATCGGTGTGATATTATTAAGGCAACTTTGACGGTGCATGCAGGAACAACGGTTCTAAGTCACATCAGTCTGTCCACATCTGACCTCAAGAGCTTTCGTTATGAATGTAGCCACAGCATTACAGATTTTTCCGTTAGCGAGCAGTAACGACATCTTAAAAGCCGATGGTCGTCTATAAAACTTGAAAGGTATGTAACGCTCGCGAATAACTTTGTACTTAGGACATACTATCAGAAAATGGTATTCGGATTCCAACTCACACGGACAAAACGGACAGCACAGTGCTTCACGGGGGACGCTCGAATACCGCAGTTTGTGTGTGTTCAAACAGGATACACCAAGTCTGAACCGTATCAAGTTTTTACGACTGCTCACGTTGTTTACAGTGAATAGATAATTTGGCATTTCCCAAAACTGCTAGAGAGAGAGAGAGAGAGAGAGAGAGAGAGAGAGAGAGAGAGAGAAAAACGTGCGCGCGCTTGTGTCACCAACATCGAACTCTCTGCTGATATGCAGTTAGGACTTGAGCGCGCGCGTACGTGCGTCAGTGTAAAGTGAAATTTTGTCCAATGTTCACCTTTTGCCGATTCACCATGTTTGACGTGTCATGGACAAGTCAAAGTTCACATTAAATGATGATCATTAACTAACTCTTTTGGTTGCAAAACAGCACAATCTTTATTTTGCAGAGTATGGGACATTTTGACGTGTCGGAATTCCTCACTACTAAATCCAAGAGAAAATGTTGGCCGAAAGGCTAGACTTGGTGTATACTATAAGCCTTAAAAAAAAAAATCACTTTAATGAAATAGAAAACGAGGATGGTAAGAACACCATCGACAGCATGTTCATACTGCTGTCATGAAAATTAAACAGAAAGTTGGCCTGACGGTTTTGCCAATGAAATATTGCAGTTGTTTGCACATTGTTCATTTTATTACGGCAACGGTTCTGTATGTTTCAGTTTAATCAAGAATGCATCACTGCGGCCGGATTACATAAATCAAAAAGAAAAAAAAAAGCTGGAAAGACGGGCTTATGTACGTGTCTCGGCCAATGCCAGCCCATCACATTTGCTGTTGTGTCTGGGTGTGCCACAATGGTACTGGGCGCTGCTCCTGCAGGAAACGTCAGAACTTCGTAAAATCTCACGGTGAGATGTTTGCATGTTTCTCCACTTCCTTCTTCTTCGGTTTTACGCTGGGGGGGAAATTAATTTAGTATAATTTATCCAAGAAAGCAAGCTTCTAAACTCACTGTATGCTATGAGGGCAATTAACGCATGATCAAGCGCCATTGAGAAAAATGATTTGCCGAGATACATTCTTGTGTATGTTGCCTCATTTAATTCGTTCAGCGTCACTGTATTCTGTCAACAACATAGGCAACAGCTGGGAACGCACACACAACACACACACACACACACACACACACACACACACACACACACACACACACACACACACACACATACGCAAGCACGCACACAGCAACCATATCAAGTCGAAGGAGACATTCAAACATAAATCTGTTCAATAAATACGTTACCTATCCAGAAAAATACTTCTCATTAAATTAGGTGGCTTCAGCATCGCTGTGTTTTAACGAGTGTGTTACCCTTCCACAAAAGAAACAACATTAAACAGGGAAGAATATGAAGAAGAGGGCGAGAAAAGTACAGAAAGAAGAAGATGAATTTTGGAGAGAAAAAAAAATCAGATTTTGTAAGTTCCGATAACCTTCTCTTGTTCTGGATTCGCCGAGACCAAATTCCTGCAGACTGAACATAATGACGTGGACGAGAAAAAGTGTACTGCAAACATAGCGACATCAGCAAAACAAAAAGTTCTATAAATCCGAATTTTGACAATTCACAAACGTACACACAGGTCATCAACAGGCATGCTGGTTGGTTTGAAAATTTCATGTTTTTCTTCTATGCAAATTACTACACGCACACAAAATTCAAAACATGCACGCTGGTTTCAATGAATGTTTCAAACGGCAGGCATTTTTCACAGCAAACTACTGCACTACACAGACAAAAGTTGCGACTGCACGCACAGATGTCAGAAGTTCAGCAAAAAAAGAAAAGACGCGGGCAGAGACGTAGACAGACATTCAAATCCTGTACATACGAGGAAGAAAAGACAGACTGAAATTTGTACAAGTCAACGTTAACCACCCAAAGCGATTACATACTGCAGATATGTTACTGGCATGTTGGAAAGGGAAAGAGGGCAAACATACAATCGTCATTGTGTATCAACAGCCGCTTGGTAATTAGTGATGAAGTATTTACTATTACACAGTGATCATACCATTGTTCATTGAAAAAAAACAGCACCTTTCTCTTCATCCTTGTTTGACAAAAACAACAACAAAAAAACAACAACAACAACCAACCCTACAATCTAATGAAAACTTAATCAGTTAGATTCAAATGAATATGTAACGAATCAGAATCTAATCAATGCATCGTTGCCTTCCATTGTTTCAGTTCACTTTTTTCCTCCCGAAACACGCATACAGTAACATTTTGGGTTTATCAAATACAATAATTTTTTTCAACACTTAAACTTACGAATCACACACACACACACACACACACACACACACACACACACACACACACACACACACACACACACAAACACACACAAATCGACCACATATGTCCTTACCGACGACGATTATACAGGCTGAAAAGTGTGTCTACCTTAAGTGTCAGATGAGGTGATTAGTGAGTAAGACGACGAAGAAACAAATATAAGGAAAACACACCGATCTATTATACTTCCCAACAGTACATGCATTGATCATCAATTAATTCTCTTCTCACTGATGCGCGTGGCTGTGATATTACTGGCAAAATTCACAGAAGTAAAAAAGGTCACCGAGCACTTACTAGTATCCTGGCTGCGTAGGTCATCCAGTGCCTCCTCTTTGTTCACCCCGCTGAAGATGAACAGTTTGTTAGTGAAGACGAGCAAGACAGGAACATCCTCCAGTTCTTCCCACTGCATCAGGGATTCTTCAAGCGGGGAAGCTCGTGGAGGTCGTCAAAGAACGTGAAACCGACCATGTCGTCACACATGAAGATGTAACGCATAACCAAAATGGCGTGACTACATAGCATTGTGTGAACTATGGCAATGGCATAATTGTGACCAGCTTTGTGTGAACTACAACAGTGGCATAGTTGTGACCAGCTTTGTGTGAACTATGACAACGGTAATAGTTGGGACCAGCGTTACGTGAACTATTACAATGGCACAGTGATAGCCAGCTCCAAGAATGATGACTAGTATCTGGACTGTCTGTGACTGAAATACTAGCACTGTCTGTGCTTCGTAGGACTGTTTTCTGTGTGGCTGCCATTTGGCGCAGTTGAGCGTGTCATTCACACTAGTGGCGGCTTCAAAGATTCTGCTGAATGAAGGTGTCCCTTAAAGAGAAAGTATGGGAAACAGATGTCTAGAACCTGAATGCCAACCATGTTTCCACTAGGCTTGACGCGCTGACAGTGTTTAGTGATTAGGATGAATACTGTAGGATATTGTAGAAAGTCTGCAGATAGGCCTCCAGTATGCTCTCTCCACTCTAACCCACGCTTTTAATCTTCAGAATTATATTGAGATCAAAATCAAGATGACCCGTTCGGGTCTATGGCTCCGATGGACTAAAGGAAATGTTGCCCACATTAAACCTTTCTTTTCTTTAGCCCAAATGAGAGAGAGAGAGAGAGAGAGGAGAGTGTGTGTGTGTGTGTGTGAGAGAGAGAGATGAGAGAGAGAGAGAGAGAGAGAGAGAGAGAGAGCTCCTAAAAAGAAGCTTTCAGCTGTGTCTAGGACACTCGACCCGAATCCAGACGTACACCATTTTATGGGAAAGGATAAAGTTTTGTGAGCGCTACAGCTCGAATTCAGCTCCAGCTTTAAACTTTTGAATGCCAGTTAAGGACATTTTAATTGAATATCACCTAAACGGACATCATAACAAACGGACATCATAGAATCAAAGTACAGTAGACAGTGAATGTCGGACTTATGATCTTGAGCAGATCAAGCCATTAAAGCAAATCCTGGAAACCGTTTTTATCGACGCAGTGTCACCAGCTTCCTATATTGTCCGGTGAACACTTATAGTTCATGTCCAAAAGAGTTATAAAAGGCTCGGATTCCGGATTCGTGCCCATCGTATATTGTTTGTTCGTTAATAGACAGGTTCAACGTTTTCAGAGATGTACACGCTCATCATTTTCAGAGATACTGAGCAACAGGAATACTTTCTGATTTGATCTTATTACTTAAATGGAACGTGAATTCCATGAGCATCACAGTTTTATCATTCAGACTTCTAAAGCCACATTTAACACAATGGGCAAAGTTAATACAATCATATAAACATGACCTGTACAGTTTATCTCTGAATGGGTGGAACATGAAACTGAAAAGTAATCTTTGGCATGTGAATCATCTGAAAATTCAGCAAGTTATACATTGCCTTTCTGATAGACATCTGAAACACACTGTTTTCATTATCATTTATAAATACAGTGGACTGATTTCTTTATACAACGCAAATAAAACCAAGAAAAGGCGAACTTGATATTTCCACCAATTCACGACCCATCAATTGTGAATGGAAACAAGTAAGTACACTATAATAATCGTACAAAATTACCTGACAACATGATTTTCTACAAATCACCCAAGACTTACCTGCATATTAAAACGGCCTACTATAATGACGTTTTATGCTTGGTAGACGTACCGCGACTGGCAAGTAAGCGCAAGTATGAACATTGTAAGTGTCTTTTGTATCTCAGTTTTAAAAAAGTTCTTTATCTATTTCAAGCAAACTACAAGCATTCAAAGCTTCCAACTGTCTGCACTATTAAAGTAGGCCCGGATTATAAAAATTTGGATCCCTTTTGTAAGGGAACAATTTTCAAAGGTGAAAAGTAAAATATTCATGAAGTTAAAAAGCCGTTTTTTGTTGTTGTTGTTTTTTACCCTAAAGACAGCCGTGAGATCAACTGAAATGATTTCACTTGACCCGAATGGTAAAATGAAACTGTACATGAATTATCAGCATTAAGCATTACCGATATCACTAGGAAACGAACCAAGAATTAATCGGTAATATCATTCTTGAAAATGTACACTGCTAGCACCAAGATGAACGTATTTACAAGTAGGAGACCCAGATTGACCGCAAGGAGAAATGTACATAGGACAAAGGCAGGTGAGAGAACCTACTTCAGGGGAAAAGTGAAAGCAATAAAACAATGAATAGTTTGAGACAGATTCAATCAACATCACACGACAATGTTGAGACATGCAAACATCACCCATACTAACAGAAGTGCTTAAGAAACAGTCCTTATAAAACAGGCAAAGAGAACGTCCTGATAGCTCTACATTCCATCACAACCTGATGCAACAACACGTGTAAATAAAGAAGCACAAAGACACATGAATCAGGAAGCCACAAACATGCCATGCTTAACCAAGCCAAACAAAAGTGTGCCAAAATCACAGAACAGAATCGACTCTACCCCATGCCTGGACAGCGAATATTGACTGGACACAGGTCTACACAAACTACACTTTCTTCGCCTCCAGGAAAGGGAGTCCAGTCACATGCGCAAGTTTTTACATAACAACACACACACGACTTTGAGTTTGAGCACGGTCTGACTTGGTCATGGCCACTTTTCTCCTGGCTACCACGCCCGCACTGCCAAAATGGGCAAACTCCACCCCACTTACCCTGCCACCTACTGTGGGATGTCCAGCGCTTTTTATCGGCTGGTCTGCTAGGTCATCGGTGCGTTTCACCTCGTCTTGGACGTACACATCACGAACGTCGGAGAGTTGTCTTTTCTTGTTTCTGTCAGTTTCGGTGTGCTTCACTTCCGGGAGGTCGGAGTGCTGGCGGACGCCATGTTCGGAAACGGCGTGCTTTACTTCTTTGGCGGCTTCAGGAAGGTTCGCTGTCTGACTAGCAGTTACTGGTGACGTGTCGTTTACCGTCTCTTCTGGCGGCAAGTCGTTCTTCTTCTCCTTTTCTGACAAAGCGTCTTTCACCTCGTCTTCCGGTGAAGCGTTTTTCGTCTTCCCTTCTGGTGAGGTATCCTTCACGTCCTCATCTGGTAAGATGTACTTCTCCTCTGCTGATAAGGAATGTCTCACCTCGTCTCCTGGTAAAGACTCTTTCACCTCCTCGCCTGGTAAGGTCTCTTTCACCTCCTTTTCTGGTACAATGTGTTTCACCTTGTCTTCTGATAAAGTGTCGTTCACCTCGTCGTCCGGTGAGTTTGGTTTCCCCACCTCTTCGGTGGGGTCTGCAAAGTCAGCCTTGATGTCACACTCTGAAACACGAGTGTTCTCCTCGTCTGTGTCTGGGTCGTCTGGCTTCACCGCAGTGTCGCTTTCCGTGTCACTTGGGAACAAGCTGTCTATGGCACTGTTGGCTGAGGTGGTGTTCTCGCTCGTGGGGTTGGTAATGTCCGAGTGCGTTGAAGACTGAAGAGGGGAATCGACGGCAGATCCACAGGTCGACTCCGGCTCGATGTTACTCAGTGGATGAGACAGTATAATGTCCGATTGCTTCGTCACTGGAACTGAAATTTCCGCGTCTGGTTTAGACGCCAGCAACGCTTCCGAAGACGCCGCTCCAGCCACTCCCCCTGAGGCCAGCCCATCTTCAGAAGCCGCTCCAGAACTGACAGACTGTGCTTTTACCGAGGGAGGGCCTACTTTCGGGCTGTTTCCCGGTGAAGGGCGAAGGGGAGAAGAGTTGCCCAAAGTGCTGTCAGCCGCGCTATTCGCTGAAGACTCGAGCCCTGGGGAAGCCTTGGGACCTCGCCCTTTCCCGGGGGAAAGCTGCTGCTGTGTGGGCGGAGCAACCTGCACCTGATAGGGCAAGGTCTGATGCTGGCTGAGATTTTTCTTGCTCTCTTTCTTCTTTTTGGCCTGCTGCTGGAAGATGACGAGGGCCGTGTCCTCGTAGCGCTGGTGGATGAAGTAAGCAGACTCGGCGAAGTTGTGTGCACGATTCATCTGGCGAGAGTCTGCTGGCCGTGTGGTGTGGTCCGTTACATCTGACGCTGACAGTTCGCGGTGTCTGCCGGACCAAGCCTGCAACACACGACAGACCTTCAGCAAGCACGTATCTATCTGTAACAGGAACCATCTGCGCACGATAGTCACAACTTGAAGACGACAAGAATCTGCTAGCTCATATTTGAGCACCTTGTTCTTTGAGAAAAGGAAAGATTAAAAAAAAAAAAAAAAAAAAAAACCATCCCGTTCCCGGAAGTTAAAACACGGGCAAAGTCAGAGAGAGAGAGAGAGAGAGAGAGAGAGAGAGAGAGAGAGAGAGAGAGAGAGAGAGCACTGATTTCACATATGAAATGAAACAATGGCAAAAATACATCCTTTGATCGATGACAGCCCCCAAAATGAAAACAACAGTGGGGGGAAAAAGGAAACTAAAACAAAACCGGTGCGACATGGTGATGAAGTTCATCGCACTGGTTTGCTGTTAAAAGGCGGTGTAATTGTGAATAGGGCCTGTTAGTGTTTTCAACGTAACATTTCTTAACATGGTTTAAAAAAAAATGGAATATCAGCTTTTCTGCGGAGAGTCATGAGAGAAACTAGTTGCTCGATTATCACCAAATAGGAAAACGTTGCATTCCCCCCCCACCCCCTTTTTTTTTTTTTTTTTTTTTTTTTTCTTCTCTTTAATTTGATCATGACTATCTTTGCCACAGAACCAGCGTTTTTGAACATGACGCCTCGGGTATTTCACAAAGAACAATGACTGTTAAAATCGGACAGTTCGTTCCAGTAATGACGTACACTTACGAAATGTACTTAGTAATGCGTCATTTTCGGCTGCCTTGAAGTATGTGTCTTGCTAAACCATACTGCTTACCTCCCGCGAGAGCGAACGCACTCAGTGTGCGTGTGTGTATGAGAGAGAGAGAGAGAGAGAGAGAGAGAGAGAGTGTGTGTGTGTGTGTGGTGTGTGTGTTTCAAGCGTGCATGTCATGTGAGAAACGGTGTCCTACAACAGAACCCGTCAAAGCAAATACTGTAAGAGCATTCCAGGTAGAAACAGCAATTTCCGTCATTAGACTTTAATTGTAAGTACATTGAAAAAGTCTGCCCCAAATGCTTGCAGCTCCTTCTCTCTACCCCCCCCCCCCCCCTTCTTACTCCACACACACACACACACGCACACACACACTTTTTTCCTTCCTTTTAGATACAGAGTTTAGTATTGCGTTTCGCTCAAGGGATCCAAAGCATGTTTTTAGTTGAATATTTCATACCCAGAAGAGGTGACCCCCCCCCCCCCCCCCCACACACACACACATACATATCCCAACAGATTAACACAAAACACCAGTGACGACGGGGAGGACCAACAAAAAAAAATCCATCTACCTAGCTATATCTATCTATAACGAACATCATCTGAAATGTTGAAAATGTGAGCTAGAAAATTGAAAATTTCATTAGAAATAAAATGTAAACAATGGTGTTAGACGGGGGGAAAAGCAGCATGAACAGCTAGTGACCTTTCATATCCACCTTTAGGCACAACACAACACGAACGACACATTAAAACGCAACACATCGACTGCTGCAAACGGTAACCCTGCAAACATGAACCAAGAGTTTCTATTTTCTTTGCAATGACCTTTAAGAAAATTCGCGCTGTGCTCAGGAAAAGTCTGCGGAATTATACATTGAGAGCGTTACTTGACACTTCGAAAAACTGATACACGGGTGAAATGATCAACTGGTTTAACAAGTCCTGAAAGTCAGCTGCAGTGTGCACGTTTGTGATTTGAAATGGAGCGAATCTTTTTCCCGAGTGACATCAAACCAGGCCAGCAAGTTTAAAGAACATGAGGGAGGAGTAAGTGTTCTGAATGCCCACGAGAGAACGTAGGCTTGCAGTTTCATGACATGGAAATTTCTCCAGTGGCGCGCGTGTGTATACTTGTTTGCTTGCACAACGCAAATCGGTGTGTGGTTGCAGTGACACTTGTTTTGTCACGTGAAAGGGTGACAGTGTGGGGCAGCGTTTTTTAAAAATATTTTTATCTCGGTGTGCGTGATCTTGTCTTCGTGGAAGGAAAAACGAACTAGGCAGAAGTACATTCCGTTACAACAAAACCGTTTACAATTATCTGTTCAACCATTACTTCCGACGCGAAACAGAACAGTGGAAGCGGCAGCTGTCCATCCCGATCCTGCCGTAGCCAGCAAATCGCCCAATCTCAGCCCAATTGAAAGTGCCTGGGCAGTCTTACAGAACAAGGATGAAAAGTCGCATGCATGCAATGCCACCCTATCGTCCTTGATGTAGGCCTATGAGCTCGAAATGGCGTGGAACGAGGCGCCCATTCGGCATCTTCAAAAACCTTTCCCCACTCTCCACCCTGACGTGTAAGGGCCTACGGCTTGTTCTGAAAAACAATGCAGACTCGACCAGGTAGCCTATTAAAGCAAATTACTTCAAATAAAGTAAGAGAAAACTGTGTTTCAACGGGTAAATCTTAATAATATTGCCATTTTGACGATGATTTGGTACGAGGCTGCATAAAACGCTGATCACTTGAGATACAGACCTCAACATTGGTCTCTCTGCATCCTCAATAATATTGCCATTTTGAAAATTTTGACAATAATTTGGTACGAAGCTGCATGAGAACGCTGATGACCTGAGATATAGGCCTAAACACTGGTCTCTCTGCATCAAGGTGTTTTTTTTTTTTTTCTGCTGTCCCACATTGAAAGTGTTTTACTTCACAACAGATCACTCTATTATTGCTGCTGTTATAGTTCTTGTCGATTTATTCTCGTCGTTTCATGTTCAAATGGAGCTACATGTTATTAGATCAACTGTCTAGACACGTATTTGCTTTCCTCCTCGCCGACACCCGATTTTTTGTGTCTGAACATCTGCGTATGTTTCTCCTTCTCATTGATTAAATTAAATGGTGAAAATGCACCATCCCATCCCACATCCCCCCATCCCCTTTTCCACACGCACACGCGTATTTTCCGTCCCCTCCACCGGTGTCAAGACAAGGCGAGTGCGTCCGTTCTGCACTGATCAGCTTGGTACATGGTGCACATAAGTTTTGACCTTCTTTTGTTCGTTACATCTGGCTTAATATCAGCGCCCTCTCAAATGACAATGATCAACGGAGGTTACCGTCGTAGGTGAGTGGGGAAAGGGGGTTGAGGGATGGGGGTGGGGATGGGAGCACTAGCTGAAATCGCAATACTGGCAAACGAAGGATAGCAAGCTAAGATTATCAACAAAAATTGTAAGCTTACTATGACAAATCTTTTTCTTTTTTTTTTAATTGGGAGCCCGCGGACCTAAATTCTGACAATCACGCCGTAGATAGCTAAGCTCTGACTGTTGTAATTTACCCCCATCTGTTTTGAGAGGAATAGGAAGGGAGTAAGAGGGGGGTGTTATGCACAGCACCTATATTGTAAGGATTCTCTAGTCATCCCTCAAACCCTTGCATCTCTCTCTCTCTCTCTCTCTCTCTCTCTCTCTCTCTCTCTCTCAAATCAGCAACCAGCAGAACAAGATTGCTTGGGGGACAATCATGCGCGTGTGTCATACGGGGGCGTCCAATTTCACCTATTCCAGTTTCACCTACGCTTTGTTATTCAAATTAGCAAGATGGCTGCCCCTGACCCGTGCAGTTTCACCTACTCAGTTGTTCCCCTCCTTTTTACAGAATTTGCCAAAAGTCCAATTTCACCTACCTCGGGGTTGGCAAGCCGTCAGATTTCACCTACGACCTGTGGGCCTGTGAACTGTATTTTTGTTGTTCTCTCTCTGCATGTCTTGCCCACTTTTTTATGTTTCAATGTGAAATTGACTCAGTCTTTTCTCATAACTTCACGGACTCGTACTTTTGTAAAGTGTCTGAAATGTGAAATTTACTCAGTCCCTTCACCGACTCGTACACACTGGTTCATTTGTCTTCTCTGCAACCATGGAGCATGAATTTGTCAGCACAAACAGAGGGGGGCGAAAATTAATTCTGGATGGTCACATCTTTGTTCTGAATTGGAAAAGTGACACCTCAGTGTTTTGGAGATGTACAAATTACAAGACCTGTCCAGCAACAGTCACCACATCGCTGGAAGATGACAGCATAACAAAAATTGGGAAGAATCACAACCTTCAGCCCGATCATCCCAAGGTGGAAGTCAGAAGAAGGACGATGGTATTGAAGGAAGCTGTCAAGACGCAAACGCAGGTGCCTGTCAAACGCCTGTACAGCGAAGCATTTTCAGTTGCTGAAAACGGCGATGATGACTTCGGTCCCTCGTATAGCGCAAAAACCACAGTAGGTGAAACTGACCCTTAAGATACATCACAGTAGGTGAAATTGGCCTTCCTGAGACCGTAGGTGAAACTGGAATAGGTGAAATTGGATGTCCCCTGTCATACTGTATGACAAGATACGGACAGTGAGAGTAGGAACAAGGGGAGGTGAGGGATAGGAAGGCGGAGGGGACGAGGTTGGAGGTGGGTGGTTGAGGGGGAGGGGGCAGTATGCCGCTCAAAAAAAAATTGGCTCAGCTTGCCGATGGTGGCAGGCAAGCAGGTAAACCATGGAGTCTTGTTGCGCATCGCTTGATCGTTCACCTCCATGTTCTGACGTCATCTAGTCAGATCAATGAATTGGGGAGGGGGGGGGGGGGGTGTGAAAGAGAGAGAGAGCGCAAGAGAGGCGCGCGCGCGCATGCCGCAGAGCTCTTTCACTACTTGTAGCCGATTAGCCGATTTCTACAGGCCTGGAAACAACGGCTGTTTGTGTTGTTGCGTGACAGTGACCAAACGGACATTGCTCCCGAAAAACATCACCACTGTGAAACGTTTCTGACGCGCGCGCGCGTGTGTGTATGTGTGTGAAGCTTATGGAGAGAGAGAGAGATGGGGGGGGGGGGGGGGGGGGGGGGGGGGGGGGGGGGGGAGGTATTGCTATTGACCAACGATTTGAGAGGGTGTTTAGGAATAATACTTTAAAATGAAAACAACATTAACATTCCGGGTGAATGGGATGGATGAGAGAGGAAACGGAAGCAAAACAGCCGGAAAGCAAATCAACAGAACAATGAGACTGGTCTGTTTTGTTCACCTAATGGTCCCTTTCACTTAACTAACTGAAGTGGCAAACAAAAGTTAGCAGACACTGGGTCAATACTTTGACCTAAATTCACGATCTAAATTACATCTTGTATTCAGTCTGAACAGGGTCCGTGTTCTGACGTGCGTCGATCACAAGCGGTGTACGCCAGCGGTGACGACAATGAGCCAAGATCGATGAGATGGTTCGCATGACGTCGCCCAGGCAACCCAACTGCCCATAGCGGGACCGATAGAAATGCCGCGCAGGTGACCTCACCAAACATCCATCACGCTCAGCGCTGGCTTTCTTTCCATGGGTACTGACCCCCCACCCCCCAAGAATGCACTTCGTCAAATGGAAAAGCAGCCGTGAATGCTGAGCGGAGGAAGAGGAGAAGGTGGGTGGTGGAGGTGAAAGTGGCATCAAAAGCTGTATGTTTGCGTTTCCTAATGCGCTCCTCCCTGCAAATGTGTTGAAAAAGCTAGTCTTTAACCCTTTCGTGTATTTTCGTGTATGTTCAGTGGAGGTTTTCGTTTTCTACGGCGGGACGGGTCGGGGAGAGAGAGAGAGAAGTAAGGAATGGCCAAATCATGAGAGGGGATGGTGGAGTTTGCAGCCAGACCTGTCCCAAGATCGATTTGTCCATCCCCAAAGCCTCCGATCTGCCCAACAGACAAGACAGATATGGTCCATCACACTCATCTTTCTTTTCTGAGGCTCATGAAAGTGAAACCAATAAAAAGACAGGTTCGCTTTTCACTCTTTAATGGGACTCCTGCGCCAAGATGGCGGAGCACTTAAACATGTTAAACTTGCTACTGAAGCAAGGTTGAAACCAAGTGAATGTTGCAAATGACCAGATCAAGAAGACAAAGTGTTGTTACACATTGAACGGATTCATCATCACAAATGTTAGACGCTCCTGAAAGTTGCGCTGCGAAGGGAAAGACTTTTCAATGCAACGACGGAGCCAACAGATGCCGAAGAAAACGGCCTAGCAGCAAAAACAAAGACCCGACGGACAGAAAATTGGAGCAGTACAATACAGACTGAATTACGCTGTCGACTATCTCTGAAAGAATCTCCGCCCTTAGAGAAAACCACCGCTCAGTTCAAGGCAGAGGAACATGACGTAACTCATGTTCACAGGTACAGAGGGAACACAGTGAGAGATGTTTTTTTTTTTTCCATAAAACTTTCCTAAGAGCAGTTTCTTACTCGTATATCGCAGATATGCTACTACTGACACCAACAACAAAAATATATACATCGACTCTAACTTCTCTCAGACTTCGGGTCACAGACATTGGAAAGAAAGTGTGTTCAAGAAAGAATGCAAAAAGAAAATATATAGTAACAATCCAGGTTGTCGAGTCGACTGAATTGTGCGTACAGGAATAAAGAACCGAAAGGGCATATAAACCTGTCTGTTGAATCAAAGGAACTAATTACATTTAAGTATGATAAATATTGTCTTCCTGAAACAAAACTTGTAAGCAGAATTGTCCCTAGTATGCACCGAAACAGCAAGAGAGGTCTTAGGAATAAGCAGATGAAAACCTTAACCGTGGATCTCAAGTAACGTTTTGGAGATGTGCGACACTAAGTTCAAGAAAACTGAAAGGGGGAGGGGGGAGGGGCGGAATACAGTGCTAAAAACATGAGAATGGGTGAAAAAGTACGTGAATGTTTGGAACAAGGAAAATACAAAGGAAATGCGTGGTGGAACAAAGAGTGTGAAGTGGCAGTGTCATATAACAATCAAAACATTAAAAAAATGGGATTTACCAGACCGAACAGAATATATAAAACTTTTTTTTTTTTTTAAAGACGAAACGAGGAAACTGGCAAAAAGCCAGAGCAACTCTTTCGTTTCTTGATTCAGTCCCATTTCTCCTTCCTGAATTTGGCAGTTTCAAATACCTGTTTTGTAAAGAGTTACAGAAAGTGTGGTAAAAGGTAACTTAAAAGAATGCATGTAATTAGCCAGTGTACCCTTCTACATAAGGAAATGTTCTAACATCCACGAAGCAGAGACGTTAAAGACATTCCCTGAGAACAATGTATTGCCAAGTCTTATTCCAAACATACGGCGTTTAATAGAAAAAGAAGAGTGTGAAATCGATTAAACAGGACCCATCATAGATCAAAAGACATTATTTAATTTTTCCTTTCGTGTTT
The DNA here is from genome assembly GCA_033310375.1 of Conus canariensis. Lineage (NCBI taxonomy): Eukaryota > Metazoa > Mollusca > Gastropoda > Neogastropoda > Conidae > Conus > Conus canariensis. The sequence continues at coordinate 25,704,758 of CM065746.1, read as the reverse complement.
GAAGAATTTCGTAAAGCTCTAAGATCTTTCTCCTCGAACGAATCTGCTGTGGTACAAACAGCATTTGATATCAGTTACTTTACCGTTAGCAGTTTCCACCTTGAAAAGAGGGAGTATCCGACCTTCAGCCTCAAGGAGACAGCCTACATGCTTATTTTGATTGTTGTTCAGCCCGCACAGTCCGTTCACCTCTTAGCATCTAAACCCACAAAAGAATCGGATGTGGCTGGTTTCAAAATTCCATCTGCGCGATGGTTTCATACACTGAAAGTCTGAAACCTTGCCCACGCAAACAAAACAGTGTGTGCAGGAAAACCAGCAGTCTGCAACCAACCGCTAGGCCAAGACCGACAGCACGAGCTACGAAGCTGGCACCTTTCAATCATCCCCCTTTTCAACGTGTCATGCCACTCGGAACACCTGCTCTAATCATCATGCCCCCTCCTTCCTATCACCAACCCTGAGGCCCATCTCTTCGCTTTGACTATCGTAGTGTTAACAACATTATTCCATGGGGGGTAGGTGAGACGGGTGCTCTGTTTGGGAGCCGAATACCTTTTAGCCCTCGTCGGTCTCTCAGCCCAGCGCAGCTTTAATTAGGCCTTCTGCCGAACCCTTCCAAACGAGGTTTCTTAAAGGTCCATTCACCACAGGCATGGCTGCTTTTTCTTACGGAAGGGGGAAGGGGAATCAGGCCGAATCAAGGGCAAAAACGAGCACACCCTAAACAGATTTTAAAACATCACCTGTGGTTGAAGATTTAAAAAAGAAATCGCCCCAAGCATCAACATGACTTTTATCATAACTTCATCGACTTCGAACAATGCTTTGATTGTGACTGTTGGAAATGATGGCTTCGGTTCGACTGTTGGAAATGATGGCTTCGGGATTCGACTGTTGGAAATGATGGCTTCGGTTCGACTGTTGGAAATGATGGCTTCGGGATGGTTGTAAGGCACTGCAACTGAGCTCTGGCAACGACCTCATCTAGATCATCGCAGCACTCGACAAAAGTCGTAAGTTTGTTTGTTTTAATCAGATAAGTCTCCCTAAGTACCGTAAGAATTCTTTCAGTCTCCTCTTTCACATCTAACCGGGCGACACACTGCAGAAAACGTTTCAGAATTCAAATTCCACCGCATCTACGTGTGAATCTGAGAGTAGCTTCTCACAAATAATGAATCACCGATCGGACGCCGATTTTCGGGGGGAGGGTTTCCAAAATGCTGAAGATACGGAATGAAAGCCCTATACGTTGAAACCTCTTCTCAAATGTCCGAATGCGAAACTATACACGTTCATGCAGTGACTCCCCCTTTTGCCAGATTTTACGCTGGCATACTGTAGGTTGTTGTTTGCTGAAATGATGCGAACAAACGGAGACAAAGAGGCATAATGGAGGAACAGTGGAAATGAAACAGATGTAATGTTTTGGTAACATATTTGACGCGCTTTTTTTTAATTGATTCTTTTACTCACATTTACTGAGTAACAGAAAAGACAGGAAAAGGACGGGAATATTAAAACAATAACAAAAGAATCCCTCCTTCTCCATCTACTTGATTTTATCAGATGGCAAATATACTGGGTCTGTTTTCATGAAGAAAAGAGGCAAAAACAAAGCAAACAAAAAAAAAAAAAAAAAAAAAAAGTTTCATTTATTGACTTAAAATAAAGAAAGAAAACATATCACTTGTGTTTACTAAATGCAAGTTTACAGTCCTATTCATTGTCGTTTATCTCTTGAAAGCCTGAAATTCATCATATCTAGAATAGCACAAGGGTGGTGGTCTCTGGGGGGGAGGTACGATGAAGAATGTTGGATGTCAAATGAAGAGAGGGAGAGGAAAAAGGTAACAGATTAGTAAACACATACGCATGTAAACACATAAGCGCACGCTGCATACAAGCGCGCAACCACAACAACACACACACACACACACACACACACACACACACACACACACTCTTATCAATAATCTCCTTGCCATACAATTATCACTGGGGCTTCAAAAACATGATGGTACAGCGCTGATATCTCATGATACAGCGCTAATATCCAAGAAACTGTTCGTTTGTACATAAACATAAAGGAACGCATGTCTATGGTGAGTAGCGACGTGATAAGCAATTCATAATGAAACATGTTCCTTAAAAAAAAAGTATTTTGCACGCTGTTAGGTGTAAGTATTTCACAGCAGACTCGTTGACAACTTTGCAGTGACGTTTACTCGGTGCGACTCGGTGTGATAGCAATCCTATTTTGATCTAAGATTTCGTGGCATTCTTAAACATTTTTTTTTTCTGCCTGCAGATGGAATCGATATTGACAACGTTGTAGTCCTGATGTGGCCCCCAAGCGGTTGACAGGGTTAGAAACAATATGAAGTGACATGCATAGCCTATGTGGAATTGGTTTTGACATGGTGGCAATCATCACATTGGCTAGGCCGGCATCAGTTGCATGAGAGGGAAGGCAGTTCCCAAAGACAGTCTGGTAGTTCTCCCCTGCTAGGAACAAGGAGGTGGGGGGGGGGGGGGGGGGGGGGAGGGGGGGGAGGGGGGCCACAATGTGAAATAAGATAAATGGATGATGAGACAGAGGATTGTATCGCGATATTTGAGTTAAGTAGCAAAATGTCGCAAAAAATGCTAGTCCTCACCGAAGAAAAAAAAAAGAAAGGTTTAGAACCGCTCTCTCTCTCTCTCTCTGTCTCTCTGTGTGTGTGTGTGTGTGTGTGTGTGTGTGTGTGTGTGTGTGTGTGTTCTCTCTCTCTCTCTCTCTCTCTTCTCTCTCTCTCTCTCCTCTCTCTCTCTCTCTCTCTCTCTCAGACACACACATACACACGAACGTGAGAGCGGGTCTTTAAAAGCAGCAGCAGCAGCAGCAACGGTAAGGAGCCTCGCAAACTACACAGGAAATGAGGACGAGTGAAGAGAGGAGATGCGGAGAGGAATGTTCTTCCTTCACACGTCACTTCCAGCACACCTGGCCTGCCTCCCTGCAGCTGAGGGACGAGTTAAGCGGGAAGGGGGCCCACTTTGTCAGGTAAGCAGGGTTGTAAACACTGGCTCCAGACTCGGGCGAGGGCCGATATCGCTTAGCCACTTTACGTTGTAAACAGTTTTCTGGTTTTGCGTGGGAGGGGAAAAAGACTGCGAGTGTGCGTAGTCTGGAAACGCTCCCGAATATGACATGATCTGTCGAGTATGCAGAAACTATATCGAAGTTATCATGTTTTATAGAAACAGTATTTGTTATTATCATCATCATTATTTATGTTATTTATTGACTTACTCATTTATTTACTTCATTATTTATGTTATTTATTGACTTATTCATTTATTGACTTATTCATTTATCATTCATTTTTTATCGTTCTAGCCAATGGTCCATTGTTTACAAAACAAAGCACACTCTCCCTTAGTGTTGTATGTGTTAGATAATTGGTGATGGATGCAATGTGCAACAGTTTGCCTACATTATTTTTCCCCAAATACATCTTCCTGACTTCGAATGTCATCACTGATGTACGTTTGTAAGCTTACTGATTTGCACTTGATTTACATTCCATCGCTGAAATGAGTTGTGTTGTTACTTCTTTAAAAAAAAAAAAAAAAAATCCAATTCCACCAATGCAGCTTTGTTAATTCCGGAAAAGGTAATAAACCTGGCAGTGCTATACCAGTGTGCTCGAGAATCGTCCATCAACAATTCTTTGGAAATGTTAATTATCAAATACCTAGCACATAAAGTCTTAAGTCGACTTGTTAAGCGAAGTCTTCATGGCGAATGTGGCCTTGCTTTTTTTCTTCTTCTGGGTAGGTCCTTTTAATATTTTATCTTTAAATCGATAATTCTTTTGTTCCTGAGGTTCGAGCAGAAATATAGCAGACCGTCATTTTTTCACGAAGATGACAAGATTAACTGCATGAACACCGAACATGTGATAATAATGAACTGTAATTGTACGTAACTCTTAATCCACAATGATCGCAATGCTATAAGACCCTGCACCGCTATCAACCCTCCAAGCCGCACCCACCTCCCTTCCACCCTCTGACACTAATAAACACTGTGTGTTCATTTACAAACAAGTAGCAGAAGCTCACGTTTTCGTGATCATTTGTCCGGAATCGAACTTCTCCAGATTTCTGAGCTTTAAAATCAGACACACTGACCTGATTACAATTGCTGAAAAGCAAATTCTTCCCCAGAATGAGTTCAAAATGCTTAAAAACAAATCGTACTGGAACTTTTCCATTACCTGAATTCTATACCTTTGTCATATGTGTGCAGTGAACCTATCATCATCTGTAGAAAGTCCAATTTTCAGCAAAAACTGTGCGTTTGGGAGAATGGGTTTTGATATCATTTTTCAAGCGCATCCACGTGTGAGCGTGTCTGATTTTAACGTGGCCTCGAATTCATAACATGCCTCTCTCTGCGTTGCAGGCATGTGGACAAAAGTGCATGTGTTTTGACACGTGTGCAATTCGACAACGAATGAACAGTTACATAAACCAAACTGGGGATCACGAGGTGCACTTTGGCCTGTTAACCGCCCCCACGCCCCACCCCCCAAGCCCCTTCCCCTTTAAGTGCCCTTGTCTCCCCCGCACTGTGATCCGACTGCAACATTTTACGGCAGACCAACGTCGTGACATTCACAAAGAACTCGCTCCGTGCCACTTCCTAGCTAGATGTGACACTGAATCGCGTCAAGGCATTCAGCTCTTTATATCAAACTTTACGGAATGCAAGTACGACAAAAAATAATAACGATGCAAATTCCGAGTACACACACACACACACACACACACACACACACACACACACACACACACTCCCTGTCTGGTGCCATAATCCCCTCCATGAACCTTCAATGGTAACAATACTCACAATTTTAACTCTGGCTAGAGGCAGGAAATCCCATTTCCTTCCGCGAAACATTCATCTGTCGGATACAAACGCTGATGGATGAGTTTCTAGTGGCGGGACGTGCACCAACAGGAAAACTTGCCGATTTGCATTGGACTGGCAGCACTTGGCGAGTGCACACAGAGGAGTGGCTGGCTTTTGTGGAATACAGTTAAGGTCTACGAACGGAACACTAGCGCAGAATGAGAAAACGTACCACTGTCGCGGATTCTGAAAACAGGATTTTGTACCTGAATGAGTAAATAACATACAGACCTGGAAAACGGCACAAATCCTATTGGAGACGAAGATACAGGAAACAGGGATGAGATCCACGCTCTACAGTTGAAGAATGTTATTTAGAAGGAATGGGAACAAAAAACAGGATTTTGAAAATGACCTTGCAGAGACATGGTAGCTCGTGCTTGCCAAATGCTTCATGTCTGCCTGCCATCGTTAAACACATGATGCCATTTTAGCACGGGTTCAGACTAAATAGAATGACGAGGGCATCATAGGTCAGAAAAAGAGAAGTCAGATATCATTCAGCGCCTGTCCGTGAGGTCCATGAACGAAAGACTGCAAGCTTACAAGTCTAACGACCTTGTTGCTCCGGAAAGACGCCAGATTTCCTTCAACAGACACGTCTTCAACTATCAGAGAGAACAGCGTCGCTGACAACCAAGCTTATCATAATTATAAGACCACTATGAAGACAAGTAAACGAAAACCTTTCGTTTCGCCGAAAGTCGTTTTGCCTACCTTTTGATCCTGCCGGCGTTTACCATCCCCGCCGGTTAGGTCTATGTCTTATCCGAAGTCGCTTTCGCCTACAGGATGGGATTCGTTTAGCCTAAAAATGCCTCGACGTAGCAAGTCGATGCTCAATGAATGTAGACTGAATCCGAAACATGTTCACATGAACACCCTTTTCTTCTTCTAATGTGATCGCACTAGGGCTACGTTTTGTTCAGTGGACTGTTTGAAGGATATTTCCTCTTATTTCACTGTGCAAAGCTCATGATGTGAGCGCTTTTTTATCGTCAAAAAG
>CM065746.1:25666286-25691286 GCA_033310375.1 Conus canariensis | reverse complement strand
AATGCACTGGGGACAAACTTCCGCTGATTCAATAATATTAGTTCAGTGTTTGTTACAGGTTTGCGAATACAGATTACATATTGTTTTCATTTTACGCATCAGTTTTCGGCGGCAACACTAAGCTTCTACTTTTGTCCACACAGCAGGCCACAGCAATACGTGGATTTGACCTTGTGCTTGGTTGACAAATCATAAACCTGACAGTCTCGTTCATCATCTGGTCGCACTGAATATATAAACACAGCAAAGACACTGTTCGGCCGGTACTGTGCGTGCTATGTGTTGAATTATATGATGGCTGTCATGAACTTCTGAATCGTTTTCTGCATACTGTTCCATAACCACGTTTATTTCACATTTGTGATATTCAGTCAGCATACACTGAACGTAACTTGAATACATACACGAACAATAGAAGACATGACATCCCTGAACCGGGGATCGTGTGTTGTCCCGTGATGAATACAGAGGAAGACGAGACTCCCTCACTCCCACAGAAAACCTAATACAAGGCGCACACCCGTAAACATCCTACTGCCCTGCCGAATCACGACAGTCGAGCACAAGCCACAAGTCAGTTCGACCAGGTCTGAAGTTTTAACACGGCCTCATTTGGAAGAGTTGTCACGCTGGATAACACACCTACCTAAACCATGACCCACACAAGCTGACGCGGTGAATATATGGAGCAGAAACAGGATCAACGTCCGTGCAATGTACACGCTTGTTGTGAGGAAAGGAGCACGCCTGGAAGCCTGTTAAGTGGCCGTCAAAACAGCAGACTGTCAGCCCCGGGTGTTTAGCCGCGACTCGGTGGACCGGACAGTCAATGCGTTCAAGTCTATAGAGAGTGGCTAAGTCCACTTGAAGACGTTGCAAATACACACACTGGACAAGAGTCTGTTAATGTGGGTGTCACCCTGCACGACCTGTTTGGGGGTGGGGCGAGGGAGCTCACAGGCACATGCTTTTGGTTAAATCCCCAAATTCGACAGCAGCAAGACATTCCTCTACGAGTTCTTGTCAACATTTTGAAAGAAATGTTTTGCTTGCTCATTCGATTAGATCAAATATTGCTGCAGGCATAGGTTGTAAGCAACCAGTTTCCTCAGTACAATCGTACAACTGTCGGTCTCCGTTTGTTGGGACAATGAGGGAAAAAATGAGGGGTGCACGCTGCACATATGCACGCACCACCTCCTCCTTTCTCCTCACAAACGAAAAAGCGGCGTACACGCCCCCATCGCAAGCCTCTTCGTGTCTCTTGTAATGGATGTGTGAGTCATTCAAACCAATTCCTAGCGCTGGTTGTCTCGACTGCAAATCGTGGGCGACTGGACTTCAGACATGCCGTGTACTTGATCTTGGTAACAAGTGGCCTTTCATTTTCACACTCCAAAATGCTGCCTGAATTGAGATAACAATTTCTGAAAAACTGGGATAACAAGTTTTGAAAAATTGTCTGTTTAATATGAACCCTCAATTTAGCCTGCACACGCGAGTATGCATATGCTTGCTCTTGCTTGGGTGCGTGCGTGCACGCGTTCGCACGCGCATGCATGTGCGCGCGCGTGAGTGTACGTACGCGCGCGCACTGTATACATGTACTTTTTTTAATCCTGTCAGGCAGCACTCACTCTCTCCTAACGACCTCTCTATGAACAATCATTTCACACCTGAAAACAGCGGGTTGGGTTGAGTTCCATTCATGCTGCTTACAGCCCAGCCGACCGCAAAGGGCCGTATCAGGGCTGTCACCCCACCACAGTCACTTTGTACAGAGGTAGGGCAGGGCTCTCCTTTGAAGGACACTGATGTGAGAGGTCAGTGTCGGGCGTCGCAGTCAACCTTCCAGCCATATGGGTGACGACGGGTCTAGCCTTTGTCGCCAGGGGGACGGCTCCTGGAGATGTGGGGCGATCGGCGATGGAGCGCTGCCTGACTGTGATCACCATGGCCTGGGTAACCATGTTCTGAAGTCAGGCAGACATGGGGGCACTCTTTATGGGGTTGGACTGAAAAATTGCCCTCTCGGCCGCAGTCTGCGAGTACCCACCGAATATTAGGGACTCGTGCAGCGCTCCAGCGACTTTCGTCCTGCTCCCTCCTTGAGGCGGCTTCACGCGGCACAGGACCATCGCCACCCGAGCATGAAGAAGGCCGCCCGGTGGTCCTGAAGACAGCCTTCAGTTTGGGGAAAGGAAGCAATATACACCGACGCTAATTGTCGGTCCACCAACAACCTAAATTGAACCAACGTTCAAGATGAACAAGAGCTCAGAGAGAGAAACACGACGACCCCACATGAAAACCACCCACTACTGCCATCGACAGCAGTTGCCACAAACGATGCAGACCTATGCCTGCAGTACTCTTGTCCTTAAGGGCCTCAGGCCGATAGGACGTTAATCTCACCCTCAACGGTCAACGGATGCGGATTTACAACTAACTTTGTGCGAATCTGAATCATAGAAGGTGCTAATTACGAAGGGTGAAGGTTAAAGGTTACACGGATGTGCGTATGAAAAAGGTGTGGTGGCAGGTAAGCGTTCAGGTTCATATGCACAGAAACCGAGCACAAAATCGGGTGTTACGGAATTAAATCTTCATGATGTCCACTGTTGATTTACGAACCTGGTAACATAGGTCTGGGCAGGTAAGGCTTCAATTTGTTTAGATAAAAGCCATTTCACACTGTCAACAGGGAAGGGGACAATTATTTTAACCGCTAACGGCACAGTAGAGTCTTCTGTCTGATGAGACGGGGAAAGAAAATCGTCCAGAAGGATGAAAAGTGCCGCTAAGGCATCACATACCAAAAAAAAAAGCGTCCCGGGTATCACGTGTGGTACCCTGGCCTTGGAGAGTTCTTTCGAACTGGAAAACTGCTGTGGCAGGGAAACATACAGCAGCCAGTGAATAACGCTCGTTCTGAATCCCACTCCACATCGATTCAAGTTGCAACTAACTACTACACTGCTTGCTGTTCGCTGGACTTCGAAAGAAAAAAAAACAAAAAAACAAAATTGCTCGATGAGAACGTAACAGTTCTTTAACCTTGCGTTTTCAATACAGGGAGATGTGAATGCATGCCTACATGTTTGTTCATGTGCATCCACATGATTGTTGTGGAAGGAATCCTTTCTGATGAACTTTTAGACAGCAGTTTTTCATAACTGCATTAAAGTTTCTTTCTTTCTTTCTTTTTTTCCCTTTTTTTTTTTGACGACCATACATGTGTTTGTAGGCCCATGTGATACGATACAATACGATAGTGTATTTCAGGTCAAAGCCACGAACTGAAGGATATGTGTTAGTAGGCCCATATGATACGATGCATTACAATTGTGTATTTTAGGTCACAGCCACGAATTGAGGGATACAATCATAGCGATTTACAAACACAACAATAACAGCAACAACAAAACCCTCTACCCCTGAAAGAAGGGGGATACAATGCATGAAAAACAAACCTGAAACAGCTCCGAAAGCATACACACTTGAATCAGAGCAAAAGTGGCCCTCGACTCTGTACACGTTTAAATAATCCTACGACGTTAAAGTGTCGCTTTTTCTTGTATCATTATGTTCAATGGCGAGTCAGCAGCCATCAAATGACTGGCAATATTAAGAGTTTCCTTAAAAAACCTTGGTTTGGATTTCCCTCCCATAACCGGAACACTGTTCAGCACAGCAACATCTGAATGCGAAAGTTTGGTACAGTGATATCTACTAGGTGATGTCTCACAAAACAAAACAAAACAAAAACAAAAACAAAACAAACAAAAAAAACCCGACATTCTAATATGGCGACAAATTTGCCCGCCAATTTTGTGAAGATTTAAAAGATGACGAAAAAAAGAGAGAGAAAAAAAAACAAAACCCAACAACAAAACAATAAAAAAAAAAAAAAGAAGAAAACACCGACCGCAATAGAGAGGAGTGCAAGGTGCGATGAAAGGTGAGAAAAAGACAACATGAAATGAAGCAGACCTAATAACATGCCCTGGCACCGTGCATGTGAAATTGGGAACAAAACAGAAACAAAACAAAACAACCTTGGAATACTTTGACGTTTCCTTAACTGCCCAAAAGGAGAAATTCTAACGTCCTCGTTTCACATCGCAAAAATAACCAGATTTGCTGCTTTGAAATATATATCTTCAACCAGTTTTCATTTAGATTTTGTATTATCAGAGGGGAAAAAAAGGGGCAATTGACATGACTGTGTTGTATGTGTGTGTGTGTGTATGTGTGTGTGTGGTTGTGCGGGTATGTATATGTTGGCAGGAGCATGCTTGTGTTAATGTGTATGCGAGTGTGTATGTGTGCGCGCGCTTGCATACCTGCGTGGCTCTGCGCGCACGCCCTTGTGTGTGTGTGTGTGTGTGTGTAGGGTCGGATCAGTTATACGAGAGTGGGTTTCCGAAGAAGGGTCAGAGACCCACCATCAGTGGGGAAAGGGAGGAAACGTGACCAGGCATTAAACTACAACAAAGCAGCAGGTTGTGTGGTGTGTGTGTGTGGTCAAATTATTGGGGGGGGGGGGGGGGGGGGGGGGGGAGGGGGGAGAGGAGGAGGAGGCCCTAGCATATTGTAAAGGTGGGCAAGGGAAGGGCGGTAACCTCTTCCCAAGGGAAGGGCGGTAACCTCTTCAAAAAAAAGTTCGAACAAGCAGCGTGTCCTTAATGTCCAAATTTTGATGCTGCACTGTCGTGGGATTGTGGGGCGCGTGAGTGCAGGCTGTCTGGGGATCCTTCTTCACGTGACAGATGTAGTTTTTTGCTGGGGTGGGGTTTCACGGGCTCTGTGGTGTATCAGTGAGAGAGAAAGGGATAAACACCTTCAGTTTATCTTTTCAGTTGAAATATACTGGGAAACCACTGTATAGCAAAAACACAAGCAAGCACAGTAAGCTGCCAACTGGTACAAGAACCAACTTTACAGGGTATGAAGGTTGTTTTTTTTTTTTTTTAATCTCCACAGACACTGGCGCATGCGCGCGCGCACGCACTTGCACGCACATGTACACATACATACACACACTCACGCATGCACGCGCGTACGTGCATACAAACTGAGGAGCAATGGTGTTTAAATGGAAAACCTGATCAACTCTTCATTGGAAAGAAGTGACCTACCAAACTGTCTCTCTCTCTCTCTCTCTCTCTCTCCCCCCCCCCCCCCCCTCTTGTGTGTGTGTGTGTGTGTGTGGTGTGTGTGTATGTGTGATTGAAACCACCTGTTGTCAGATTAGTCTTAGGCTGTGCTCTCTCTCTCTCTCTCTCTCTCTCTCTCTCTCTCTCTCTCTCAACCACCCGCCTGTTTATTGGGGGAAACCTGTTTGTCGGTCGATATGATGGGGTTCTCGCTTTTCTGGAATGTCGCGCTTCTGGGATGTCGGTTAAGGAGTTCTTGCTCTACTGGACGTCGTTCTACTGGTGGTTGCTCGGGTGGGAATGATGTCTCCCGCTGACTTGGGGACCAAACAACCACTGTCGTTGCAAGGGGAGCATCGTAGCAGGTATCCTGCATGATGGTGGATGAGACCAGGCACTCCTAACACTACCAACATGACTGGGCAGCAAAGCGGCGTCTCCTCTGGACGGCTGCCTTAAAACCTGCTGCCTCCTGCGCACTGCGGCGCTGGCCTGCAACAGGACAAACCTGCTCCAGGCAGCATGGAGGAGGTGGAATGAACGGCACTGGAGTAATTGTAGTGTCACGGGCAGGCGCCACAAACGAGACAGCGAGGATGGGTGGTAGGTAGGTATAGTGGGTGGGTTCTTCAAAGCCCCGTCACTATAAGCTAGCTGTAAAGCTTACCTACACACTTCAAAACTGTAATTCACGGCACAGGTTTCCGCGTCTCTTGTCATTCCCTCCGCCAAGGAAGTTACGTCTATGCCAACGTCTGTTGGTTGGGTTCTCTGTGAGCTGAATTACACAAAAATTGAGGTAGTGGTTTTCACGAAAGTTGGAGGAAAGATGGGATGCAGCCAAAGGGTGAACCGTAACAATTTTGGAGCGAAACCTGGGGTGGATCCGGCGGATTAAACTGCGGATCCAAATTCACGATGCATTCCTACTTCAGTCGGTCTGTTGCAACTATCACTTCCTATGGCAGAAAAAAGAGTGCGTCCAGTCTTCATATAATTGATATGGATGTCACGAACTCTTCACTGGCCATGAACTGTGAAGCTACTGTTGCGAACTGATAACCATCTGCGATGTTATACATGTTCATGGGATGTTAACAATTTTGTTTTGACATGAACGCTCATAATTTGTGTTTAAAATCAGTACGCGCGGAAGAAATTACTCCTTCAAAAATGACTTCCCTTGGATGTAAAACGATTTGTTTTCTCTCACAAACAAATGCAAAGGGGAGAGGGTGTGTCAAAGTTTTGTTCGACCTTGTCAGTGCTCTCCCAAGCATCCATGCAGTTCATTTATCTACTTTTCAATCTCAGGTACAACAAAACAAACTACGCCTGCCTCTTGCCATTCTGTGGCTGTTGTATGGGCAGTTTCTGGCTTAAAATGTAAATTACTCATGAGGTAGGCTTGCTAATTGCCAAGCTGCGTTAATGTCCTAATGGACCACTTTTGTGTGAGACAGAAGGAAAGGGGGCGTGCTCACATTACTATTTTAAAGACGTGCTTGGAACACCCCCTGTCTAGATTTTCTGCCGGTAAAAATTGCTACTGTGACCTGCTAACAAGTACGTCGAACCCCCTAATCCCACCCCTTCCCCCATCCCTACACCCACGCCCTTCCTCATCTTTTTCTCCCAATCTTCTCCGCAGCGCTCATTAAACCTTGTCATATGCCTTTGCCTTCCTCCTGGAAAGGCCTCCATTGCTTTCAGGTTCTCGGCTAACCTTAAAATGTCGCTGCCACCCATAGTTCTATGGGACAGATCTGTTCACTGTTGTCAAATCACCATACGACATCCATTCAGGCATGCCTATCGACACTCCATGCGTGGGTGAAACCCTTCCGCGGGTACCGATCCTACATTCAACGCAAGAGTATTTACGATCCACATCTCCGAGAACCTCGGTCGCACAGAAGAGTACTGGTAAAAAAAACCCAACCAACAAACAAAAAACAAAACAAAACAAAACAAACAAACAAAAACAAACACCTGTTACAGACAAAGTATCGGTTAATTAAAAAAAAAAATGTTATATGGAAAAAAAAAATTTCGTACTCCTTGCAATGAAACTACTCTTTTTCAAAAACCAAACCTACATTTCAAATCACTTGAAAAAATGCTTTACAAATCCGCAAATATCAAGTATCGATGTACGTCAAAACAGCATAAGTAACGGCATGGAACTGTATAAGGTGTATTTCTTTCTTTCTCTTATCTAGATATTACCAGTTCCAATACGAAAGCGTACGCCATACGATGTCAAATGAGAGAAGGAAAAAAAAAACAACAACCGTACTTCTCTCTCTTCTCTCTCTCTCTCTCTCTCTCTCTCTCTCTCTCTCTCTCTGTGTTTCGGGTGAACGTTTTTTGGATCGCGTTGTTCCGCCATCCCTAATCATACAAAGTGATCTCAAATAGGTCACTGTTCAATCAAAATTGAGGATAACGGTTAAGAGTTCGAAAAGGGGATTGCTGTGGCCCAGAGCCACGCTACAGGTCGAATGAACCCATGGGTCATGGTGCCCGCGATTGAGATGAAAAGTTCGGAGACCCAAAATGGGCAGGGATGACCCAGTGCATGGTTGATTGCCAAATGACTCTAATGGGTCATGGTGACCTGGATCGACGTGGATGTCAAGTGAGCCATAACGGGTCATCATAACCCAGATTAAGGTAAAAATTCATGTGATCAGAATAGGCCAGGATGACCCAGAGCACAGTTAATTTCAAAATGTCCAAAACAGGTCGTGATGACCAAGACGAAGGTCACAGATGAAGTAACCCCAAACAGGTCGCTGACGCAAGTTGTGGCCAGACGTCCAGTGACATAGAATGGGTTTGTCTGAACAAGAGCAAGAGCAAACAGGTCATGGTGACCCAAAATGAGCTTCACTGTCAACTGACCCGGAACTGATCTGGGTGACGAAGAGCGGGGTCAGTGTGGCGCAATCCAAACTGAACCTCGCGACCCAGAATGAGCTGTGATGACCCTGATCAAAATGAATGTCTTGTGACGCAAATCAGCGACGGTGACCCAGGGAGAGAACGATGGTTCCAGACAATCCAAAGCAAGACTGAATGTCAAGTGATCCAAAATATGTCAGCGTGATTTAAATCGAGTCACCAGTCAAGTAACACAAAATGGGCCTTGATGATCTAGAGCCAATTAAAATATGTGACCCTTATGGGCGGCGGTGAGCCAAATCGACCTCGTATGATAACAAAATGGATCAAGGTGACCCAGTTCGAGATCTTCTTAACTACAGTATACCTAGTGAAGGACGGTGAGGGGGGTGGGGGGAGGAGACAAACACGAAACGGAAATAGGCGTTAGAGACAGAGTGGGGAAATTTAAAAGACACGACGGGTGGACTTGGAGAGACAGACATCTCTCTGTCTCTGTCTTTCTCAGTGTGTGTGTGTGGGGTGTGTGTGTGTGTGTGTGTGTGTGTGTGTGTGTGTGTGTGACAGAAACAGACACAAACATAGAGACAGTGACAGACACAGACAGAATGTTCAAAATTTCATCCATAAAACCAATACGATTCGTTATGGGTTTCATTTTCATCAAGGGGGGGGAGGGGGGGGGGGGGGGACACAACCAATGTTCGGACACTACCACTGTCCGATTTGTCGTTTGGACATGGGTGACATTTGGACATACCGGGTCTTTGACAAATCCGGCGGTAACATACGTCTCGGCAGGAATCACACACAAACACACACACACACACACGAGAGAGAGAGAGAGAGAGAGAGAGGCGGATTATGTACTGAGGACAGAGATGAGTGAACTGATATCACCCATGGGGGCGCTTCAAGGCAGGTTCTGTTGTATCGCGTCCAGCGGCCATCACACGCTGGCATTTGCACTAGAGAATCATCTCCCTTGACTTATGCCCTGTGTGTATGTCTGCACTGTGTGTGGACACAGCGCAGGCTTCCAAGGTTGTGAAGGATCGCTCCCGGCTGTGGTTGGTTCGGCAGTTGAGGACAGCGCTTCTCAAGGTCCCCATGGAACCCTCGGGTGTTTCTTTTCCTTGTCTGCCCTTGGGCCAACTTTGGGGAAAGACCCAGTGACAGTGAGGAAAGACTCACTGACCACAGGGAAGGTCCTGATGACGGCGGGAAAGACTGCAAGCCGGTCTCCTCTTCAAAGGACACGTAAGATCATGCGGCGAAAGGTCGGCTGTGTCTGCAGTTGTACTGTTTTCACATGTCGGCAAAACAACGAGTGGGGCTGCGGATACGCGCAGCGGTTCGTTCAATAGCAGCGACTTTTGCCTGTGGGCTCTGCAGTCACGAAATACGGGCTGGTATTCTCATGGGGACGCTTTCCACGGAGGTTCTGTTGTGTCCCGTCCAGTGGCCTTCACACAACAGCATTTGCCAGAAAACAGTTTTGTCCCCTAACGTCTCAATGGAATGCTTTGTGTGTGCCTGGACCCTACGTCAACACAGTGCAGGCTTCCACGGGTGGTGCAGGACTGCTCCCAGCTGGTCGGTGCGGTAGTTAAGTACGGTACTTCACTTGGCCCCACTAGCACCTTTGGGTGTATCTTTTTCTGTTCTTTACTGCCAGTCTTCTTCACACCATATTGTTGCAAAGAACACTTACCAAACAAATCTCTTCTTCCATGCTCAAAAAACGTTTTGAGCGCAATGAGCTCACCCCTTAAGCCCTCGGTCAAAGACATGTTCCTGGTTTTGAAGACCCTATTACAATTTTAAAAAAAAAACAAAAAAAAACACACGAAAAAAGGGGGGGGGGGGGGGGGGGCGCAGAATAGACCATGACAAAAGAGAATCTTCGAGGCTATGACAGAAGAGGAGAATAAACTTTAAGCAGTATCTTCTTCAAGGCTATGACAGAAGAGGAGAATAAGCTTTAAGCAGTATCTTCTTCGAGGCTATGACAAAAGAGGAGAATAAGCTTTAAGCAGTATCTTCTTCGAGGCTATGACAAAAGAGGAGAATAAGCTTTAAGCAGTATCTTCTTCAAGGCTATGACAAAAGAGGAGAATAAGCTTTAAGCAGTATCTTCTTCAAGGCTATGACAAAAGAGGAGAATAAGCTTTAAGCAGTATCTTCTTCAAGGCTATGACAGAAGAGGAGAATAAGCTTTAAGCAGTATCTTCTTCGAGGCCATGACAAAAGAGGAGAATAAGCTTTAAGCAGTATCTTCTTCGAGGCTATGACAGAAGAGGAGAATGAGCAATGTCTTCTTGAAGGAATGACCCATTTCATTTGTTACCAAGGTAAAACATCAAGCCTCCTAAAAAGTAATGGAAATAATACATGCATCAGGATTTAGAACGGAAGCGAAAAGTGGGTAGGCAGACGACTTTTTTGTTTGTTTGTTTGTTTTTGTTGGAAGAAACGAGAAAAGTCAATTACACCAGCGTGGATTGACAGGAAAACAGGTATCAGCATTATTCGAACACAACGACTTCATCTTGACGCAGAAATTCAGCGTAATCCTTTCCATGTTCAGTGAAGACATTTTGATTTCCCCTAGTTCAGGACGGGTCCGTAGGCGTAAGTGACATCATGATGTTCGACCTATCAGTAAGAACTGCCACATCAAACTGACAACGCAGTCATTCTGCATCAGTGTATTATATGTATGAATAACAAGAAGTATGGCGGCATGTGCGTGACACAAGAACAGCAAATAGTGTGGTAGAAGGGGAGCGCAGTCACGTCTTAATAATAATCGAATCGTTGCTTTGTTCGTTCTCTCTCTCTCTCTCTCTCTCTCTCTCTCTCTCTCTCTCTCTCTCTCTCTCCATGGAGAATCCCATGTCCCCGCATATGACTCGCAGGCCCTATCACCAGTTTCATAATCAATACAATGAATCATAGACTGGAATAATTTCTGGAAATTTACCAGATACACCTTTTCAAAGAATTACTAAGCCAATCAATCCACACACACACACACACACACACACACACACACACACACACACACACACGAGAGAGAGAGAGAGAGAGCTTTTCAAAGAATTACTAAACCAATCAATCGAGAGAGGGAGAGAGACCTTTTCAAAGAATTACTACGCCAATCAATTAGAGAGAGAGAGAGAGAGAGAGAGAGAGAGAGAGAGAGAGAGAGAGAGAGAGAGAGAGAATCGACGCTCTGGAAATACAGAATGGACTCACAGGGGAAAATCTGGGCAGAATTAACAACACAAGAGTGTGGATAGCACACACGTGGGGGAGGCATGACAGAAAGCGCTTTGGTGTTGTAAGCTTAGCAAGGGGATCACATCTTACACAACATAACTGTACCCTCCCTCCATCAGACACCCCCCACCCCCCTTCCGCTCCCTTCATCACTCCTCCCATTCAGTTCCCTTCTCCCACGGCGCACCTGCCCATATGCAACTGTAAGTACGCGTGCGACTGTCTGAATCGACCTTCTCCTGAGGGTACAAGGTGAGTTTTAAAATATGAAGGACATCAGCCCCCCCCCCCCCCCCCCCCCTCCTTTAATATTATTATCATTGCTGTTGTATTCGCGTTAGATTTATGATCAAATTACACGACTCTGTCAATAAATGACGATTGTGGGAATGTGATTAGATAGTCAAAATGTGCGTGTGCACCTCACACACACACACACACACACACACACACACACACACACACACACACACACACACACACACAACACACACACACACACGTACGTCCACGAAAAGCCAAAAAAGGTTGTTACGCTAAATGAAAGGGACGTGTAAAGAAGCGGGAGGGGCCGAGGGTGAGGGTAAGGGTGAGGGTGAGGAGACGGAGATTTCACAGAAATGAAGATATCAGGGACGGCGAGGTCTTTAATCACATCATTAGCAGTTCCTGCGGTGCAGAGGCCGCCTGAAATACTATCCCCCCAGAACGGAGGAAGGGGCAGGCTCCAGCGCTATCAGCCGCCACAGAGCGGCATGGCTCATCTCCTCCACACGACAGGTGAGCCAGTGCGCAGCAGGGAAGAAAACCGCGGGGAAGGGACACGACCTCACGATGCAAAGGGCCCTCGCGGTTCACGTCACAAACGAAACTCTGAAAGTGCTGTGACCCAGCCACCCTCCCTCCCCTGGCCCTGTCACGGAACGAACATCGGTTGCAAGGTTCACCAACAGTTAACATCGGTTGCAAGGTTCACCAACAGTTAACATCGGTTGCAAGGTTCACCAACAGTTAACATCGGTTGCAAGGTTCACGAACATCGGTTGCAAGGTTCACCAGAGCTCAGCTACAGTGCAGTAGTTTTCTGTTCCGGCTTCACCCCAAAAACCGTTAGAGCAACACAGACCACTGTCTTCAACTCCCTTCTGGCGAGGCGATCCGATTAACAAAAACAACAACAACAAAAAATGGAGAACGGGAACTAATTTGCTTAAAGTTAATTATTATTAGTGTTTAACTGGCTCCACTTCAACCCCCCTTTCCTTTCCATTTCCTCTCGAGATAAGGCAGGGACGTTTCATTATTGCTTATATCCGTGTGATTAAAAAGAAAGGCTGTCTACACTTCATGATACGTATTCCTTTAACTTACCTGTCATTGATGCCCCGTTAGTGACACGTTTCTCGCACCATTTTTTTACCATTACAAAGCCACTGGGAGATTCTGTGGGGCAGACGTGGTCAGACATACTGTCTCCAACACCAGGCAGCAGGTTCTAGTGTTATCAGAATTCACTGCACTAGCTCATCCCCACCTGCTACATATCAACCAGTGCAGAGATGGGGAAAGGATGGGGACGGGGAGCGAAAGAAGAAAAAAAAAAAGAGGAAGAAAACCAACTGGAACGTCCAGCACGAAGCACGCGCTAGTAGTTAATTGTAGAAATGCCTCGGTGTACTATAACATAAACCCTATACACAGTCAAATCCAGTGATCTATTCTCTTCATCCACAATGCTACCACACAATGCTTGTGTGTGTTGCACCTAGCACTGGGTTAGCAGTCTACAGAGGAATTAACAGACATGTCATATGAGGCTGTATGAGCGAGAAGTCCCTGCACTCTTACTTCATCACCAAGATGGTGCTCAGTGCATCCTGTGCATGGTGCCTTTTTTTTTATTCAATACACTCAGGATACTAACTCCAAAGCCCTTTGCTGATGCTAATAGGTTAGAACTTTTTGTAGAGGCGGACTGGACAAGGGTAGTCCAGGAGTGAAGACAAAAAAAAAAAAAGAATAAATAACTAAAAGGCGCTAAGAGCAAGACATCGGGAAGAGCATGTGACTTGGACCTCATGCTATTTGTAGACACACCCATATAGACAGACACACACACATACACACACACACACCACAAACACACAACCACAAACACAGACAGACAGACAGACAGACACACACACACACACACACACACACACACGAAGTTTGTTATCTACACTACCACCCCGCAATGATCTATCAGAAATGGTCATCACAGATAACACTGTTCTTCCACTCTGCTAACCTATCGGTATCAGAGCCAGAAGTGGCTGCATGCCAATCTCCAGAAGCGTCTCCGTCACAGACAACAAGTGTGAGAATCACTTGAGAGTGCTGCAGCTGAAGTAACTGGAGTGGATGAGGGTGTTGTTCTCTCCTCATCTCGTACAGACAGGATGTGCCAGAGACTCCATGAGAGTCCATCGATCTGTCGGCAACAGTCTGCCATCTGGATGCAACCAATAATGTTACATACTAAGAATAGTAAGACTGGCCACTCAGGGGCATATCATGAAATAATGGTGGTGTCTTTTTTCTCTGGATGTGATACATGACGACAATGAAGAGAACCAGACAGAGCAGAAGAATCGGTGAATGCTTCTTCTGCTGCGATTGTTTGACACGATGCCCGCTACAACTACAGTTGCAAAGAACTTTCATTCTTTCATTTTCCTGCAGATTTACGATCTACTGTCGATAAGATTTGATGCTTACTGATGTTTTTGTTTCAAGTCAGTGAACACAGAAATCAAACCGGTTGATCTACATGGACTGATAGAGTGTGTGAGAGGATCAAAGGGGAAAAAAAAGGAAAAAACAAGAGGCTCTCATCATGAATGAAGTGAATTAAGCATATAGACAAACAGACAAAAATCAGGTTGATTTTGTGCCAAAATGAATAAAGAAAAGAATTACATGAGTGCCACAATACTGCGCTTTGACACTTTTTTTTTTAAAGATCTGACAGCATACTAAGATCAGCGGTTTTTGTGACGCTGACATTGGGGTCATGTTGATGTGACCAAGCGTTGTGACTAAGTGTCGTTGTGACCATGATTTTCAGTATTTTACCAAGGAATGGTAGATTAGCCGATGTGACCACACGCCGATGTGACCACACACCAATGTGGACCACATGTTGTGAGCCATTGGGTCACACCAACATGCGGTCACAGCGGCATGTGGTCACATCAGAACGTGGGCACATTGGCATGTGGTCACATCGACATGTGGTGATGTCGGGATTGGCATGTAGTCACAATGACATGTGGTCACATCGGCACAAGGTCACATTGGCATTGGCATGTAGTCACATCGGCATGTGGTCACATCAGCATGTGGTCACATCGGCATGTGGTCACATCGGCATGTGGTCACATCGGCATCGGCATGTGGTCACAATGACATGTCTTATCGGCATGTAGGCACATCGGCATGTGGTCACATCGGCATGTGGTCACATCGGCATCGGCATGTGGTCACATCGGCATCGGCATGTGGTCACATCGGCATGTGGTCACATCGGCATGTGGTCACATCGGCATCGGCATGTGGTCACGACATGTAGTCTTATCTGCATGTGGTCACATCAGCATGTGGTCACATCGACATGTGGTCACATCGGCATGTGGCTACATCAGCATGTGGTCACATCAGCATGTGGTCACAACGACATGTGGTCACATCGGCATGTGGTTACATCGGCATGTGGTCACATCGGCATCTGCTTGTGGTCACATCAGCATGTGGTCACTTCGGCATGTAGCCTGCTGCATCTGTACTTCACAAAATGCAGAAACTCCACTGCTAATGGCCACTAGCAAGTGATTTGTTTGTGGAGAAGCTGAAATTACGCTTTATCTCTAGAGTGCTTGGATTACGCTTTATCTCTAGAATGCTGAAAAAACGCTTTTCTCTAGAGTGCTGAAATTACGCTTTATCTCTAGAGTGCTTCCCACCCACCACCCCTCCATCCACTTCCCCATCATCCCTCACCTCCTACATGCACACACTGGCACACCCTTGCCCTCACAGTCACACAGACACGCTTATATATCACTCCTTTTTACCACTTATTATTACTGTTATCTTTTCTTTATGTTCTGTCAGTGTACAAGTTATTTTCTGACCACTCTATACATTTATCTCAACCATTGAGTCTCCCTTGCTCTGTCTATGTTTATTTCAATATTTGTAACATATGCTGACCTCTTCTTAATTGAACAAATGGAAATCTGAAATCATAAGTCAGTGAATTCAAATATCACTAAAAGAAAAAAAAAATTTCTCCATTCCGATGCCAGCACACTCTGCTCTATTTAACCACCACCATCACACATACACAAAACACACAAACATATGTTAGAATGTCAACTACCAGAGGCCACATCCACACAGCACATTCACCAAGCGTGCATCAATATATTGCAAGCCAACATGCTGCACTGAAATAAAAATGCTGATGCTGTTTTTTCTATGCTTTGATTCAGTCACCATCACGTTAATGCCGTAGGACCCGCCTGTGATGCTGTATGTCACAAAATAACAGTCAGATCCCCTGAATGGCCTATCTTGAATCACTAACACAAAAAACAAAAACAAAACAAACAAAAAAAAATGTTCTTGTTTAACCGAACTCTTGAACCAGTCGACTTAGGATGGTAATGGCAATTTTTCCTTTTAATGATGTTTGTTTTCACTATTTTCCTATCTTCCTTTGAAACAAACATTTCATTAAGTTAGTCCAGTACATAGTTATGTTCATTCTATCGTTTATTTTTACTTGGGAAATATTCTTCCTTCTGTAACTTCACCTGGTTTCTAGTGTGGTTAATCTGAGTAAAAGCCTGGATTTATCGTCATTTCCACATTAGGTTATACAATGACTTAAAATTACACACGCACACGTACACACACAACACACACACACACACACACACAAACATGTGCTTTCTTTGCAGAAAGTAAAAGATTAAATTTCTCTCTCTCTCTCTCTCTCCTCTCTCACACACACACACACACACACACTCTCTCTCTCTCTCTCTCTCACACACATGCACACACATATACACACACATGTATGCGTGCACACATGCACAAACACACACACACTCTGACACACACACACACACTAACATGTGCTTTTCTTTGCAGGAAGTTAAAGACTCAATTTTTTTCTCTGACAGGGAGCCTGAGACCCATGTAAAACCAATAAATGATAAGGGAAAGAAGTTGCCCTACATATGATGAAGCGACATATACATGTGTGTGTGTGTGTGTGTGTGTGTGTGTGTGTGTGTGTGTGTGTGTGTGTGTGTGTCGTATACATGCAGTATATATGTCCCCCCATGTCTGCTATGTATATTCTTTCTTTTTTTTTTTCCTTTTCCCTCCTTATTCCTACCTTCCATCCTCCCTTTCTTTCTTTCCTTCTGTCTTTCATTTCTTTCCTCTCTTTTTTCTTTTCGATCTTCCTTTTTCTTCTTCCTTTCATTCATTATTCCTCTCCTCTTTTCCCTTTTTTTTATATTTTTTTAAATTTATTTTTTATTTTTATTTATTTATTTTGTTTCCTTTTTTTATTTTATTTATTTTTTTTTTTTTTTCTCCTCTTTTCCCTTTCTATGTTTCTTCAATCCTTTTTTTTTTCCTTTGCTCCTTTCTTCCTTTCATCCTTCAATGTTTTTTTTTTCCCTTCCTTGCTTTCTGCCTTTCTCTCTTTCATTCCATTTTTTTCTTTCTTTCTCCTGTCCTTCCTATCTTCTTTTCTTCCTTTTTTATGCTTCCTTCCTTCTGTCTTTTCTCTCCTTCTTCCTTTCTAAGTTCTTTCCTTCCTAGCTTGCTTGATTCCTTTTTTTTTCCCATATCTTCCTTCTTTCCTTTCCTTTTTCATTAAAAAAAATTATTCCTTCTTTCCTTCCTTCTGCTTCCTTCCTGTCTTGTTTCTAATTTTTCTCTCTTCTTTCCTTTTAACCTTCTCCATTTCTTTCTACCTTCCTTCTTTTCTCAATTTGTTTCTTCCTTCCTACCTACTTCATTTCTTCTATCCCTTCTTTCCTTTTGTTACCTCCTTCTATTCTTTGTTGTTATTTTTTTTCCTTTGTCACCCCCCCCCCCCCCCCCCCCCCCCCCCCCCCCCAATCATCCCCATGTCTTTCTTTTCCTATGCTTCTTTTTTCTTTAGACTTCCTTTTTCCTTTACTTCAACCTTCCTTCTTTCCAACTTTTGCATACTTCCTTAGCCCTCTGTCCTGTTACTGTCCCCTCTGTCTTCCTCCCTTTCATTCTGCCTTCCTTCCTTCCTTTTTCTTTCTTTCTTCCTATTGTCCTGCCTTCTTTTCTTTCTCTCAACTTTTTTTTTTTCTTTCTTTCTTTCCATCCTTTGTCTTGCTTTCTTTCTTCTGTCTTTCTGTCTTTTTTCCTTCCTCCACTCCTCTCTTCAATTCTTTCTGCTTTTGTTTCCTCCTTCGTTTCTTCCTTCCTTCCTTTCTTTCTTTCTTTCTTCCTTCTTTCCTTCCTTTTTTATCTTCATTTTTCTTTCTTTCTGTCTTCATTCCTTCTGTCCCTCCATTCTTGTTTCTTGCAGTTTTAACTCTAGTATCATGTCCTAGTGAAGAGACACATTCTTTAGCACTGCCGTTTCATTCTCGGTCAAATCTGTCTTCTTGGCACACTTTGCTACCCCCATTTTCAAATCAAGATAGCAGCAGACCCCTTGTCCACTGGGAAGCATATTCAAGGAAACCCAGTGAAGTCTGGAACTATCAATGAAAGGTCCAGACATTCGCTGTCACAAGTTCAAGGCTGGAACCATGAATTGTGGTGGCAAAAGTCTTGTTGTTCAAAGTCCCGACATTTCGCTGTACAACAGACGATGGAAGTCAGTGCCCATGTGTTAGTCATCTGGTGCAGTCAGTCGTATAAGACCTAAACCAGGAAAGAATAAGACTATGAATACCAAAGGAATACTGAAGCTCAAGGAAGAAGATAAAAGCGATCTACATTAAAAGCTGTGCTGACATCTAAGATTGTAACAATGCAAGAATGGATATATTATTGTCATGGAAGCCAAAGAAAGACATTGTTACAATCTCCAGAGGATCCAAACTATCATCGAACTGAAAAACTGTTTTTGTGTGTTGTGTTGAGGTGGAGGTGTGTGTATGTGTGTGTGTGTGTGTGTGTGTGGTGTGTGTGTGTGTGTGTGTTGTGGTGTGTGTGTGTGTGTGTGTGTGTGTGTGTGTGTGTGTGGTGTGTGCCTGTGTCTTCTTTTTCTTCTCAGTGGTGTATTATCCAGTGACGATGTTATGTGTAGGTCCTGTGGGAGGAACAGAGTCAACAAATGTTAACTCCAGGGTGAAAATCTCCCCTTAACTGATGACTCCACAGATCTCAGAACCAGAGACCCCAGCATTACTTACTAGTCTGATGCTCTAGCAACAGCTGTTCTGACCCTCTGTGTGTGTGTGTGTGTGTGTGTGTGTGTGTGTGTGTGTGGTGTGTGTGCATGTGTGTGTGTGTGTGTGTGTGTGTGTGTGTATGCACATGTGTGCACATTTGTGTGTGTGTGTGTGTGTGGTGTGTGTGTGTGTGTGTGTGTGTGTGTGTGTTTTGGTAGCAGGGAATAGGCATGCCTGTAGATCTGAGTGTGTCAACCGTTGTCAAAGTGGGATTTGCAAATAATTATAAATGGTATTTTTTTCTGTATCCCATCTTCTGTGCTACTTCAGTAGCATTGCACCCATGCCACTCACTCTGGTGCACTGCCCACAGCCACAGCCTGGCTCATCCTGCCACAATCCTGCACTGGCAATCCACAGGGAGCTGTGAAGTTGTCATAAGGCTGCCCAACACAGAAGACACTGCACTGCTGCTGAGTCACCTTGGTTGTGTTCTTATCCAATATATGCAGACACAGCTAACTATGCCCCCTACTGATGACGATAACTGCTTTTTTTTTTTGGACCAGCATGAGTGAGTTCTACCTCCAGTGGGCCTCACCACCTTCATCTAATGACAACTCCAACGGCTCACTACAAGTGATCCCAACAGAATCAAATCAAAGCCATAGACATGGAAAGGTCGTCATTGAAACTGAAGTCACCATGGAGCAGGGCATGAAGGACCACAGAACTTATGACTTTTTTTCCTTCTGACTGATGAAAATGAGGATGAAGTTGATGTAATGCATTTCTGTTCAGGTCTGAGACTGTATGACAGGGCTGTACTCTGTGCTTACTTTCATAATGCACTGCAATGTCAAGCATGCAAAAGAGACACAGACACCTGCAGTGTTGGTAAGAAAATTTGTGCAACGCTCCCATATGCACATCCATTAAGATAAACTGGATGAAGCTTGACTGTGTGGTCCCAGACTTTCCAACTGAGCCCACAGCAAACTCAGCTCCATGCAGATGCTGGATGGAGCAGAAAATTCCATTAATAAATGGCTCTGATGGTAATCGAACCCACAACCTCCCAGCCGGCAGTCCATGATGCTACCACTTCGCCATGGCAAATGGTTTGTTTATAGTGATTATTCTATGATTTGATTTTAGAGCCCTGGGTTTGGCAGAAAATGTGAGGTGCATAGAAATGAGAAAATATTGGCTCTGCGCAATGCTGTCCGCCATCATTGATGAAACTAAAAATTATATAACAAACCATCCATATGGTGATATCAGACTGATGATCAACTTGCTTACATGGGCTTAGAGCCTTTGATTTGGAAGATTCGCCAACCAAGCAAAATCAGTCATGTTTTATCATGATACATTATCGACTGCGACATCAATCAACCATTTCCAATATTTCACACATCTAAAGAAATGGGCTTTGCTGGAAATAAATCACACTTTACAGTACCTTCTTTTGGGGGGCAAGCCCTTCCACGTGGCCCGGGTTACTCACCTCATTATGTTAAACAGGGAGGGGGGAATTTGGTGACGACTGATGAATCATCAAACTTCATATGCCCATTATCGCTTCCCTGACAGAAGACACTGTCTCGCTGCGTGCACTCCGGTTAATGACATGGAAACGAAAACAGGAAGTGAATAATGGGTATTCAGAGCTGAGTTCCTACATCATCCTAGTTTCGAAGTTCCAGCGAACAATTTCTTTTTCAAAGTAAGTGAAATCAAACTTGACATAGGCTTATCTATTGAAAAGCGAGCCTGATTTAAATCGCTTTAACCATTGACAAAGAATGTTTCCAGCGCTTTTGCCGAATTAGCATCCCATGTGTGGTTGTTGTTATCAGCAAGCAGGAAGAAGAGCAGAAGGCTGAAGGAAAATGGCTGCCGAGGAGTGGAGGCAGTGCGCGGACTGGCTCGTACGGTGCCAGATTTTACCCCCCGATCATAAGGCCACCAAGAAAGATGGGACTGCTTTTGATCTTGCACAGGCTCTACGTGATGGGGTGCTGATCTGCCATTTATTGAACCAGCTATGTCCAGGCTGCGTGGACCCCAAGGACTTCAGTCCGCGGCCGCAGATGTCGCAGGTTGGTTTGTTGTGTTGAACACAGGGTGCCGTCATCGGGAATTTCTTCCTGGTCTGTCGGCGTGTCCTTGTCCCTGCACCCTCATGTTCTTATTTCTAGTCACTGTTGTGTCCAAACCCTGTTTTACTTTGTTTAAAATTTGGGATTGTTTAAGATACACCACCGTTTTACTTTCACATTAATGAAATGGCTTATGAAATTATGATTCTTGAAAAAAAATCAGCCCAAAAGAGTGATATTGCCCATACATTGATATTGAGCTGATCAATAGGATTTGATAATAAAGAAGAGAGAGGTAGATACTAAATCAGTAAATGGAGTATTGGGAGAAGCAAAGAGCTGCAAAGAAACAGGATAATTATATTACAATGAATGTGCAGTTGTGCCCTCCAATAGGTCATTCCAAACATTTTGAAAATGAACAATGATTAGACAAGAGGGGAATGGTTACATAGATTCTGGAACTGCCCTGTTCCTTCCCCAGCACTTAAGGCAAACCAAGTTATTTTCTTTTTGTTCTCTACCAGTTAAAGGAATATTTTCCTGCCTGCGCACAATGGTCTTCACTCAGACCATTGCCAGAACACAGAATACATGGTATATGTCATCCATCACTATTGATCTATGAGGTAAAATACCCTCAGCACTGAAACAGCCCTGACGGAGATTTGGACTTGCAGCCCCCAAGATCACTAGAATTACGAGTCTGACGTTGTACCTACTGACTTACTGAGCTAGCTGCTGAGTAATTCTAGCCCCCAGTTAGCTGGTATATTGGATTGTGGCTTTTAGGACAGAGCATCAGGGTCATTTTTTTACTTATATATTTAACAGAATGAGTGTGTAGTATAATCATACTGTTTCAGGTCAGAGTTTGTGTGGGCATTTGAATGTGTATGCAGTTTGTGTGTGCATGTGTATGTCCATGATATCAGATCATTAAGATGGCCAATCTTAAAAGTTTTTCAGCATTGTTTACAGAACGAAATTGATGTTGGATATTGTTATCAGTTACAACTGTTGCTTTTTATGTTGTTATATGATTAAAATTTAAGTCATATTTCATATAAACAGTGTGCACAACAAATGTTAATTATGATGTAATTGTGACAACCAAGCAAGACCAGACCATGGCATTTCTATATGTATATATCATTTACCAAGCACAAGAGTGGATATACAGCTGGTGACTATAGAATGCAGGCCGGCAGAATGAGTGTTTATTCATTTATTGTGAATCAAGCAAAGAAAGCCAGCTGAAGGCAGCAAATTTAAATAACCTTACTTGTTTCCACAGTAACACTACGATTTGCCTTTGTGACCGGAACTTGTGGAAAGATACAAAATGTAATGGTGCCGATAGAAGTTGGGAAATCTATAAAGAAAGCATCAAATCAAACAAGTGTTGTCAGTCGTGATGGTGCAAAATGATGATCAACATTTGGAACAAGTCTTGGCTAAGACGTACATTTAGGTCAAGGCCAGCAGACAGGAAAGGTGATCTTTGTTTGAAAGTTCTTGCGAGTGATGTTGGAATATACATACTCTTAGGACACCAAAAGTAAAACTACAAACAGCCTGCCCTTTACTCATTACTGTCTACCCCCCCCCCCCCCCCCCCCCCCCCACACACCCCCCCACACCACACCACACACACACAACCCACTCGTTTCTTATTCCATCCCCCTGTCCACTCCTAGTCACACATGGGACATGTGCTAAATAAGGTAAATGCCCTTCTAGTTAACCTTATTCTGTAACAACTTAGGGCGTTGACCCCATCCACACTCCACCAGGAGTCTGTTCATGGATCATGGGATGCTGTCTTAGGCCTTCACAGTCCCCTGGACCTCCACCATCAAATCATATCCTTCCCCTTTCCCCCAGGTGAGGCCTATCAGTGAATAATGATTACACATTACAGTAATACCAGTGCTAAATCCTAATGATAGAATAATGCACACATTGTTTTACCTGACAAGCACTAAATGATAACAGTAATGAAAGACCACAATATGAATGCCCAAATTCATGCATCAGTCGTTCACAACAGCAAAATCTATCAGGCAGTTAATGTTAAAGTATGTACCACACACACACACACTCACACTCACACTCACACACACACTCACACACACTCACACTCACACACACCACACACACACACACACACACACACACACACACACTCACATTCACACACACACAAAACACACACACACACACACACACACACACACACACACACACACACACACACACACACACACTCAAACTACACACACACACACACACACACACACACACACACATATACAGCGAGAACCTGACACCAACAGATACAGTCACACACACAGTGTCATATGTGCATACACTTGCATGTGTGTGCTCATACATGTATGCACATACATGCACATGCACTCGCTTTGCTGTCACGTACATGCACACATGCATCACAACTTTAGCGTTAACTGCCATATGCCGTCACATACAGTGATATACTCAAGTTTTTCAGATCCCTTTCAGATCAAGGTTTGTTCAGACCCTTTTCTGGAAAACTAGGGGGTAATTTTATCTCCAGCAAGGCGTGTGGATTGAAGTAAAATTAGCGTATGCAGGACTGCCAGTTGACTCAAGTGAAAATTGCTTCTCAAAATTTGCCAGGCTTGAAAGCACACATTAGCAGGGGTGTTGGGGTGGATTATGATGGTGAAGATTGCTTTCATCTTCTAAATGTTTCTAAAAGTGAGGGGACGAAGGGGGGGGGGGGGGGGTTGACTTCAATCATCCATCGAACAATAGGAATGTGGTAATGCTGAATGTTTTGTTTGCGTCATCATCAAGAGCAACTTTCAGTATCACTCAGTAGGGAAGCTTTCAAAGGGAACAGATTCTCATGGCCCTGAGCAGAGCCAGCTTGTGCAAAGGAACTGAAGCTAAACTGTTTTCATCAAGTAAATGAGTGTGTTTGTGCACGATTCAGTGACCAACAGTTTTGTGGCTTGTGGCAAATAAAAAAAAAAAATCCATGTCTTCTGAGTCTGGTGGATGTAAAGAAATTTTTCAATCACATACTACTACAGTGGATTATCAATGCTTGATGAGACCTCAAGAAAAATAATGTGTGTTCTTACCCTTTTCGTCTTTTAAAAAAATTTTCACAGTTTTTTTTTTTTTTTTTCTTTTTTTTTTTGCTATGCTTCAAAGGATACTGAGAACTTAATTTCTGCATCATATGATCTGAAACACTGCACTCACACACACACACACACACACACACACACACACACACACACACACACACACACACACACATGCAAACACACACACACACACATGCAGGCACACACACACACACATGCAGGCACACACACATATGCAGGCACACACACACACACAGACACACACACACACACACACATGCAGGCACACACACACACATGCAGTCGCACGCACGCGCACACACACACACACACACACACACACACACACACACACACACACACACACACACAAAAGCACACACGCACACACACACACACACACACACACACACACACACACACACACACACACACACTTTTACATGATGACTTTTCGGTCAGTTTGAAGAATGTACACTAAATTAGTCTCTGCATTGTGTTGTTGAGGCATTTTCATTTCAAAGAAATCATTGTTAAACCAAACAATGGTGTATTCATTCAAATCATTCTTTAAATCACACAATGGTGTGTTAATACATTGTTTGAACTCTAAGATCAGCATCATGTAGTTCCTGTCTGTAACGCCCAAGACATAAAGGTTAGATGATACAGGGAAACAAAATCAAATCAACCATGTAGCACGATTATGAAACTGTTTAACTTAAGCTCAAAGACTGACTTTGTTTTTAAAAAGTTGCATTTAAGATCTTCGGTATAAATGAAATTGAATTAGGAGCCTGTTCTAAACAGTTTTAAGGTGACTATATCATTAGAATGTTCGCACCTTTGCATCTTTTTTTTTTCTTGTGTTCATGTGTAGTATATAATTTGGCTTATTAACAGTTTGAACTATCAAACAGTATCACAGAACTCAGTTGTGTCATCTAGCGTGGATG
>CM065746.1:25656286-25661286 GCA_033310375.1 Conus canariensis | reverse complement strand
GGGTTTTGAATTGCTGCAGTTTCAGTAGGAATGCTTTGGTTTATCTGGTTTTGAAGCCTCCGGTCAAAGAGGCTGAAGGGTTGTTTGTGAGGTCACTACTTGATGTTGTTAAAGAGTCCTCACACACTTGCCGTCTGAACTTTCTGGAATGTATGAGGTCTCAGCCAGCACAGTGAGGCTGAACATTTGTATCACCTTTAGTATTATAGCCTGCACTTTAGATTCGTGCTCGGGTATTGAGATGGTTTTAGATAGTGATAGGAGACAATGAGAAAGTGCTACCCACTTGAAGGGAAGTAACTCTTCAATGTAGTAAAATACTTGGCTACTTCCGTACAATCAAGACAAGCGGAAGTGTTAAGCAGTGTCACTTACCGCAAACAGTGTCACTTACCGCAAAGTAGACAATCAACAGTTTACATCACTTAATCATTCTAAATCTAATTGATTTTATCAAGCATGGGTATAAGGATATCCTGTTCACGCTACAGACAATGCATAGTCTCAAGACTTAGAAACTAGATACCAGTTACTTTTGGTCTGGGTCTGTCAATTATACATGTAATTGGAAGAGACAGAACCTCAGCAGTTGGGGAGATAATGATGATAATAATAATGATAATGAATACTTATATAGGGCCTTTTCTCGGCTAGAGACCAAGCTCTCAGCGCTTTACAATCCACACTTGTTTACACAACGGGCTGCCTACCTGGGTAGTGCTGACTGAAGAGCTGCTAGCTGGCGCTTCATTCTGTCATTTGCCGTGACATCCAGTCAGTATTGAGTCAGTATTGTTCACTATCGTTCACTCAATTTCCTTACTTCCTTCATTCTTTCCATTTCTCACGCAGGGTGCATGCTATGTGTAACATGTCATCCATACCAACGGCCAAACTGGCCTTCTCTTCCGAAAGTTGGTGATGGGATTTTACATGTGTGCAAGATGTTATGCGTGCGTTCACACATGGAACCTCGGTTTGTAGTCTCATTCGAAGGACTGTATATAAGCATTCCTCTCTCCGGAAGACGCCAGGGTCTAAGTCTTCTTCGCTGTAGTGGATTGAATTTCTTCATACTGTTTAAGCCATGTTCTGAACCTGTTTCGTTTCAGTCATCTGTTGCACAGTAACTGGCGGAATCGAGCATATCAGTATAGTCTTCTACTGGTGTTGTTCCTCATGTAATGGCAGACTCTGTTGTGGAATCCTTTTGATTTTGTGACAGAAAACAAAAATACAACACAACGTAACACTTCCACATAGAGACAAACAGAAACAGACGTTTGAAGACAGACGGACAGGCAGACACAGACACAGACACACACACACACACACACACACACACACACACACACACACACACATACACAGATATATGTGGCAACCGACCGCTTGGTCACACATATACATGCACACATGCTGACACGCATGCACTCATGCACCCACACACACACAGGTTTTAGATCGTGTGAAAATTAGGTATCATTCCCATTGATGCTGAAAATCACACAGAGGAAAATGATACAGAGGCTGAGAATGTGTACTCTGTTATATCTCAGAGGTCTCATTATGCACTGATCATCAATTGCAGAGATATGCTGTTCGAGCAAAATTTTGTCAACTCCATCAGATTCATAACACTTCAATATTTTTTTGCCACGAGCCACAAAACTGTCAGCCAGTGAGTCATCAACAAACACAAACACTTGCCTGATGAAAACAGTTTGGTCTCAGCTCTTTTTCACCAAATGATGTGTCCAGTACCAAGAGAGTAATACACTCCCAATGCAGAGTTCCAATTTGTACCAGAATTATACTGGTTTCAGAGTGCTGGCATTTAAGAGGATTAAAGGGAACAAAACTTTCAGCACTAAAGACAAAAAAAAAAAAAAAAAAAAATTTTTTTTCCGTTAAACTGAGTTGAATCTGTGTCACTGAAAAATCTTGTGGGAGGTATGGTTACCCTATAGTATGAAGACATATCAATGCACCTTGTCTTAACTCTCAACAGTTTTTGAGATTTTTGCACGAGGGATGTTCTTTTTTTTCGTAACATTCTGCGCATTATTTCTAAAATAATAATATTTTTGTGATGAATGTGTCTATTTCGGGTTTTTTAGGCAATACATTGCTTCAGATAACAAAAATGTTGTTTTAAATACCATAATTCCGGGAAGAAAACTGTCGATCACCGGTGATCGAAATTCAAGGGAAAGAACTGAAGAGAGTTCAGACAGATCTGACACACTGCCCACACACAGTTACACACCACACCACAGCACACAGCGCTGCACAGAATGACACAACATAGCACAGCACAGCACAGCACAGCACAGCCCCAGCACAGCACGAAACATGGCAACATACAACACACAACACCACACATCATCATTCTGGGAGATAAGAAGAGGGTGAGGGAGAGGGGAAGACATTAGACCATGTAAATGTTTCCTTTGAACAGACGCATATACACACACCCATGACCAGCATCAGTTGTATCTACGTTAACTTCGAAAGGGAATTAAAAAAAAAAAAAAAAAAAAAGCATTGTATTGTTTGTAACTTGTCACGTCTGATGAAGACTTTGTGTCGAAAATTCACTAATGTCTGTTTTGTGCAGTCTATTGAAAAAAATTACTTCTTTGTTTTGTACAGTCTAATAAATCTACATTACTTTACATCTTGTTTTGTGCATTTTATTTGTATTTTGAATCAAAGAAAGAAACAGAACAGGTAAAAAAAATGAAAGTGTTTCATAAAAGAAACGACAGGATCATGAACAATTCAGTTGATTCCCTGGCATTGTGCATGGTATGTTTCATAAAAGAAATGACAGGATCGTGAACAATTCAGTTGATTCCCTGGCATTGTGCATGGTATGTTTCATAAAAGAAACGACAGGATCATGAACAATTCAGTTGATTCCCTGGCATTGTGCATGGTATGTTTCATAAAAGAAATGACAGGATCGTGAACAATTCAGTTGATTCCCTGGCATTGTGCATGGTATGTTTCATAAAAGAAATGACAGGATCATGAACAATTCAGTTGATTCCCTGGCATTGTGCATGGTATGTTTCATAAAAGAAATGACAGGATCATGAACAATTCAGTTGATTCCCTGGCATTGTGCATGGTATGTTTCATAAAAGAAACGACAGGATCATGAACAATTCAGTTGATTCCCTGGCATTGTGCATGGTATGTTTCATAAAAGAAATGACAGGATCGTGAACAATTCAGTTGATTCCCTGGCATTGTGCATGGTATGTTTCATAAAAGAAACGACAGGATCATGAACAATTCAGTTGATTCCCTGGCATTGTGCATGGTATGTTTCATAAAAGAAATGACAGGATCGTGAACAATTCAGTTGATTCCCTGGCATTGTGCATGGTATGTTTCATAAAGAAATGACAGGATCATGAACAATTCAGTTGATTCCCTGGCATTGTGCATGGTATGTTTCATAAAAGAAATGACAGGATCATGAACAATTCAGTTGATTCCCTGGCATTGTGCATGGTATGTTTCATAAAAGAAACGACAGGATCATGAACAATTCAGTTGATTCCCTGGCATTGTGCATGGTATGTTTCATAAAAGAAACGACAGGATCATGAACAATTCAGTTGATTCCCTGGCATTGTGCATGGTATGTTTCATAAAAGAAACGACAGGATCATGAACAATTCAGTTGATTCCCTGGCATTGTGCATGGTATGTTTCATAAAAGAAACGACAGGATCATGAACAATTCAGTTGATTCCCTGCCCTTGTGTGTTGTAGTTCCTGGTGATGAAGAACATCAGGACCTTCCTCCAGACCTGCTCCAAAACCTTTGGTCTACCCGAAGCCAGCCTCTTCCAGCCTCTGGATCTCTTTGACGTCAAAGACTTCAGAAAGGTGGGAAGTGGCTCTTAGAGCTGTGGTCCACATGACCTTCACCCTGTGTGCATGACAGGTGCTTGTCAGACAGATGCGTTGGTGAGAGGTGTCTCCAGTGTGAGATGTTGAGTGAGTGTTCTTATGAATTAATGGAAGTTGATGTCGTGAGTGAAGTGCTGTGAGATTTACTTACCTGTGAGATATGTTGTGGTTGGTTTGAATTGTAACAGAAAATGTAGGAAGTTTTTTTCTTTAGTCAAATACGTTGATTTTTTTTTTTTCTAGTAAAAATCATCACAGTTTTTCTGGTTGTCATGGAAAAAGTGGCATGATTTTCATTTGTGGTTTAGTTTGCGAAAAGTAAGATCAGCACAGACTTCTAAATTTGATCCGTTTCAAAACTTGAAATGAAGACACAATGCGAAAAAGCAGGTATCGTGATGGATTGATTTTCGAAACAAATAGACGGTGTGTGAAGAGTGTACTTGCAAATTGTGAATTGATGAGACATGTTTGTCTCCTTCATTTTCAACAGTGCTTGAGTGTATTATTATTTTGTTCTTGGTTGCCATCTCTTTTATCATGACATGAAACAGGCTTGGGGCCCTCTAATCAGAATTTAATATTTGATAAAAAAAAAATTTGTCTCTGATGACAAAAGAAGAAATTTAATACACAGAAACCAGATAAGCTGGTCTGTATGTGTGTATATTATGTCTGGGTATTGTTGAGACTAACTTTAATGACTGACTTGTTATTGGATGATTTGTGTTGTTTTAGATCATCTAGATTCCACACAGAGGTAGACAAAAAAAAAATGCCAGTATCTTTTCAGTTGTGGGTAGATGATTCATATTCAGATGAAAACCATGCCTTTTGTTTCAAGTGGGTGTGTTTTTCATCTTGTAGCTGAAATGATACTTTCATGTTACTCTTTTCACAAAATCATGAGATACCAGATGACTGTTCTGTTTTCATCGTGTGGTTTACAGGTTTTGGAAACTCTTTCCAATTTGTCAAAGACAGACATTGCCCAGAGGAAATACAGGTAAGATCCTGGAACACATGCACTCATGCAGAGCACATACAACGTTTTGAGGAAGGGCAAGAGA
>CM065746.1:25648786-25651286 GCA_033310375.1 Conus canariensis | reverse complement strand
ACACACACACAACATTCACCGTGATAATAATAATTATCACCGTCATACAGCACAGTACCCCAGGCTACAGGCTGAGATTGCACCAAGCACACAGTAACACAAACACTAAACAATTAGAATTGTCAACGAGGAATTTTCCAGTGCATTCTGCTAGTTAAAGGTTTATCAAGTTGCTAAGTTGATTTAAGCAGGTAAGTCTTGTTCAGGTCAGTTTTGATGGTGTTTTAAGGTTGGAATGTTTCTGAGAGAGGATGG
Source organism: Conus canariensis (assembly GCA_033310375.1). Taxonomy (NCBI): domain Eukaryota; kingdom Metazoa; phylum Mollusca; class Gastropoda; order Neogastropoda; family Conidae; genus Conus; species Conus canariensis. The sequence continues at coordinate 25,651,031 of CM065746.1, read as the reverse complement.
CAGGGAGTTCCAGAGAACAGGAGCTTGATATCGGAATGACCCTTGGCCAGATGACTGGAGATTTGTTTTGGGGACTCACCGCTTTTTTTTTTTTTGTTTCTGCTCTGCATCTGAGAGAGAGTGGGATGGCTGATCAATCAGAGGGAGAAAATACAGGTAGGGTGGTTAAAGTCTTATCAGAACAATGGAAAACTAGCTCAGCAGCATATTTTGATTTGATTCGGCATGCAAGTGGCCAGCAAAGCTTAATCAGAAGTAAGAGTGACATGATCTTTCTTTGATTCTATGAAAATCAAGGCAGAGGAAGGGGGGGGGGGGGGGGGGGGGGGGGGGAGGAGGGGGAGGAGGAGGAGGAGGAAGGAGGGCAGTATTGTTTTGAATATTTGAATATGTTGAAAGTGAGAAAATTCTTGAGAAGGCAGACCAGGGACGAGTGAGTTCAGATTGTCAGTGTGATTCAGACTCAGGGGAGTGACCAACTGAAAGGCAGTTGCCAGAATGAGAAAGGTTAAGAGCTGACACAATTTCCTCCTGTTCACAGATGGCAGATGGACAGATTTGACTGATGTGATCTTGCAGGGACAGGTTTGCGACACCTACATTCTGCATGGAAATTTGATGAGGACCTTCATCCCTTCTCACCATTAAGACACTCTCTGAGAAAAGAGACAGACTTTTGAGTAAACAGGGTGCCTCAGATTTGCTGTTATTCAGGTGGAGTGAGTTTTGCAGTATCTAGACTTTGACGGAAGAGAGACAAAGGGAGATGTTGTGAAGAATGACAGATAGATAACAAGGTAGAGCTGAATGTTCAAAGTGAGCACTTTGGGCATATTGGTGAAACTGACAGCTAGCTCTGTTCAGGGATTTCACTGAACAGACAGTAAGTGTACAACATGAAAAGGACAGACCCAGGCACAAAGCCCTGTTGACACCATCTTTGAGAGACCCAGGGGAGTACAGAAGGCCATGGGCAGTGACGGACTGTGTTTGAATTATTAATATAGGGGGAAAACCAGTCAAGAGTCATACTAGGTATGTCAAAGGTATGGTGTAGTCTGGGCCAAAGGAAAGAATGGCCCAAAGTATGGAAAGTTGCTATGGTGTAGTCTGGGCCAAAGGAAAGAATGGCCCAAAGTATGGAAAGTTGCTATGGTGTAGTCTGGGCCAAAGGAAAGAATGGCCCAAAGTATGGAAAGTTGCTATAGTGTAGCCTGGGCCAAAGGAAAGAATGGCCCAAAGTATGGAAAGTTGCTATAGTGTAGCCTGGGCCAAAGGAAAGAATGGCCCAAAGTATGGAAAGTTGCTATGGTGTAGTCTGGGCCAATTTTTAGGAAAGAATGGCCCAAAGTATGGAAAGTTGCTATAGTGTAGCCTGGGCCAAAGGAAAGAATGGCCCAAAGTATGGAAAGTTGCTATGGTGTAGTCTGGGCCAATTTTTAGGAAAGAATGGCCCAAAGTATGGAAAGTTGCTATAGTGTAGCCTGGGCCAAAGGAAAGAATGGCCCAAAGTATGGAAAGTTGCTATAGTGTAGCCTGGGCCAAAGGAAAGAATGGCCCAGAGTATGGAAAGTTGCTATAGTGTAGCCTGGGCCAAAGGAAAGAATGGCCCAAAGTATGGAAAGTTGCTATAGTGTAGCCTGGGCCAAAGGAAAGAATGGCCCAAAGTATGGAAAGTTGCTATGGTGTAGTCTGGGCCAAAGGAAAGAATGGCCCAAAGTATGGACAGTTACTATGGTGTAGTCTGGGCCAAAGGAAAGAATGGCCCAAAGTATGGACAGTTACTATGGTGTAGTCTGGGCCAAAGGAAAGAATGGCCCAAAGTATGGAAAGTTGCTATGGTGTAGTCTGGGCCAAAGGAAAGAATGGCCCAAAGTATGGAAAGTTGCTATGGTGTAGTCTGGGCCAAAGGAAAGAATGGCCCAAAGTATGGAAAGTTGCTATAGTGTAGCCTGGGCCAAAGGAAAGAATGGCCCAAAGTATGGAAAGTTGCTATAGTGTAGCCTGGGCCAAAGGAAAGAATGGCCCAGAGTATGGAAAGTTGCTATAGTGTAGCCTGGGCCAAAGGAAAGAATGGCCCAAAGTATGGAAAGTTGCTATAGTGTAGCCTGGGCCAAAGGAAAGAATGGCCCAAAGTATGGAAAGTTGCTATGGTGTAGTCTGGGCCAATTTTTAGGAAAGAATGGCCCAAAGTATGGAAAGTTGCTATAGTGTAGCCTGGGCCAAAGGAAAGAATGGCCCAAAG
>CM065746.1:25636286-25643786 GCA_033310375.1 Conus canariensis | reverse complement strand
TTTTTTTATTTATTTTTCTATTGTGTAAAGAGACATATATACACAGCAATGAATTGTCAAACTGACACTATTTATTATTGGTAGTTTACCAGTGCTTATTCCATTCAGATTGTTGCTTATTTGAATCGGCATAGCAGACTTGATGGTTTTCATGAGTCTAGATGGAAAGCAGCTGTTCTTCTCCCAGCTGTCAGCTCCATCCCAGAGACCTTCCATCCAGTTGAAATGAGAGGACTTGTTTGGTTTTGCCTCCACTCCAGGCTGTAAAGAAATTGTCATAGGATGCCCCGGTTGGCATGCAGGAAGGAAAGGGGGGGGGGGGGGGGGGGGGGGCGGAGGGAGGACCGGTCAGCATGAGTCGTATTTCCCCATGGTCAGGAAATTCCGTGCTGGTAATTTCCCCTCTTCTGTCACTCTCTTTCACTCCGCCCTTCCCCTCCCTCCTCCCCCCTTTATTTTTCCATCGTATTTTTCCTGCCTTAGTGAGGAGCCATTCACCTGTCTTTGTGCTACGACGTGTGGAGGGGTTCTTTGTGTCGCTGCAGTGAGCACCATGCCAGCTGCCCTGTCATGGCGTGAGGACTGAGCAGCGGGACTCCTAACAGTAACACTGTCCAGAGAGGACTCCAGAGTCCAGATTCCTTGTTGATGTGATAGAGCACTCAGAGCCTGACAGCTGGTCAAGAACTGGCAGCGAGCATGGGCAGAGAGTCCCTGTCTGCTCCTGCCTTCTTCTTCTGCGTACACAGGCTGATACTCACGTGGACACTCCCTGTATAGACAGGCAGGGACTGATCCCATGTACCCAGCAAAGGGAGTGGAGTTTTGTGTGTATGACTGCTTTTTATCCCGCCATTAAGGCAGCCATACTCCATCATCGGGGAAGGTGCATGCTAAGTGTAACATGTCATCCATACAACAGCCAAACTGGTCTTTTCTTCCGAAAGTTGGTGATGGGATTTTACGTGTGTGCAAGAGGTTATGCGTGCATTCACACACGGAACCTTGGTTTATAGTCTCATTCGAAGGACTGTATGGGGATTGGAGTCAGAACCAATGTTAACTCCGAGGAAAAAATCCCCCTGTACCGAAACAGCCCAGGCGGAGATTCGAACCCGCAACCCCAAGATTACGAGTCCGGCGCTCTACCAACCGAGCTATTCCGGCCCCGATTCCTGTTGATGTGACAGAGCACTCAGAGCCTGACAGCTGGTCAAGAACTGGCAGCGAGCATGGCCAGAGAGTCCCTGTCTGCTCCTGCCAAGTTGTCAGCTCGGAAGCCAGCTGTCGGCACAGTGTAATTCTTGTCCCTGCGGTCTGTCCTGCTGTGTCTGTTAGGTAGTAAGGACTCTTGGGATCTGTTTTTCATGGCCATAGTACACAGGTTTTTTTTGTTTTTTTTTTGTGTGTGTGTGTGTTTTTTAATGCTGATCAAAATGAGGATGATAAAGATGATGCTACGGATTTCCATTTCGGTCTGAGACTACGTGACAGGGCTGTACTCTACGCTTCCTTTCATGATATATCCCGGCGTCAACCAGGCCCGAGAGATACAGACATCTGCAGTGTTGGTCAGGAAATTTGAGCAACACTCTCAGAGATGCATCCATTAAGTGGATGAAACTCGACTGTGTGGTCCCAGTCTTCCCAACTGAGCCTGTAGCAAACTGAACTCTGGGTAGGAGCCGGTCAGCGCAGAAAAATCCCACATGACTCTGATGGGAATTGAACCCGCGACCTCCCAGCCGGGAGTCCACGATGCTAACCACTTCACCACGGCCGCTGGTCATAGTACACAGTTTTCTTTCATTAATTTTTCATGCCTTTTTCAACTCTTGGGGGGGGGGAAATCGGGCGGAATGGTTGAAGCTCTTGGCATAGTTGTTTACCTGTTGTGTTCTGAACAGGTGTACCAGTTTTATGGTTGCACATGTACGACACTATTTGTTGTAGATTTCTGTGACAGGATTCCTTTTTTTCTGAAAAATCCCTGTGTGGTTGGCTTGACTGTAATGACAGTGAAAATGAATTCAGATAGGGCAGATAGCTGGCGAGTTCAGTTACAGTAGACACAGAAGGAGAGCGTTACATTTCTCGCTGCAGTAATGGCAGAGCCTGGGAATCTTTTCAGCGTTATGGTTGTTTCAGATTCCTAGCGGATGTCAGCATTCATTATGTTGATCATGTTGGTAGAAGCCATGAATGGTGTGGTTTATACACAGTGTGAACACAGGGAGAGAACTATAAAATAGGCATTCTGGCTCACCCACCTCCGCCAGCTCCAACCGGCTAAAGCCGGTTTCGCTGTTGCTCCGGCGGCTTACCCAGAATGCCTATTTTATAGTTCTCTAATAGTAAACACTTTACAAACATACATAATGTGTAGGATTATCTGTTTTTAACACTAATTTAGAAAACTTTTGAGACTTTAGTTTTTGCTTAATCCTTCGTTTTTCTTGATCGTTTTCAATAACATCATTTTCACGCATACATTCATCAAATGCGTCTCTGTCTTTCATGTGAAATAAAACTACAGTCTTTAATTGTTCTCTAAAGTCTTTTAAAACTGAGTTATATTTTTGACATAAAATCCACACACTTATCCCAGCATGTCTTCCACTGAAAGCCAGTTTTGATAAAGTGTTTCTCTTTTTAACTATGTCTCTTTCTGCCGAACAGTCATCTATAATAAATAGTGTCTGAGTTCCTTCAAACTGTCTAAAAAAATGTTCTAAACACTCACTCAGTTTATTGCTAGGGTCAACTAAATATATGTCATCATCTGTCCATATAAACCTTCTGTCGTGATATGCTTTGTTCCATTTAAGTGTTGGGCAGAAAATTACTATATGATCAAAATTATAACGATAAACTGTTTGTAATAGGTCGAGGACAAATATTGTTTTTCCACAACCAGTCTGTCCACAAATCAATGAACAATGAGGGGTTTTTATCATAAAGTTTAACATCGGCATTGACACCAAAGTCGTTTGCTCCATAGTTTTATAACAGAATTTAATTTACACCAGTTATTGTTTTTATCATACTCTCTGTCAAAACTTGTTCAGTATAATAAAACCCTATAAGGCCCAAATGTGTAAGATTAATCCAGTTCAGTTCTGTAAGATCGTTTCTATTTAGACTAATATCAATTTTGTTGCTTGTTGTTATGACCTTAATATCCTCGCCATTGTAAAGAACGACGACAGTAACTTTAAGTTTGTCAACGTCTAAGTTTTGCCAGCTAATAAGAATTCCTTCCATAAGGTTGTCACTGACACCCACAGCTCCATTTCTCGCCTCATCTTTTAAGACAGAAATTTTAAATATCATTGTGAACGTGTCTCCTAATTTTGTGCGTGGAATGAACTGTAATTTTGTAGAAGCTTTCTTTAAAACCGATTCTCTTCTGTGGAGGATGTACTGTTTGTCCCCAAACGGCTTTATTTCGATCTCTTTCCGACTGTTGTCCTCTGGCATAAGACTTACATGTAAAGGGCCAGAGTTCAATGCTTTTCTGAAACTTTTTTGACGGTCGAAAAATGTAAATGGGCTTAAGAATTCAAATTTTATGTCCCATTCTAAATATGGTTCTAAGTGCCATTTGTTGTCAGTTTTTCGAACTATTTTATATTCATACTGACCTGTATTATTTGCTTCTAGATTGCGTAGTTGTTCTAGTTTAGGAAACCTTTTGTTGTCGTCAACCTCTTTGCGCTTATAATAACCATCTTTAGTGTACTCAAAACCATATAAAGTGCCTATCTCACCGTTTTGTTCAAAGTCCTCAACGTCTGCAAGGTCTTTTAATTCTAAAGTTACACACCTCTCAGGCGCTAATGTAACCCCCGAATCGTCTGGTCCATGTGACATTTTTTAAAACAACGTATTATTTTATTTCTAAAACAATGTGCAGGTTATCACATTTCACGACTTTCCCTGTTTTATCTGTGATCTTTATATTAAATGATCTGACCCTCCCACAAGCTAATCTTTTAAACTGTAAATTAGGGAATTGTATAATTTCATAATCGCAATATGCAGCTTTCCCTGATGGAAGAGCTCTTAAAACAGTTGAGGGCCTTCCATCATATAAGTTTTCATCAGTGCTCAGCTCGTCCAAATGAACATAGAGTAATGAATGTAATGCAAGATCGAGCGGATATTCTCCCTCATAAGTAGTTTTGTCTGGTGTAACTATAAATCTATGAAAGGCATGAAAGCCATGATTGCCAGTTGCAAAGCCTAACATTTTAGCTAGCTCTACATCAAAAAGGTAACCTCCTACTTCTTTTTCAGGTTTGAATGTCAACATTATTTTCAAATTTGCATTGTTAAGTTTGAGAGTAATGTCGAAGTTACTCATTGCTTCTTTTAGCGAGCAAAACCCGTAATAACCATCAGGTATGGTTAACTGGCTAATTATGTCTCCACCAAGGTCAAGTTTTTGAATTACATTATTCTTCTTGGATTGACTTATATTAAACCATACGACTTTGTAAAAAATTTCATGGAGTGCAACCCTTCGGGTTCCGCATTTATTATCAATAGCATACTCTAAAAACGAAGGACTGCCTTGAGTTGTTATTGTTACAAACATTTTTAAAACAAATTTAAAAATGAGTGCATTCAAATATACTAATGCAAAATATTCTGTTGGGCCGCACTACAGTCCTAAAGATATAACAACTGATACTCTCGACATTTCTGTGACTCAGACTGACGCCTTTCAAGTAAAGGTTAGTACTCCATTGAACAGATATCTTAACCCCCCTATTAAAAACGACTACATCCCAAAAGTGTGGTTCAGTCATCCGATGCAGTTTTATCAGAACCAGTTAAACTTTGCTGTGTTTTGTGCATCAACTGGGTGTGGAGTGTCGTATGCTGATCATTTAAATCATCCTGATCCTTTGGTGAGGTCAGTGTATAGATTTCATTTTTATTACACCTTCAGACGTATTTTATCTGAACTGCAAGCACCATTACCAAATGACAAAACGTTTAATCCATTCAGCAACAGAATAGATTACAAGGCTTTTGAAAGGATCTGTAACGAATTTGATATTGACCCAAAGACAGACTTTAGACAAAAGTTGGATCTTAATCATGGTTTAGGCACCCTTTATTTTTGGGGCGTGCACAGAAAGTATAACTATGATTGGAATCCTCCTTACACATCTTTCTCTTCAGGCACAACTGTTCACCTCGGGTCCATAGAGCAAGAGCATAAAACAGCATGGACAACATTTATTTTGGATACTTCTAATGGTCTAACTAGAGCGGGAATAGAACGAATAAACGACTCCATTCGTACTTATGTTTGGTGTTTGCTAGGTTCGCAAGCACAAACGAGATCAAACATAATTGATCCTTCTACTGGCTTTGACGCCCAAAAACAGTATTTAGCAAATTTAGAGGATTCTATTAATTCTGCAATTGATTTGCCTTCAAGTATTAAAAGGTACCAAAATGTTTTGCAATACGCAAGATCGAAAGTAGACTTTGCTGTTGGCACTGGTTTATACATGCTGCCTTCTGACCTCAGACTCCAGATAGGAACAATAATAAACTATAATAATGAAATCCTTGTGGCTGGTAAAGAAGAGAAGGTCGGAAAAAACGACATAAATTCTAAGCCAGCAATAGCAATAAAAAAAGAAGCCCCACCAATCCCCGAGCCCCCCAAACCCCCCCATTCAATCCTTGTGGCCCCAAGAAATAATGACCATGAATATGAAAAGACGGCACTTGTTATTGGATTAACTGCCCTAGGATTACTTGGTCTTTATCTTACTAAAGAGTAACCCAACTATTAAGACAACTAATGCCCATAAGTGCTCGGCCATAAAGCCAACTACTTTACTTGCAGTAGACAAAAGCCAGCTAACGATCCCCCCTATTATACCAGGCAAAGAGTCTATTGCCTTACTGGCTAATTTTTTTAATAAACTTGCAAGATGATCAAGTTGTTTTTTTACCCATGATTTATCTGATGGTGGTCCTGGTGGCACTGCTCCCCCACCGCCACCACCGCCTGTAATAGCCAACACCAGTGTACTTATTGCAAATCCTAAGGCTGTTATAACACTTGCTAATGTGACACCTTGCTCTCTAAACAGTGTTTTTATTCGTTCTGCTAACGTTGTGTCTTCATATAAAATTCTTTGGATAGTTTCTCTTATTCTGCTCACTTGAGTTCGTAATTGTTCTCGGTTATTAGACAACACTTCTAGTCTTGCTGATCTCTCTTGTTCAAGATCTTTTAGTCTTTGTGTTATTCTTTCTTTAACACCAGGTCCTAAGTTGTGGTCATCAGCCTCAACTAGTTTTTCTTTTTCTCTTTTTATATGCTCATCTAGTTCACCCAGTTTTGCTAAATTGTTTGTTAATTCGCCTCTGATGCTTTTCAAAGCATGATCAAGAGCCATTATTTCTCTCATAGGTAGCGGCGGATCGTGCATAGTTTTTAATGCTTCTGAAAAACTGGTTTCTATTATTTCGTCTGCTGTTGGGCTTAAATCTTTAAGGGGTATGTTTTGTATTTGGTTATCTGTTGGGAGTTCTTGTAGTGTGTTTTGAAGTTTAGCAACTGCCTCACTGTCTAATCTTCGCGGTTTAGCAATGCCAAGGCGATTTTGATCGCTCACACTGAGCCTTTGTCTAATTGTAGTCTTTGCTAAAAACTTTGATGGGTCTGGTTTAGTTGTAAGCTGAACAAGTTGTCCTTGCTCGTTTTTCACAAACAAATGGTCATCTTTTGTTTCAAAATCATTAGGGTCTATAAATTCGGGAGGTTCTTGGCCTAAACTTTGATAAAATGATTTGACCTTACTTTCTGTTAATTCACGCCGCAATGATTGTAATGGATGTGTCAAAGGCGTCATTTCACTCATGTCGTCTCCAGGATCAAAAACATCATAATCTTCTTCTGCCATGTTTTTAAATAATTAACTTTTTATTTTGTTTTATAAAAAAAATGTCACAAGCATATGGTTCGATTCTTGACCCGCATAGAAGACTGAAAGAGCCCTTTGGCGTGAAGGGAAATAAACAGAATATTATTGTTCCAAATAATCCATCTACTATTGATTCAGATCAAATTCTTACTGTTAAATTTCCAGACCTAGGAGCAGATGAAGTGATTGTGCCGGGATCTGCACGGCTTACTTTTAAAATAGAACTTGATTCAGCAACAGACACAAGCAGGACAGTTGTACAGAATCTGGGACGGGCAATCGTTAAGAAAATTTCTATAAAACTTGAGGGGCAAGAAATATTTTCTTTACACAATGCAGACATATTTCTAATCTATTCTGATCTATGGCTAACCGATAATGAAAGGGCCGATCTTGCGTTTCAAGGAATCGAAAATAACGAAGCACTAAAACACAGAATAGACGCCGAAGATGCTAAAGACGGTAACAAGTATGAAGCTGTAAGTTATGCGTTTGGAAATCGCTTTTCTATACCCTTGGATTTTGAGTTGTTAAAAGCGCA
>CM065746.1:25619649-25636186 GCA_033310375.1 Conus canariensis | reverse complement strand
AGTAAGAAGATGAATATTGCAACAAGTACCATGCATCTACAAACAAGGGTGCATATTGACACACAACCACGCACGCATACATGCGCACGCACGCACACACACACACACACACACACACACACACACACCACACACACACACACACACACACACACACAAGTATGCATGTGTGTGTGTGTATATATATATATATATATGTATATATATATATGATATATACACACACACACACACACAGACACACACACACACACACATATATTATATATATATATATATATATATATATGTATGCTTTTGCAAAGTTTTCCAGGTCCAAAAGACCACTCTACCTCTGAACAACCCTCCTCCCTTTCCCCACCACTACCATCTCCACCAACTCGCCTGTGTGTGTATGTGTGTGTGTGTATTACCTTCTTAACCAATAATCATCTCAGCCTTGCTCCCACAATGTCCAGCTCTGGAGATAGCTCAAGCGACAGCAGCTTAGCTTGCCTTCTTGTCACATTTTTCTGTTCTAATTAATGCAGTTGCCAACTTCCACCCATGCTCTCATTCATGCCTTCCCCCTTTTCTTTTACCAAAAAAAAAAAAAAGTAAAGGATAGAAGGGAAGAGGAAAACGTTGGGGCTGCTAGGTATGTGTGCAACAGGTGCAGTGCTGCTGGTCTTAACATGATTTACTGCTGTGGGGTCGGGCAAGCCAAGTAAAATTAAGTTACGCAGGGCCTAATCAGCTTTATTTCTCATGGAGGGGATTAATGTAATCCTTGTGGCTGTTCTCTCAGTCTGTCTTTTTTCTCTTTCAGCTCTCTCTCTCTCTCTCTCTCTCTCTCTCTCTCTTCTCTCTCTCTTGTGCTCTCTCTCTGTTTCTCTCTCCCTCCTTCCCTCTCTCATTCTCTCTCTCTCTATCTCTCTCTCTCTTTCCACCTCTCTCTCTCTCAACCTTCCACCTTCCCACCCTCCCTTCCTCCTTGTCCATCCATCTCTCTCTCTCTTTGTTTCTGTGTGTGCCTGCCTCCATCTATCCATTTATCTCTTGTCTCCCCCACCCCCATCTTCCTCAACTCCCACCCCTTCCCTTTGTACATGAGTGCCTGGTGCTTGTCAGCCATATGTGAAACACTGACCTCGCCCTTTTTTCTAATTTTTTTTTTTTTTTTTTCTTTCTGCACAACTTTAAGCCACTCCAATAACTCAAGAAATGGCAGTTAGTGTTAGAACAACACCACAGTACACAACGCGATCTGTAACAAAGGAATGTATGAGGCAAGGGTGGCGAGTGTTCCTGAGTGTTCCTGTCTGTAGCGCTTTTTGCCTAGTTAGTCTCCTAGCCTGTAAAATTGACATCTGACGTCAAGGAAGCGGCTGTAGGCGGCCATTGATGATGCAGGGAGCCTTGGCGAATGTCGGATGTTTTGAAAATAACTCGCAGCAGTTATTCCTGGTGGGCGGTAGCAACGGTTTCTTCACAGACTGTGGGCTGCTAGATATACCACCCTGGGCTTAGGACTTTGTGGAGTGGGGGGGGGGGGGGGGGGGGGGGGGGTGAGTGAGGGAAATGCGTTTGATTTAGAAGGCGGCAAGACGTGTTGTAAAAGAGAGCAAAGGAGAGGCAGGTAGGGAGAGAAAGAGAGAGAGGGAGAGAGAGCAGATGGGGGAGCATGCATAACACAAAAAACAAACATGCAGCCATGCATGCACACAGACTGTTCAACAACTGGGAACTATCTTCAAACATGGGGCCATTGAAAATAAAGCCTGAGAGAGAGAGAAAAGCAGCTGAGGAGGGGAGGAGGGAAAAGAAAAGTGGGGCAGAGGGGGAGGGTGGGAATGCAGGTAGGTGAAGAGGATGCTTGATTTGAAATGGAAAGTGTCATCAAACAGACTAGCTGAATTCTTGAATTCAAACATGATTCGTGCACAAGTGGAGAGGGGTGCAGAGGGAAGCAAGGCGAAAACTGCAGTCCTTTGTGGAAACGTCAGCCTGTGAAATAAACCCCTGAAAGGAAGCAGTAGGGAGCCATGGAAGACTGAAAAGGAGTGGTGGAGAATGTTGCCATGTTTTGAAAACAACCCTGAAGAATTTGTCACGGCCAGCGGTATAGCAAGTCGTCTTTGGGAAACCCGGATCGTGTGTGTGGTGTGTGTACATAGACTCCACCACCCCGCTGCGTTCATATGGCTTGGGAATGTTTGGTGAGTAGGTTACTGTACAGAAACGGATCTGCATTCAGATCAAAAACAGTTCATGTGTAAAACATGTAGACTAGATGTAAAGTGGAAATCAGGTAACAGATTTTGAGAAAAGTAATGTATAGGAAATTGTGTAGAAAGGCTTGATCACTTCAGCCAGCTCAAGTCAAGGGATATGAGCATGTAGAGAATGTTCAGCCAAAGGCCGGCCTTGTGGCGTGAAAGCTAACAATGCCAAGGGTATGGCTTACTGCCGTTTCTCACAACACTGCGCCTTTGCACTGGTGGTGGGTCATGACGTTGCCTCTCATTCAGGTCTGCTTCAACCCTTCACCTTTCGGTGCGCAGGGAGTCAGTCTCCGCATAGAGATTGGTTTGAATAAGCATAGAGATTGGTTTGAATACGCAGAATACGAAGGTCTGTAGGTGACATATTAGACTGGTATTCCCATGTTGACTGTGAAATTGTCAAACAGCTTGATCACAAGTTAGATGTGGCAGAAGGTACATGTATGGAAAACCCCCTTCGCTTGTGGGAGGGGGTGAGAAAAACCCACAGAAAGAATTACTGGGGGTATGACTACACACTGCTGAGGTTTGAAACACTGGCATATACACACTGATAAAAGAAGCACCAGCACGCACAAGGGACACATGCTGGCACACACTGTCGCATGCACGTATATAGATTTGTAGAGGTGCGTGTACATGCACACACATTTGTACGCACACATATGCGCACCTGCGCGCGCACGCGCGCGCGCGCGCACACACACACACACACCACAACACACACACACACACACACACACACACACACACACACACTTGGAGATGGATGCACACTTGTGGAAAATAATCTTTGAAGACAGAGAGATATTTGAAGTGAAATAATGGAGTGTGTCTCCTTCCAAGGCCATTGAAAATAAGGGCAGCAGAGAGATAAGGGGCACATAATCAACTATTGTTAAATTGCCACCAGGTCTTTTCAGTGAAACACCTTGTCCCCCATTCCCAGCCTGCCTGCACCACTGGAACATTCCCTACCCACACCACCCCACCTTCACCGCTTTACATGTCTTCAAAGTCCTGCCATTCTACCCCCACCCAGGCCTACCCCATCCCACCACTCTCCTCCTGACCCCTCCCTTACACCCCCCTCCCTCCCCCTCTCCCACCCCTGCTTCTTTCCGCCTCGCACCATTGGACGATTACTCACTTTCGCTAGGCAGGGGGGTAAAGTCGTGTCCTCCCGTACAAAGTGTGTGTAATTGGCACAGAACTAGAGGGAGGGGTCAGAGGTCTTACCTGTTTGTTGTTAACGGGGGGTGGGAGAGATAGCAAGGTTGGTGTGTGTGTGGGGGGTGGGGGGGGGGGGGGAGATGAGGTGAGCGTTGTGAGCGGGGCAGTATGGTTAGTCGTTTTGGCGGTGTGTAGGAATGTCGTTTCCTGTTGGACCTGGTGTAGGTCGTAGTAGTATGGTCCCTTGTTGGGAAAGACAGTGAGAGTGGGTGCGAGTCAGCGTGGCAAGTTTTCAATGCAGTGCAGAGAATGAGTCATCAAACTTGAAAACTTCTTAACTCACATCATGCTTCATGTTTGGCACGTCTTTGTTTTTCGGTCTCTGTGTCTTCAGACTGTTCTGTTTGTCCATGTATGCGTTTGTGGCGCCCCCTCCCTCTCTCCCTCTCTCTCTCTCTCTCTCTCTCTCTCGTCTCTCTCCCCTTTTTTCTTCACTTACTCTGGGTGTGTGTGTGTGGAGAGGAGAAGAGAGAGAGAGATATTATTCTGAATGTTTGAAAAGGGCCCTTTTACTTAAAAAAAAGGGAAAAAAATTTTAAAAAGAAACAACAGCTGTGGTATTAAAAATGAAAAAAAAAATTGACTTCTAATCACAAGAAAAACTCAGTCATTTTGTTTTCCTTGCCTGCCTGCCTGCCTCTCTATCTCTCTCCTCCCCCCCCCTCCCTCCCTTCCCCCCCCCCCCCTTTTTCCCTTTGCCTGTTTGAATCTGTCACCTGATATCTTCTGCCGTCTCGGGGTTTGTCTTTTTGCTTTGTGTGTCTGTGTCTTTGTGTTTTTATAAACGGCCTGCAAAAAATACCCAAATTTGGTTTAAGTGCTTTCATTTTTCACTCTACGTACACTGATTTTGCACTTGAAGAAGGGATTGGCTGTTAATCCTACGAAGATTCAGCCTGTGCCAAGTTTTCCCCCCGTGTAAGCTCGATCTGCTGCACTGAGGAGACCACATGGGTTATAATTGATAGAAACATGGGACCCTTTCCTCCTCTGAAGGGGCCCGTGGGGTGAGGGTATGAAGTCAAGCCAATGAAAAAATTTTAGGAGGGGGCCGTAAAACCTTGTGTCTCTACAGATTTGTTCCGCATTTATGGGCTTTTAAGTTGGGTGGAGGTGTTTTCTTTGGAGTTGAAAAGCCTGGTCCCCGTCCGAGGGCTTTTTAAGGGCTGGGGTATGGGGCCGGGGTGTGAGAACAAAAGAGGGTTGTGTGGAACACGTGCTCCAGCTTTTGGTTAAGGGGGGCGGGGGCGGTGTTGCTCTTTTATTTGGGGGGAAACAGGGGGAAAAAAAAACCCCCCCCCCCCCCCCCCCCCCCCCCCCCCCCCCCCCCCCCCCCCCCCCCAGGGGTTTAAATTAAAAAGGGGGAGGAGGGTAGGGGGTGGTAGGCTGGGGGGAAGGGGGGGAAAAGTTTTAGGGGGTTTTTACGGAAAGACTGATCTTAACAGAAGTTCGAAACTGGGGTAAAACTCAAAAAACGGGAAAATTTTTAAATCTATTTTTGAAGGGTTTTTTTAAAAAAGGGAGGCAAAAAAACCCTTCCCCCCCTTTCCCCTTTTTTAAAAAAACAAAGTGGCATGGGGTGGATGGGGGGGATTAAAAGATATTCTTTTCAGCAGCAACTGGATTTCTGCCCCGGGGGTTTTTATTTCTTCCCTCTTTGGGTTGACTTCTTTGGGTTTGGAATGGATGAAAGTGTCGAGCATTAAAAAAAATGTCATTGAAAGGTCCCCCGGTGGAGGTTTTCCCTTTACCCCCCACCTCCCCCCCCCCCCCCCCAACCCCTTCCCCGTTGTTCCCCACCCCGATATATGCATTTAAAAGACTAATTGAAAAATCCTGGTTTAAAAAAAATTTTCCCAAACCCCCGGGTGAATAATGTGTGTTTTGTGGTGTGTGGGGTTTTTGTGTGTTTTTGTGTGTGTTTTTCCCCGTTATGTAATTGGGGGAAAAAAAAAACCCGGGCTCGTAGATTATAGCATGTTTTTTTCCTTGTGTCTTTCATTTTGTATGACTTTTGTCGGGGAAAGGGGGGGGGGGGTTTTCTTGTTTTCTGTGAAGATGCTTTGTGGTGTATTTCTAGGTAAAACAAATTTGGGGGCCTTTAGAATGTGTTGTTTTGGTACACAGAGTGTTGTGTGTGGGGGAACGAGCCAAGTTTGGGAGGCTGTTTTGCATTTCTCCCTCACCCTGTGGACATTTCCGGTGGTAATGTCCATTTCCGGGCGGAAAATCATAGTTCTCACAGTTTTGGTTTGGGGTTTTAATGCGTGGAAATAGCCACGTTTGGACCCCAAAAACCTGGACAGATATGAATAAAAGGAAAATTTTTAGTGGATTGTTCCTTTGTCGAAAGCATTGGAAAAAATTTTTTTCATTGTACTGTACCCTTTTTGGTCCCCCAAAAATGTTTTCTGGTTTTTCCTTTGGGAAAAAGGGGTCATTTAAGTTAGGGAAAAATTGCCAGGTCTTTGTGGACCCCCAACCCGGGGGTTTAAGGCGGGGAAAAAAGGGGGTAGGGAATATAGTTTGTTTACTCAGGTGATTTTCACATCATAGGTTCGAATGATTCCCCTTTATTTCCTATCCTTCTCCCCCCCCCTTTCCCCCCGTGGGGAGTGGGACCCGATTTTTGCCTGAATACGAGATGAAAAGGGGGATGTTTCAAGTAGCTGTTATGTGTTTGAAAACTAAAAAAAAAGCTAACAGTTAAAAAAAATTTTGCTTGTGATCACTTAAAAAAAATTTTTTTTTTTTTGTTTCTGTGAGTTAGAAAAATGCTTTCCGTGGCCCATCATTTCGGGGGGTTTTTTTTTGGTTTTGCAGCGGGAAAGTTACGAGGCCAAAAGGGGTTTCAATGTTCATGGCAAAGGTACTGCGGGAAGATTATTTTGGGGGGAGGGGAAAGGAAAAAAGGGGGGGCCCTTTTGGAGGTCAAAGAATTCAGGTTTTGTCAGTTTTGTTTGGGGGAATAAAAAGGGTTTTTCCTTTCCCCTCTTTTGTTTGGGGAAACTAGTGGGTTTGAATGAGAAAATTAAATTATGTTTTTGTGGAAAATGTTGCCTTTTTTTTTTACTTTTTAAAATTAAAAAAATGTCTATGGGGAGTAAGTTGATCTCCAGTTTTTTTTTTTTTTTTTTTTACTGATAAGAAATTTTTTTTAAATGTGAAAGATTGCAATTCAAAAAAAAAGTTCAGTCCCTAATGATTCTTTGTTAACTTGACAGAAAGAACCAAAATTTTTTTCAGAGAATGGGGAAAAAAAAAATTTCCATTTAACCCCCCCTTTGGGCAGATCAACTTCTTACACAGTTTAATGAAGCCTCTGAAGCAGCTAAAATGAGAGGCTCTGGTTGGTCAGAGGGCGAAGTCCTAGACATCAGATTAAGACAGGCTAAGTATGAGCCGATTGTAGGCAAGGCTTACATTCCACTGCCTCCAACATTAGTTGCAAAGAAAGCAGTTTTGAACATAAAAAATTCAGACGACAAATGTTTTATGTGGTGCGTTCTTGCTAGGCTGCATCACGTTGCCAAAAATGCAGAGAGAGTATCTAACTATTTACAGTGGGCCAATAATCTTAACTTTAACGGCCTTGAATTTCCTATGGCTGTAGACAAAATTGATCAGTTTGAAAAACAAAATCCACCAATAACTGTTAATGTCTACACATGGTCTGAAGAAACCAACCTTCTGCCAATTAGAGTGTCAAAGAACAGTCCAACAATAGGCGAACCAACCAGGAGTCATGTAGACTTACTCCTAATGCAAAGCCTTAATGGGTTGCACTACACTCTAATACGCACAATGAGTAGATTACTAGTGCATACTACAAAACAACATAGCAAACAAGAATTCTGTAGAAAATGTTTAACAAGAATTCCGTCCGTTCAAGCTGCGAGCGAACATGTAAAACATTGTATTAGCCCAGTTGACTGTGATACAGAACTAATTACGCCCGGAGAAGGCAGTAAAGTTAGTTTTAAGAACTGGAAACGGTTGCAAACTAGTCCATATGTTGTTTACGCAGACTTCGAATCACTCATTGTTCCTTATGAAGGACCAACCCCACAGAAACTTCCTAAAACAGTCTTAATGAGTAATCATCAGATTTGCTCATTTGCCTTCATCATTGTTAGGTCGGATGGCGCCCATTCAAAGCCAGAATTATACAGAGGACCAAATGCTGCAAAATACTTCTTAAAACGCATGCAGCAAGTGCGTAATGCCTGTTCTAATAATCTAAACTTATCTGAAATCATAATGACGCCTGAAGACCAACAACAGTATGACTCAGCCACTCACTGTTGGATTTGTGGGGCGGCCTTGGTTGCCACCGCAGAGAATCCAACAGTAAGAGACCATGATCACATTAGTGGAAAGTTTAGAGGAGCAGCACATAACAAATGCAATCTTCAACTAAAGTTTGAACCAAAGACATGGAAGCTGCCTATATTCTTTCACAACTTGCGAGGTTACGACTCTCACCTTATAATGCAAGCAGTAACCAGCGACTTCAGGGTGTCATGCATTGCGCAGTCATCAGAAAAGTACATGTGTTTCACTTTAAATAACATGTCTTTCTACGACTCTATGCAACACATGATGGGGAGTTTAGAGTCACTGGCTATGTCCTTAAAGTCCTGCCCAATAACAGAAGAATATTTTAACCCAACTCTTGTTAGAAAGGGCGTTTACCCTTATGAGTACATGAACAGTTGGGAAAGGTTTGATAACCCAGCCCTTCCACCTAAAGGCGCGTTCTTTAGTAGTCTTAGAGGAAAGGACATCAGTGATTCTGATTATTCTTATGCTCAAGATGCGTGGCAGAAGTTAGAGTGTAAAACGATGGGAGACTATCATGATTCCTATTTAATGGCGGATACCTGTTTGTTGGCGGACGTCTTTGAAAATTATAGGAAGACCTGCATGAAACATTACAGCCTGGATCCTGCGCATTATATTTCTGCGCCCGGGATGAGCTGGGACGCTTTCTTAAAATTTACTGGAGTACAAATTGATTTATTGTCTGACCTGCCAATGCTTCAGATGATTGAAAACGGATTGCGTGGGGGAATCAGTATGGCGTCGCACCATTACTGTAAAGCAAACAACAAATACTTGGACGACTATGATCCAAGTAAAAGGTCTAACTATCTCATGTATTTAGATGCAAACAATCTGTATGGTTGGGCTATGGCGCAATCACTTCCATTACGCAACTTTAAAATGTACACAGGACTCAAAGACATTCAAAAGTTTTTAAAATGGCTTCAGAGTCTAGAAGCTGATCGTAAAAGAGGTCTCATTCTAGAAGTTGATTTAGAATATCCTCATGAACTTCATGATTACCATAATGACTATCCATTAGCGGCAGAAAGTCTAAAAGTGTCAATGACAGAACCACCTAAACTTGTGCCTAATCTTCGTGACAAAAAAAATTATGTCTGTCATTACAGACTTCTTCAATTTTATTTAAGACATGGTTTGAAGTTGACAGCTGTTCATCGTATAATTGCTTTTGATCAAGAACAGTTCATGAAACCATACATAATGAAGAACACTGATCTCAGAACTAAATCCGCAGATGCTTCAGAAAAAGACTTTTTCAAGTTGATGAACAACAGCTGTTTTGGAAAGACTATGGAGAATCCGCACAAGCGTAAAGATGTTAGATTGGTCACCAGAGAAAACGTTGCAATTAAGTTGGCTTCAAAACCTAATTATCAGGACTTCAGAAGATTTCATGATCAGCTTTTTGGCATAATGATGAAAAAAAAGAAAGTCAAATTGGATAAGCCCGTTTTTATTGGGTTTACTGTTTTAGAGCTGTCGAAGCTTTTGATGTTAGAATTTCTTTACGACTACTTTAAGCCCTTGTATCCTGAGTCCAAAGTACTTTACACAGATACAGATTCCTTTGTAATCGACATCCCTACTGAAGATATCTATAAAGACATGGAATTAGAAGTAGCTAAAGGGCATGCGGGATGGTACGACACATCTGATTACCCTAAAGATTCGCCTTTGCATTCAGATATTAACAAGAAGGTTTTAGGTAAGATGAAGGATGAATTATCTGGTGGTGTGATCAAGGAGTTTGTTGGTTTGAGGTCGAAAATGTACAGTCTTTCAAGCCAAAAAAAAGTTGTTAAAAAAGCAAAGGGAATATCTCGCAGTGTTGTGCAGTCAAGCATATCCCATGACAACTATAAAAAAGCATTGTTTGACAATAAGACTTTTCATCATGACAACGTAAAACTACGATCTAATCTACATGAGATCAACACAACTGTTGTAACAAAGAAGTCATTAGACAGAACAAACACAAAACGTGTGTTTGTTAATCCAGAGTTTTCATATGCAATCGGGCATTGGAGAATAGTATAATCATATGGGCTTATATTTTTCAGCAATCGCACGTTCAATTATATCATCATCTAATTTAGCAAAATTAATATTATTTATTAATGCTAGATGTGCTTTAATTTTTTTTGTCATTTCGCAATATTCATGTTCCCATACCCATAAATCAAAATAAAAGCTTTGGGGTTTAAAGCGATTGTCTGGCGATTGTTCTAGCCAGGGATTGTCAATCTTCTCAAATACTTCTTTAATGATATACTGATACTCAAATAAATCTTGCATTAATTTTAAAGACTTTTCCTTTGCCATTTCTGCCATTTCCCTTTGAGCTTCCATTTTAAACCCAAATGTATTTGCGTAGATTAAAACAGTTCGTTAAGCTTAACTATATCATCACCCAATTCAACCAAATTATTTTTCATTACTGCTAAATGCGCTCGAATTTTTTTAATATATTCCCAATCAAAATTTGAGGTTTTGTCTAGCATGGCATAATCAATCTTCTTAAATATTAGTCTAATAGCAAGATTATAATCAAATATTTTTCGCATTATTTCTAAGGACTCTTCCTTCACCATTCTTGCTTCCAGTGCCATTTTACGTAAGGATTCTTCCTTTTCCATTCTTGCCGCCATTTTAATTTAAATTAAAAAATAATTAAGCGACTGGAACTGTGTCTGGAGGGATTATCTGCAGTTCTTCCTTCACAAAAGATCTTTGAGGGGCTGGTCGTTTTGTTGTGTCAGTTTCTCGTAAATAATACACAGGCGGATTCATTTTTACAATTTTTTTTATTTCATATGGATCAACACTCCAAACTGGATCTGTTGCCCTGATGCGTGTGTCCCCTTCTGCTTCTCCCGGCGAATAAAGGTATCTCACTTTCAAACCAAATGGTAATAGTTTGCTTGATGAAGACTCTCCTTCAACAACATTTATTGTTTGTTTTCTGATTGCTTGTACTGGTTTTAGACCTTTAAATTCTTCATTATTCATTGCGCGCAAAACTGAGGGCAGTCTTTTTACCCATTCTGTGTTGCGAGAATTGTCAATCAGCTCTCTGTGATACTGGTAGGAGAAAAGTCTTTCAGATAACTGTTTGTTAAAGTTTTCAACCAAACCCTGTGATCTGTGAACACCCGGAATGCCTCTTTTAATGGTAACTCTATGTTTTAACAATAATTGATTCACTTGACCTTTAAATTCTTTTCCATCATCGACTTGAATCATGCGAGGATAAGTTAAGGGTCCTCGTTGGTATATCAGCTGTATAGCGACAGCAACAGCAGAAGCACTCTTTTGTGTTAATGGTTCCGCATCTTTGTATCTTGAAGCTATGTCAATGACTGTAAGTGCGTACTTAAATCTTTTTCGTCTAATCGTATCATGGGGTAAATATAGAAGATCCATTTGATGGGTGTCGTTTGGAGTTATATTCACAAAGTGTGGTCTTTGTATTCGTTTAGGCGCTGGTAGATAAATTTGCCAAATCGCTTGTTTAGATAACCATTCTTTTGCTGTTTGTTCACTGACTCCAGCTGCTTGGCTTAGCTTTTTAATTGCTGTTATTCCCTTCCAATATCCTTTTGGCGAATAATAGATCTTGTTCATTTTTTATTCAGCCAATATTATGTGCAACAAAATACACAGCGGTCATGCCAAAGACAATAAACAATATTTCTTGCATCTTTTGTTTTTCTGATGGTTGATAAAAGTCGCTGAATTTTGGTGGGGGCAATGTTTCAACTTGTTTGCCTGTTACTAGAAAATATTCTTTTATTGCCTGGTCAACATCTTTAAATGTGTAAGCTGCATGTCCCTGTTGTTTAAGTCTGTCGTTAATAAAATCTAACTGCTCCATTCTTTGCTTTTCATAGGTGTCTTGTGCAGCAGCTAGTTGCTCCATAGCTCTGTTATGTCTTTTTCTCTCATTGTTATTTTGTAGTTTACTAAATGCGTAATTACTTCCGCTGAAAGCAAGCGCGTTGACCACTGCGCCGCCTATCATCATTACGAGTGAAGCCATTTTTATAAATGTATTTTTTTAATTTTACATATTGATACTGTCTGGAATTATTCCTTGCTTAACTAGAAAATCTTTCGTAGCAAATGAAGCTGTAATAACAGCAATCAACTTTGCTGAGTCTTCAAAGCCTAGTTTGCCAAGATCTGCTGGTTTTATTTTTAACAGGCTTTTACCAAGCATTGTGTATCCTACACTTAGGCCTCCAATAACAGCAGAATGGTATACAAGGTTAGTAATAGTTTTTTCGGTGCTCATTTTTAAAAATAAAATAATATTTATTCATTAATAAAACATGAACTGCGATGATTTACTTCCTGAACTTACAAATGATCAAGTTGATGACCAAGCTATTATGCGTCAAAAGGAAAGGCTGTATTCTTTAGCAGCATGTGGAAAAACAAAACAGTACCTTGGAAATGAATTCAGCATAGAACAGATTCAACAAATGTCGCCACAAGACATTGTAAAGTATCACAACAGGTATGAAGCGCAACTGGGGTCAAGAATGGTAAAAAGTGTTGGGCAAACGGTTCTTAGTTTGTACACTAAACTAGTTAGTAGATTTGCTCCCATTGATTCTGAACAAGATTTTATGTATGATTTAACACAGGATCCCGTTTTAACAAAGTCATTAGAGTCTCTAGGATGTGATCTATATTACAGATTTGGAACATTGTTATCGCCATTAATCATGGGATTAATTACTTTTAATCATATAGATTTTGTTTCCCTTCAAAATGACTGAGCCAGAAAATCAGCAGAAAACATTGATGGAGAAAGTGACCAGTAAAAAGCCTCCTCATCCTGGGCGTGTTGCAGCAGGAAAAAAATTAGCAGAGTGGAACAAACAAAAAAAATTAATGTTGCAATCACAGAATATAACTCATAATGAAAACATAACACCGCCAACAGTTGTTTCAATGCCAGCTGTAAATACACAAGTTGATTCAAGACCTACAACACCAAAGTCGACATGGATTATTTGGATTAAAAGAGTTAGCATTTTTGGCGTCATTGCTGTTGGTGGGGGTGGTTATTACGTTTATAAAACATATAAACAACGCCAGCAAAAACCAAAGCAGTCAAAAAAATCACAGCCACTAAATACAGAAGCCGAACAAAAAAGCATGCCAGAACCGCCAACAACAAAAGATCATTTTGATCCATTTCAGATGGAATAATATTTCAAGAACTTAATAAATAATTATAAGTGACTTGAATAAGAACTTAATAACGACTTGATGACGACTTGATAAAACTTAAATAAGAACTTGATAAGAACTTAATGACGACTTGATAAGAACTTAATGACGACTTGATGACGACTTGTTAAGAACTTGAATAAGTACTTGAATAAGTACTTGAATAAGAACTTGATGATGACTTGTTAAGAACTTGAATAAAAACTTGTTAAGAACTTAAATAAGAACGTGATGCCGACTTGAATAAGAACCTAGAACGACTTAATGACGATTTTTTTTCACAATTAATTGTTACATTCTTTTCCGGGGAGACAACTCCCTTCTGCCTTTATGTAGTATCTAGGTCAGACATGTCTGGCCACGGCTTACTCAACTGCACAATAGCCGAGACGAAGCGCCGCACTGTTTCCGGGTTCGTGTCAAGTTACACATAAGGGCGCCGGGCCGCCCACGCAGCATTGTATAAATTTAGCCGGCTAAATTCCCCACCGGCGTCGTTTAGTACAGGCGTTAGACGTCATTGTATAAATTTAGGCGGCTAAATTCCCCACCTCAAAATAATCTTTTCCCAATTTTATGTATTAAAAGCAGCATTTTTATATTTAAATCTAAAAGCATTTAAAACAAATATTTATTAAAAAGTAGTGACTAAAAAGTAAGGTAAGATGCACTTTGTTATTTAGCTTTTGGTGTTGTTTTAACAACTTTAAAAACAACTTTACTCTAGGCAAATAAAAACAACTTTACAAGTAGACACCATGTAATTGTAAAGCGTTTGTTTGTGTACAGTATATATATAAATCTTGAAGTTAACAACATTGGGGATATGCCTGCAGTAGTTTTAAATACTTGGTTGTCATGGCATTGAAAAGTCTAAATTTGCCCTCTTCCCTGCCCTCAAGTGATCCTTCCTACTTTCGTATTGGGTCACTGGCGCGGCTATAAACGCCCGTAAACCCAGAATATGGTCACTGGCGCGGCTATAAACGCCCGTAAACCTAAAATGGTCGCCCTGGTGCGGCTATGGGAAGGACCACTAAAATGGGGGTGAGGGGATTGCCCAAATTAGACAAATAGAAAGCAGGCAAACAAGTATAAAAGTATACTACTGTTGGAGGCATATTCTCAAAACCCTTCACATCTGGCCGTGTTATATGTGACCCTCTGGGTCTGGCTTGGGGCCCTAGGGCGCCATAGGGTCTCAAGTGAGATCCAGAGGTGATCAGTAATGCGGCCAGATGTGAAGAGTTTTGCAAAAATTTATTTTACATTTGATGAATGTATGCGGGAAAATGATGTTATTGATCAAGAAAAAACTTAAGTCTCAAAAGTTTTCTAAATTAGTGTTAAAAACAGATAATCCTACACATTATGTATGTTTGTAAAGTGTTTACTATTAGAGAACTATAAAATAGGCATTCTGGGTAAGCCGCCGGAGCAACAGCGAAACCGGCTTTAGCCGGTTGGAGCTGGCGGAGGTGGGTGAGCCAGAATGCCTATTTTATAGTTCTCTCAGGGGGAAAAAATAACAGCAGATGCCCCTTGTCCATGAGTGGCACTTGAAATTTGTCAAAGTGGTCTGAAGTGTTGTGTGGTGTTGTGCAGCACAAGGAAGTGAGAGAGAGTGGTGTTTCATTTTTGTAGTTGTTCCCCCCCCCCCCCCCCCTTTTTTTTTTTTTTTTTTTTTTTTTTGTTGGTGCTTAAACTCTTCCCTGCTTGCCCCATGTCTATTATGGGGTCGTTTTCACGATCTTGTACGCCCGTAACTGTGTCTACTACTGGGTACTTATTACAAAAACAGCTGATTTTTTTTTTTTTTTATCATACTAATGACCAGCAAAATCAAATTATTATGATATCACATCATAGCACAGGGTATAAGAAAAAAAACATGCAAAAAATCTTGGAGATATCTCAATAAATGAATGAGTAGTGAACAGACGAGTGAACCTACTGCAAACAGCCCCGGCACTCAGCAATACAGAAAAGCTCTTATACTGTGGCAGGGAAAGGGTTAAGTATAAATGGCATTTAGAAAAAAGATGTTATGTTGTAGTTGAATATTCCATGTTTCTCTTGTTCAGAAATGCACAGAAGAAGTGTTTCAGGGCGAAACTGTTGAAGTATGAGGGTGCACCAGGTTTCTTGATGGCCCATCATGGCGGAAACCATGTTTAAGGAGAGAAAGAGCACTTGGCACCGATTTGCTCCATCGCTCCTGCCTTCTCTCCCCTCCTCTTGCTTCCTTTGTGTCTGTCTCGTTTTCCTTGCCCCTTCGAAGAGCCACAAAGCATAGTATTGTCAAACCTTCCTATGAAGACCCTCTTCATAAAATTAAAAACAAAATCCCCTATCCTTTTGATTTTAGAGACTTTTTTTTAATCGCCTTTCTTGATACAAGATAAGCAGATTTGCCTCACAAAGACATCCTTCCTTTTAGAGATCTGTGTTGTTCAGGATTGTTCTGACTTGTCAGGACATTTTGTCTTAACTCTCAACAGTTTTTGAGATTTTTGCATTTTGCATGACGGACGTTCTTTGTTTCGTAACATTCTGTGCAGTATTTCTAAAATGATAGTATTTTTGTGATGAATGTGTCTATTTCGGGTTTTTTAGGCGATATATTGCATCACATAACAAAAATGTTGCTTTAAATACCATGATTCCGGGAAGAGAACCGTCGATCACTGGTGATTGAAATTCAAGGGAAAGAACTGAAGAGAGTTAAAGGAAAAACCCATGATGGTGCGTGAAAAGAGAAGTTACATGCCACATGTTCTGATTTCATTCACCGCTAACTTTCCTTGTCATGTCATTGAATTTTGCTTTGATTTCAGACTGGTTGGTTCAACAACATGCATTACATCTTAGGCAGAGTAAATGAATTTAAACGACAAAGAAATGAAAAAAGAAACGACCTTAAGAATTCAGAGCAAAAATCATGTTTGGTTCTGAAACAGAAATTGCAGTACTAGAACTTAAGATGCACAAGCAAAATTAAGCCAAAATGAAAGTAAAGAATAAGTGATATTATTGAGGAACAACGTGTTTTTGTGTATTTCCTGTTGGCATTTGAAATTCGTTCATTGTGATCTTTTCAAGGGGATTAAGCAACCAAGTTGAAGTTTATTTTTGGCTGTGAACAATGAGTTATATTAACACATCAGTTTGGTTTTATATAGTTAAACTTTACTAAATGGGGAAAAGGCAGGGCAAAATTGTCCTCGTGAGGAATGTGTACAATTCTTCCTGTTTGAATGGGGAGCTCGTGATTCAACGTCTTGAACCTAGCAAAGACACATGCAGATATATCTGGTAACATTCTAAAATGATTTACAAGGGAGAACTTGCCTTTATGTAATCTATAGATGCTACATGTTTGTTTTCCGTCTAGCATCTGAGTCACCTTACATTTCAACCACTTTTGCACAATAAGGGGGATGAGGTTG
>CM065746.1:25569649-25614649 GCA_033310375.1 Conus canariensis | reverse complement strand
AAAAAATTAAATGTACTAAAGCTAGTTAAAAATACATTTTTTTTGTAGTTTTTTTGGTGGTAGGTGAGGTGGAGTTGGGTTGTGTTTGATAATGAGTTATCAGTTAACTCTTTCTGTGTGTGTGTGTGTGTGTTGTGTGTGTATGTATGTGTGAGAGAGGACATGGTGCACAGAAAGTTTAGCTGATATCCATGTACTGCCTATAAACTTTTCGCTTATTACAAAACAAAAAAAAACATAATTGATTGAAAAAAAAAAGAGACTGGTTAATTAATGAAATCTTGACTTTTCTGACCATCTGTCACTCAACCCTTCCACCCCCACCTGCTCTTATCACTTCCCTCCTCAGCTTTTTAGTAGCTGGTTGATTGATTGCTTTATGTCTGTCTTTTGTCAGCTGGGGTCATCATAATTTCTTGTTCAACACGGTGTATTAGTGTTCTTATTATATGCGAAGTAATGCTGCCATGCCTTGCCACTTACAGACCGTGCTGTTTTGTTGGCAGTTGTCCCCCTGCAGCCTGTGACCAAGAGAGACCACTGCATCAAGGAGCTGTTGGACACTGAGAAAAACTATGTGGATGTCCTGCAAATGCTTGTCACAGTAGGCCTTTTTTTTAACTTATCCTCTGGGTTGTATGTGGGTGTGTATGCGGGTGACCGTTTGCATGTGTATGTGTGTGTGTGTGTGTGTGTGTGTGCGTACATTCATGTACTTTGCCGTTGAGAGGAACTGTAAAAGCTACCAGAGCCAAGTATAAAGTGTGCCTAAACTGTGCACTCCAGTCCACTCCTGTTGAAGCAACATGATGTGCCTGTCAGGATTTGAGCGACACTTCCTCTCGGTGCTAAGTTCAGGCATCTGTGTATCCATGAGCCTTCTCTCTGAGCCTTGACACTAACTTCGTTTTTAGTCCTTTTATTTGATGGATTTCTTTGATGGTACCGAGGCATGCTTGAGTTGTCATGGCTAAGCTTCAGGATGAGTTAGTCCACACACAGTGATGCCATCTGGACAAAGCTGACTTTGTACAATCTACAGATGGTCAGCCTCTCAAAGACCTATCATCGTTTCTGGTGTATAAGCCGATACTTTTTCGCCCTCCACCATCATCCTTTGGGCTGCTACACCAGTCACAGTCTATTGTTAGAGTTTTCCAAACCTTGGAACTAGTGTTTAGAATTTGACTGCTTTTCTGAGTCGGTTATGATTTACAGTTTATTGTGCCACATCACTGTGGGCTGGCGATATGGTTCAGTGTGTGAAGTCAGAAGGGAAAGGTGGTGACCCCAGTATCCACAGGATGTTAAGTATGTGAAGTCAGAAGGAAAAGGTGGTGACCCCAGTATCCACAGGATGTTAAGTATGTGAAGTAAGAAGGAAAAGGTGGTGACCCCAGTATCCACAGGATGTTAAGTGTGTGCAGTCAGAAGGAAAAGGTGGTGACCCCAGTATCCACAGGATGTTAAGTGTGTGCAGTCAGAAGGAAAAGGTGGTGACCCCAGTATCCACAGGATGTTAAGTATGTGCAGTCAGAAGGAAAAGGTGGTGACCCCAGTATCCACAGGATGTTAAGTGTGTGCAGTCAGAAGGAAAAGGTGGTGACCCCAGTATCCACAGGATGTTAAGTGTGTGCAGTCAGAAGGAAAAGGTGGTGACCCCAGTATCCACAGGATGTTAAGTGTGTGCAGTCAGAAGGAAAAGGTATTGACCCCAGTATCCACAGGATACAAAACACAAACCCCTCAGGTGCAGAGGGATTCTTCGCTGCTGGAGCTTTTCCTTTTCACTGTGTAGCTGGTGCTCAGGACATTAAGTGGCTGATGGCTAGAGGGAACAGTGAAGAGCGTGGTGTGGACTCTGTGTTGCTGGACATTGAGTGGCTGATGGCTAGAGGGAACAGTGAAGAGCGTGGTGTGGACTCTGTGTTGCTGGACATTGAGTGGCTGATGGCTAGAGGGAACAGTGAAGAGCGTGGTGTGGACTCTGTGTTGCTGGACATTGAGTGGCTGATGACACGAGGGAACAGTGAAGAGCGTGGTGTGGACTCTGTGTTGCTGGACATTGAGTGGCTGATGACACGAGGGAACAGTGAAGAGCGTGGTGTGGACTCTGTGTTGCTGGACATTGAGTGGCTGATGACACGAGGGAACAGTGAAGAGCGTGGTGTGGACTCTGTGTTGCTGGACATTGAGTGGCTGATGACACGAGGGAACAGTGAAGAGCGTGGTGTGGACTCTGTGTTGCTGGACATTGAGTGGCTGATGACACGAGGGAACAGTGAAGAGCGTGGTGTGGACTCTGTGTTGCTGGACATTGAGTGGCTGATGACACGAGGGGACAGTGAAGAGCGTGGTGTGGACTCTGTGTTGCTGGACATTGAGTGGCTGATGACACGAGGGGACAGTGAAGAGCGTGGTGTGGACTCTGTGTTGCTGGACATTGAGTGGCTGATGACACGAGGGGACAGTGAAGAGCGTGGTGTGGACTCTGTGTTGCTGGACATTGAGTGGCTGATGACACGAGGGGACAGTGAAGAGCGTGGTGTGGACTCTGTGTTGCTGGACATTGAGTAGCTGATGGCTAGAGGGAACAGTGAAGAGCATGGTGTGGACTCTGTGAGTCCTTTGTGTTGCTGGACATTGAGTTCACTTTGACAGTCCCTGAGAAATCCATCTAACGCTTTTTGAAAGTCTATGAAATTCGAAGGGCTAGAATAGTGGGAACCTTTTGTGATCACACTGATAATCCTGTGCCTTTGTTTTTGTTTGTAACTAACGTACTGTGTCTTTTTTTTTTTTTTTTCCAGCATTTCATTAAGCCCCTGCAGCCCCATTTGAATGCCCAAGACATGGAGGTGATCTTCACCAGCGTTGAGGTACAGAAGATGCACATGCTTCTCTCGTTCTGCATGTTTGTTTTGGATTCAGATGTGTGTTAGATCCTGGTTAGATCCTTCATGCTTTCCATCACTGTAAAGTTGTGTCTGTGCCTGTAGGCTTGAAAAGAGAAAATGGCTGTTTGGAGGGGAGGGGTGGCCATTTTGGACCTGAAATAGACTCTCCCCACCCCAACCCCACACCTGCTTTTTACAGAAATTCAGAGGACGTGGACACATCCTTCCTAGAGAATGTACTCATTTTTTCAGCAGGTCTGGAGTACAGGTACTGGGAGGACAGGAATGGGAAGAAGTGGATTTGAAACACTAATTAGAAATAAACGACCATTATTTTCATGGTTCACCATTTCAAGTTTAGAGGAAAGAATCGGCGTTTAAAACGCACTGTAGATGACATCTGATGAAAGTGAAACTCGGCAACAACGTTGAATCAGAGTCAAGAGCCACTTCATGATAATCTTGTGCTGGATATTGTCTATGGGAGTGTGTATCAAAGGCTGTGATTGGTTGGATCAGTCTGTTCATTACTACTGCATGAATCATCCTGTTGGTGCCAGACAGTGACATGTCCTCAGACCCTCAGTGGGAGTCTGATTGTTAATTATCATTATTCAGCAAATCCACTGCTATGGAATGTTGAGTGTGAGTGTTTGCGGAAGCCGCCCTTGGCTACATAACAGATCAAACTGACATCGATTACGCACCAACTTATATATTGTCTGCCTCAAAGCTTACATACTATCTGCCTCATGGCCCTCTTTCAAATAAAGTCTGAAAACTGCTTTTCCTGTTCTGGTTACGTGATGTAAGATGTATATGCTGGTGATGTTCTGGATTTTACATGCTTGTGATTGTGGGCATTTATTCACAGAGTAACCTGTTTGTAACTGTTTTGTTGGAGAGAGAATGATCAGTGGAGAGAGCGAGTGAGAAAGGCGGGTTAGGTATTTGTACAGTTGAATGTGGTGCAACGATTTGTTTGCGGCAGTGTTTCTGTGTATTGCTGTGTGGTTTTGTGTGTTTGTTCATGGTAAACACTTAGGGCATTTATTTGATTAGCCGCATGAAATATTCATAATAATGATGATACAATGTTGAGTTTGGCTATGGGCCGTAGCCGCTGCTGTCAGTGCACAAAGACTTCAACCTGGAGATGAACTCCGCCGTGAAGACAGGTGCCCCGAAGCTGTCAGATGTGTTCATTCGCTACAAGACCAAGCTGCTGCTCTACGGGGAATTCTGCTCCAACCTGTCCAGAGCCCAACGACAGATCGACGAGCTGTGTCAGAGTGAGGCCGTCCGCCTCAAAATTCAGGTGAGTGATGTCCGTTCCAAGATGGCCGAGGAAGATGGTCGGCGCTTTGGAAGTAGGTTTGGACTTCATCAGTGCAGTCTTCAAGAGCGGCCAAGTCTTTGGTTTTTGAGATAGGATTTCTGGGTTAAAAACCAGGAGCTAGCCCCTTATGAGCTCAACATATACACTTCTGTGTAATTGTTTATTGTTATAAACGGGGCTTCACATGATCAAAAATGTATGGGTTTTCATACCCACATGTTAAGTTTTGGGGACGGGGTGGGGCTGCATACCCTGAACAAAAAAATTCAGGGGGATTTGCATGCAAATAATTCTGCTATGTTTTAATAAAAAGGCGACTTCAGTTCATAAGATTTATTATGAATGTATGCACATATATATATATATATATATATATATACATATATATATATATCTGTTTCAGTATCTATCTATCTATATATCCATCTCTGTCTGCTGACAGCCTGCATTGATTTGACAAAGAAAGAAGATCAGTGTTCCTCTGACCTTCGATGATGAACAAGTCCATAAGTGCATGGAGTAATGTAAGCCGCGTGTCTTGTGGAAATTTTGCACAGCGTCTAGTTTGAAGAGTTCCGCGTGAGCCACTGAAATTCTGTCAGCCATGCTGTTAAAAAACTCTTTTCAGTCTCCTGTGTTGAAGTGGAATCAGCATTAGCAGTTTTGTCATTCTCTTCAGCTACGTTTCTGGATAGTGATGGTTAGAAAATATAGATATCAAAATTTCAAGCACTCTGCCTCATTTTTATTGTTTTTGCCGTTTTCACTATAGGCTGACATGCCTTTTTTTTTTTCATTTCACTTCTGCATGTTTACAAATAAGGAAAGCACACTGCCAGAATCAATCAGCATTTCTGTTCCAACCAACTAGCTGTAAGGCCTTCACTGATTGGCTGGCTGATGAACAAAAACATGTAAAGGGAAAGCACTCTGCACAGAACTGCATGTGTTCTACAGACCTGCTTGCCTGTATGATTTTACCATATTTAGAATTCACATTTGGCAGAAATACGACAAATTCAATGAAAAAGAAATGTTAAAAAAAAAATCTAGACATTAAGTTCTTAAGTGTTAACTGCGCCTGAGGACTATAACCTTGATGTCTTGGTGTGGAAAATTAGATGCTTTGACCAAAGAGCAACAACTCTTGCTGACTCATGCTTGCAAAATCTCACCAGGCAGCATGCTTTTATTTGACAGCCTGCTGTTATGGAATAACAGTGGGAACTACAGGCTTGAATAATTTTTTTTTAAAAAAAGAAAAGAAAAAAAAGAAAAGAGAGAGAGAGAGCAGGACTTTGTGCCAAAAGTGTGCCAACGAAGCAGATATGAAAGAAATGAGCAGTTGGAACATGCTATTCTGTCTACAGTTACAGCGAAACCAGGAACATGGATCGTCTGTTGTATTTTGTTTCAGGAAAATCTTCAAAACGAATAGTCCCCCCTCCTCATTTCTCCCCACCCCCTCTTCCATTCCCAACCACTGCACTTTTTATAAATAAAATGTATGAAGATCTTCCCTCTTTGCCCCTCCCCATCCCTTCCAGCATTTTTAGGGGGAACGGGTCTGGTTTTAGCTGATAAACAGTCATCCCTTTTCAACTGCAATCATTGTCTGTAATAAGATCCATAGCTGTGAAATCAGTACATGTTCAGATGTTTTGATTAATTTTCTGAATGTGTTCGTATGCTTTCATGTCTTTTTTTTTTTTTCTTTCTTTTAATGTGTAGGTACGATTTTCAATTTCAGAACATGATTTTCCACAATTTGTACAAGATGTGGAATCTTGTATTTCTGTTTTGATAGTCCAAGTGTACATTGTTGTTGGTTTTTCTTTTCTTTTCTTTTTTTTTTTTTTAAAGGAGAAGAGTCTTGGAGCCTTGAACTTGGCAAGAATGTAGTGCTCCACACACAACAGAACATGTCTGTATTGGAAAAATGAATTACTTTGTAAACACTCTCTGGTGAACTGTGAATTTGTGTGCAAGCTGACATTTCTTCTGTGACCACTGAGCAATAAAGGTGTGTCATGTTTTGTTGCAGGAGTGTGAGCGAAAGGCCAATGAGAGCAAGTTTAGGTTACGAGATCTTCTCCATGTGCCTATGCAGAGAGTCCTCAAATACCATCTGTTGATGAGGGTAAGGTTCGGGCAAGTGAGTGGTGGTACTGAGTTGTACGTCAACACAGTCATGTATGTGATGGGCTGTTTTCTTGCTCTGTGTGTGTGTGTGTGTGTGAGTGTGTGTGTGTGTGTGTGTGTGTGTGTGTGTGTGTGTGTGTGCGAGAGAGTAAAACTTGTGTATGTCTACAAAGATGTGTGTGTCATTGGAATCTTGTGTAGTAAGAAATGGTGTTTTTCTTTTCTTTTCTTTTCTGACTGTTTCTATATAAACTTCTTTGAACAGTTCTATTTCACTTTGAACCTGTGAATGTGAATGTCAGCCAATATGTTCACATGTAACCAATGTCCATATGTATGTATGCAAGTGGACGCCAAAATATACAAGTGATTTGACATGAAAATATGTATATTAACTACAGAGGTCATTTCTGACAACATACTCAAAAATTCCTCTGACCCTGATGTTATTCTCTATGAGTTCAGCTCATTTCCATATTATCCAACAACCTGTCCCCAGCATATATCAACAGCCAGTCAGTTTCACTCTTCAAAAGCTTTTAAAACAATTTTTGAGCCATTTCTGTGAAGTTTGTAAATGTAGAGTCAGTGAATCAGTGATTCCTGATTTTTCTCACAAATCAGCAACAAACAAACTTCGGAAACCTTTGTCTTTTTTTCTCCTGAAAAAATCAATGGCCATGGCTGGTATGCCATAAAACATAACAAACAAAACCAAAAAATGTATCACCATCATATTATCATCTGAAAATGGACAATTTGACACAAAGTACCTTTTCTGAATTTGACACAAAGTACCTTTTCTGAATTTGACACAAAGTACCTTTTCTGGTCATGTGCCACATCTTTTGAGCGTTTTTTTTTTTTCTATCTGTCCAGGAGCTGATTAAGAACACAGACCGTGACGACGATGATCGCCCGAACCTGGAGCTGGCCCTGGAAGCTATGCAAGACCTGTCCCTGTATGTCAACGAGGTGAAGCGTGACCACGAGGCCTTGCAGTTCATCGAGGAAATCCAAGAAAGGTGGGGCGATCCACCTGCACTGTGTTGTGGACGGATTAGTGCTAAGAATATGTGTTGGTGGTGGATGGAGTCAGGCTTAGAGCAGGCTGGTGTGAGTGGATTGGCTGGGCTGGAGGTGTAGTACCATGTACAAGACGGCAGTTGGATCGGTGGGGTAGGTGTGGGAGGACATGGCTGCCAGTTTTCTTGCGGTTTTTAAACCTGTCCTCGGATCCTGGGTTTTTTAGTGGGAAAAAATGCAGAGTTTTCTAGATTGTGTGAAAAATATGAAGTTTCAGTTCGTCTTTAGAAGGCTGATTAACTCTTCTCATGCCAAGTATTTTAGTACTGTTTCTATACATGGAAACCAAGGATTTTTTTTTTTACTGACTCATGAATTTTATCACCAACATTACAACAACAAAAAAATTCCAGAAAATACAATTCTAATTGAATTGCCATGAGAATTGGTGAAATTAGGCAGAAAATGCATGTAAATTGTTCTGACATGAATTTCAAGTGCATAATCCTTCAAAACACTCATCACCACTCCCTAAGTCACCAAAGGGTTCAGCTAGAAAGCTTCGCTCACTTCCATTACGGAAACCGCTCAAAAAATCTGAAAAATCCCCACTGAATTGATGTTTTGGCGTTTGAAATAGCATACGAGGGAAGTAGCCATGTTCATTTCAAGTGTGCATGTGCTAGGCTGTCCAGAGGAAGTGATATCAGCTTTAAAATCAGCTTAGTGTGTGCCATGTGCTTTTTGGTGGTAGCTACTGGTTTTGGCTCTCAGGTGTAGGAAACGTCATTGGCAGTAGCTACGGCTGGTGGTATGAGGAGAGTTAAGATGTGGCAGAGTGAAACCAAAATGATGTTCTGCCATTGCTGGCAGCTGCATGGAATGGATGACGCATGTTCTTTTGAATCCTCCTGTTATTCAGTTAGAGCTGCAGGGAGTCACACTTTCAGTTCAAAGCCAGACTGCCCCCTTTATCCTCTGCCTTCTGAATTTGGATTCTGCAAGGCTGTCAGCCAAGGAAGGGAAACAGAGGGGAGGGGGGGGGGGGGAGGGAAGAGTCCTCAGTTAAATCAATTTTTGTTGCTTTCATACGTGCGGATGGCATATATACCAACACATATATGTGTGTTTTCTTACACATGCGCATGTGTTTGTGTGTTACTCTTGCACTTATAGAGATGTGCTTGTACATACATAAATGTACACATACACATGCAAACACGTGCATGCACAGTCGCTCGTTCACATATATGCTCTTGCACACACACATACACACACACACACACACACACACACACACATACACACACACACACACTTACACACACAGCAACCACTCTTGAAACCTACACTATTTGTACAATGGTGGATGTGGGTTTGTTTGGAGATAATCAGTGACAGAGTTTAAACCAAAAAAAATATATGTTGCAAGACACATCAGTAGTTGTCTGACAAACAGTGAACTTCAGTCTAATATGTTGCAAGCATAAATATTACATTGATAACAATTACTTATTTAAATCATCCATTCTTTGGAAGAGTAGCATGTGAGTATTCATTTGTATACTTTCTTTAATTACCACTTTGATTTTTTTTTTTCAGAACTGAATAGCTAACTTGTGTTTTAAATTCAGAATTCAGTGTATGAATGAAAATTTTAATTCATACTTGATTAAAAAGCTTAATTGAAAAAAAAATCTGTTTTTAAAATTGTTCTGTTTTATTATGTTTCAGTATAAACGACCTGAGAATGGTAAGTTCTTTTCTAAGCGTAATTCTTTGTGATCATGATACGGATTAGAGTGTTCAGAGAGAGAGTTTGTCTGTTGTGTACATGGTGTGTGAGCATGTGCATATATATGTATACGTGTGCAAACTGTTTATCTGTAAGTGTGTGTTTTGGCGTGTATGTATATATGAGTGCAGATGGTATTTGCAGGTAAGGATCCACATTTGAGCGGATCTATCTTCTCTGTGCTTAGGTTGTTGCCAAGTTTCTATTCTAAAATGACAAATACTTTAAATACTAGTCTAGCCTGTTATAGTCCAGTCGACCACACAGATTCTTTTTAGAGTTTTTTTTAACCATGTTTGGGGAAAAAAATCCCTTGTGGGAAATGAAACTAACAACAAAGATAATATATACATATATTTACTGTCAACGAAAAATATGATAGCTGAACAGTTGAGGCCCATAAGACTGATAAAGCCAGGCTGTGCTGGGTACACAAGCCATTCCACTTAACTTGTTGCCCCCACATTCTTAGCTGCCAATCCTTCCTAATTTTTCTGGAGTTTCCCTCATCCAAATGTTATTCCTGAAGTCCTGCATTTAGTGGAAAAAAAAAATTCAGAATTTCAAAATTTTGTTTGAAAACTTGGGGTTGGGGGGGAGGGGAGGTCATTTTTGGATGGGGATGATAAACTATTGCAGAAGAAAGCCCAAATGATATGTGGATGTTTGCACTCATATACAAGGACATAGCGTTTTCTTTTTAAGCTTTTCATTTGTCAACTGAAGCATAAGGGTGGGTGGGGTGGGGTGGGGGGGGGGGGGGGCGGGGGTAGAAATGTTTTCAGTCAAAAGTCAACCTGCCCATATATTCAGCCCACTCCCCCCCTCTTCATCCTGTGGTTCCCAGATGTTGACTCCAGAAGCTTGGCAGTTATGCAGATTATAATGAAAAATAAAGAAAAACAATGCAGATTATGAAAAAGATTACAACATTTAGATGTAACAAAACATTCACATTCGCGCGCACACACACGCACACATGCGTGCACATGCACGCACGCACGCACCGCACGTACGCACGCATGCACGCACACACACACACACACACACACACGCACACACACACACACACACACACACACATACATACATACATACATACAGGACCATGTCTACAGTCCCTCTACCTTATTGCCAAATGACAGTAAAAAAGCTGGTGCATTATACGCTGTGGCAGGAGAACAGAAATAGCACTTTTTGTATCGTCAGATTCCTCAGTATACATTGATTTTGTCACAAAATTGCTCAACCAACTAAAGGTGGGAATGTTCCAAAACAGTCCTATCAGTTAGCTGACAGATTTGCTTCATTGAGTACCTCCATCCCTCATGTCAGCCATGGTGAAGGGCCCGTGACTGACTAATCACATCTGTCTTAGGTCTTGCACCTGCAATGATTCTAACTGTTTTTAAGGCTGGGCCAACTCTGCTGACAGATGCTTGATGTGGTCAGTGGACATTTATGTTGTTGAACTGGCTTCAGAGAGGAGCTGTTGATATGAATCATCCTACGTGGATGACTGGCACAAGCTTTTCCTTCAATTCAGTGATTGACAGAGCGCAAAGTAGTGCAGATACTTCCATTTTCATCTTAGTTCTTTCCCCGAAGATGGAGTATGGCTGCCTTAATGGCGGGATAAAAAACGGTCATACACACAAAACTCCACTCCCTTTGTTGGGTAGATGGGATTAATCCCTGCCTGTCTATACAGGGAGTGTCCGCAGGAGTATCAGCCTGCGTATGCAAAAAAAAAAAAAAAAAAAAAAAAAAATCTTAGTTCTGTCTGCCCATGTGCTGCCTTGGCTGCTTTTTTTTTGTTGAATCTGATCTGTTCTCACAGCAGTGAGATTCAACAGAAATTCAGCTGTTGCTTTGGCATCTTGGAATGAAATAAGCTTTCTGGCCATCAGTGGGTTGAATGATGTACACTTGCCATGTAGTTGCCATTTTTGTTTGTTGTCATTATTTTTTCGGGACAGGACTTTTTCCTGCATTATTGCAGTAGGACCCAGTTTGGTCGACTGGGCTTCAAGAACACACGAGTCAGCAACTTGAATTTCATCCCTTTTTCTTTGTTTTCTTTCCTTTCATTGAGTCAGGGGTTTGTTAATGTGATGCGTTCTCTTTGACCAGCCGGCCAACACGTCTCTGAAGGATTATGGGCGATTCCAGAAGGACGGGGAGCTGAAGGTGCTGTCCCACATGGACAGTCGTGTCAGAAATAGGTAGGGTCGCTTGTGTGTCTCACCCCCACCTGGCCCACCACCTCTTCTTTGCATGACCAGCACTTTTTTTTCTTTAGTGTGTGTGTGTTGGAGTGTGTGCGTGTGTGTTTAGAGAGTGGATTCTGTCTGTCATTGGATGCTGTGGTCTTTGAACACTGTTCAGGACTCGTGATTTGGGTTTAGTTTGGGCGAGGCTTTTTGTTTGTTTGTTTGTTTTTTTTTTTTTTCTAGTTTCTTCCTATTTCACCCTACCCTTTCCTTAACTTCTGTTTTGTTATCCTGGAATTCTTTAGTTTGGCTGCTTAATTATGAATTTTGGTTATTGTGTTGAGGCTGTTTGTTTTGAAAGTGATGGGAGCAGAATTTTTTTTAGATATAGTTCTTGTTTGTACTTCAATGTGGTGGGGTTTTTTTTCTTTGTGATGTATTGACTGACGTGATTTATTTTTTTATATATAGTTCTTGTTTGTACTTCAGTTTGGTGGGGTATTTTTTTCTTTGTTTATGATGTATTGACTGACATGAAAGGCAGTGACCATCTTTACAGCACGAACTGTTGCATCATTCATATGTTGTGTTACTGTATTCATGGTGGTAGGACTAGTTCGTTACCATGCACAGAGGATAGGGTAGATAGTTAGAGGCAAAGGCAGACAAGGGTGGCTGTGTATTTGTATTAGGACTAGGACTGGGTGTACTGTGACTGTTGAGGCAAAGGCAAACAAGGACGGCTGTCTATTTGTGTCAGGAGGAGGACTGGGTACACTGTGACCCTTGAGGCAAAGACAGACAAAGATGGCTGTGTACTTGTGTCAGAAGGACTGGATCTTTCAGGAGTTTCTGGTGAAGGAGATGACGGACCAGCCATGACATTGCCAGGCCAGAACAGTCCATCAAGCCAGTGTAGCTTGGTCATGGACGTATGATTACCCATGGTCAAATGGTTTGAGTCTCCACCTATGGAGCTGACAGTTGTGTGAGTTCCCGTCACTGTTGGGTCGGATTTTCTGCGGTTCATAAACCCTTTCTGACCATCCAGCAGTGAATGGGGACTGAATTCAGTTCAGGAAAGTCTTAGCTGGAAGGAGAAGGCGGGGCTCAAGTCGTCCATTATGCTGTGAGAAATTCTTCATCTCTTGGCTTCCCTTACGGCCAGTAGATTACGGGACTTTGACCTAGCCTTTCAGTTTAACCTTACGTTGACTCCGTCTGTCTACCTTAGACAGAACTGCGATTCTGCGTGTACTGAGCACAGGATTCCAACGGTCAGAGTGCATTGTGATACAGCGGAAGGCTGTTCACTGATTCATAATGAAATAGGTGAATTAGATAAGGGTGAATGTTCCGTAGGCCTGTCAGGCTGTGACAGATGTGGAAGGCTTTTCACTGATTCATAATGAAATAGATGAATTAGATATGGGTGAATGTTCAGTACGCCTGTCAGGCTGTGACATACTCTGATTCTGTCTCACATTGTTGTAGAACTTTGAGCTTTTATGTCTGTCAGCAAGCTCATGCAGAAATCTGTTTCAAGAGAAGGTGATCATTTGCTAGGTAGGTAGAGTATTGGATGAGGGTCTGTGAGTGCCTTCGTTCAAACGTTGACGGTACCTGGTGGAGAAGTTTTTCATATTTAATCAGCAGACTTGCTGTTGCCTCCATCAAGTGAACGCATGAACAGAAGACTGAAAGCACATGATAGATATCCTGTAAAACTGTGGAGTGGGATGTGGTAGCCAGGCAATTAGAATCGTGGACTCGCAGTTCAGGGGTCGTGAGTTCAAAGTTTTGCAGGGCCTGGTGGATTAAGAGTCGGACCTAGATCTTCAAGGCCAGCGCGTGCAGATCTTCTAATGCCTGAACATAGATGATCAGACATGCGTGGTAGATGTTCTCGATTCCTGTTGACGTTTGGTGTGTAATGGAGACAGGCAGGCAGCCAGCTGCCGTGCAGGTTGTTAGAGAGGAGATGGATACTTCCATCTAATGTCCCATTGCCCCTGGAAATGCTGATATGTATTCAGACACAGCGTTTGTTGGGATGTAGAGCAGGAACCGAAGGTGCCAACCGTTATGTTTTTGCCATGTTAATTGTATGCACATTTATGGTCACTTAATTTATTTTCCTACAAAAAAAAAAACACTCAGGAATGTCAACCTAGGCAGAGCAAATATCACTAGTGACGTTGCGTGATTTACTGATTCCATCAAATGGCTAGAGATTTAGAAATGTGCTTTTAACCGGCGGCCAGACATCAACATGGATGTGTTCAGTTACAAAGGAGAAGGCATCATGTCCAGAAGTTGCCATCTGGTGTTCTTTCTTTCTCTGCATATTCAGCACAATGGCGAGCTTGGGGGACTGCCCAGAACGAAACCTTCTGATGCCGAAACTTCTACCACCTCTAAAAATGCCTTTGAACAGAAGTTTTGCTTGTGTATTTTCAACAATACTTATTCATTCAGCCCTCTAAAATTCATGGACATACGCCAGATAAACTAGAGCTAAATCATTTATTTCCCACGATGTCATGGTGTGTAGAGGACATCATAGAACAGAAGCCTTCTAGGGCATTTATTTCACACAGGTGTCATGATGTATGTGGACATCACAGACCAGAAGCCTTCTAAGGCATTATTTCACACAGGTGTCATGACGTATGTGGACATCACAGACCAGAAGCCTTCTAAGGCATTATGTCACACAGGTGTCATGATGTATGAGGACATCATAGAACAAAGCCTTCTAAGGATTTATTCACACAGGTGTCATGATGTATGTGGACATCATAGAACAGAAGCATTGTAAGGACTTTATTTCACCAGGTGTCATGATGTATGAGGACATAGAACAGAAGCATTGTAAGGACTTTATTTCACACAGGTGTCATGATGTATCAGGACATCATAGAACAGAAGCTTTGTAAGGACTTTATTTCACACAGGTGTCATGGTGTATCAGGACATCATAGAACAGAGCCTTCTAAGGCCTTATTTCACACAGGTGTCATGATGTATCAGGACATCATAGAACAGAAGCCTTGTAAGGACTTTATTTCACACAGGTGTCATGATGTATGAGGACATAGAACAGAAGCATTGTAAGGATTTATTTCACACAGGTGTCATGATGTATCAGGACATCATAAAACAGAAGCATTGTAAGGCTTTATTTCACACAGGTGTCATGATGTATCAGGACATCATAGAACAGAAGCATTGTAAGGACTTTATTTCACACAGGTGTCATGATGTATCAGGACATCATAGAACAGAAGCTTTGTAAGGACTTTATTTCACACAGGTGTCATAATGTATCAGGACATCATAGAACAGAAGCCTTCTAAGGCCTTTATTTCACACAGGTGTCATGATGTATCAGGACATCATAGAACAGAAGCCTTCTAAGGCCTTTATTTCACACAGGTGTCATGATGTATCAGGACATCATAGAACATCCTCTGAGACACTTACTTCCTACAGATGCCACGGCATATGAGAACATCATAGCACCCATGTCCTTCAAGACATTGGCTTCCTGTTTTGATGTGGTTTATGGCTACATCATTCATTTGTGCTGTGTGTGAGGACAGTGTGGAACAAAGGTGTCGAGGCATTGGTTTCCTTCCTAGTGCAGGTGATGAGGCATGGGGACATTGCAGGACAGAAGTTCTGTGAGGCGTTGGGTTTTTGTTTCCCCCTGATGGCGTTGTGTGCAGAAACATCTTAGAGCAGAAGCCTTTGATGCGTTTCTTTCATGCTTCCACCAGGTGCTGTAGGTGTGGGAGGGATGGGGGCCAGGAGGGATGGGGGGGTAGGTAGATGGTGAGAGTGGTGTAGGTCATTGATAGACATCAGGTATGTCTGTAGTGTGTCCAGGTAATAAATTGTGCTCAGAGTTCGTGTTTCGGACTGTTCAGTGTGAATGACTGATTCTGTATTCCCGTGTATTCGTAATAGTTACTTCTGGAATTTTTATGATGTAGTCATAGTGGATGTTGGTGTTTGCAATGGTTTGAGGGTAGCTGTAACAATGATTTGTTATGGTAGATCTGTAGCACTGTATCTTTGTTTCTGTTTTTCGTTACCACCAGTGTTATTCTAGAGGTATGCAGTGGTGTTAGATGAACTGTAGCATGTTTTGTCCTGTTTGGTCAGCAGTTCTTCAGGACTGATTCAGTACTTTTTTTTTTTGCCTGACATTTTCACACATTCATGAATGTTTCATGTTTTTATGATCCATGTTTTATCACCAAACCACCAAATCAATTTTCTTGAATGGTTCACGAACTCGTGAAACTGGGGCGCTGTTCGAAAAATGTTGATTAAAAAGTAAAACCCTGCAAGTCCAAAGTGTGCCAGATTTTGTTAAAAAAATCTGGCTGTGCATACATCTTGATGTGCTTGGGTCAGTGTTTATGGCTGACCATCATAGTCACTCTGCAAACAATGAAGATTAGAAGACGGATGTGAACATCAAAGCAGGCTCACTTGTCTTGGTCACATGAGTCATTGTCATATCAGTTCCAAAACTGATTTCAGTACATCCATAGTCATAACAGTTGTTTGAGTCACTGTTACGGATTTAGCAATGTCTTGGTCCTTAAACCATCCACCATCATGAGTAAAAAGACTTAAGGTATTGATTTTGCCAGTCATGTCTGATACAGAGTTGAAAAAATAATGGTGTAAAACTTTTTGGGATTGTTTTAAGCACATTGCCAATTACCGCATTTTAGATATTCATTCAACCCTTCAACAATGATTTGATGGAAATGAAAGGAAAGTCACCCCCGATGAACTGATTGGTAGTGAAGGGGAAATAGCAGGTAGATGTATTGGTTGTTAAGAAGTTTAAATGACTGAAATTTTGAGTTCCCAGTTACTTTTAAAAGATACATATTGTATGGGAGAAAACTGTATTGATCTGTGATAGGTAAATTCTTCATGAAGGCAAAACAGGGGCCAAAGAAACGATGAGATTCATCAAGACACTGAGGGAGGGGGAGAGAAAGACCCACCCTTTTCGCTAGTTAGAGTTCCATTGTGGACATGTAGAAGGTATTCTTCACTTCCTTTTGATGGGATGGGCCCTCTGCTTCCTGTTCATGGGTAGCCTGCCTGCCACACTTCACCGCTGATCTTGTTGAACTGGCTGATGGGAGGACTGCACTTAATGTAAAATATCTTTATGCCAGAATGTTGTAGCAGCATCACCACAGTCTTTTCCACAGTTTTAAGGACAATGAAAGTCTAGACTTCTTCTCTTTGGGGGTAAGCACACAAATCTGGTGTCTGGTAATTTCGCTCGTCTGTCCGGTGCTAGGGGAGATTACTGTTGACGTTTGGCCTGTACTCTGAAGAACTGCTGACCGGTATGTAAGATTCCAGTGG
Source organism: Conus canariensis (assembly GCA_033310375.1). Classification (NCBI taxonomy): domain Eukaryota; kingdom Metazoa; phylum Mollusca; class Gastropoda; order Neogastropoda; family Conidae; genus Conus; species Conus canariensis. The sequence continues at coordinate 25,597,831 of CM065746.1, read as the reverse complement.
GTGGCTAGCTAGCTGTGTCAGTGTGAGGAGAATTGAAGACGCTGTGTGACCCCCCCTTGCAGGTTTGATCACCGTAATGGGGAGAAAAGGTGAGACGGAACAGTGGGGCGATGCGATGATTTTTCATGCTGTACTGACCTCTCCAGGCTTTGTGCATCCTGCTCTGCCTCCTCCTTCCCTCTCCCCTCTCCTTGAATTAGTTGATCTGACCACCACTAACTCTCTTCTGCTGACCAGTTATCAGTCATCTTTTTAACAAAGAGGCCGTCGTCTGGCTCTGTTCTTTTTTTGTGTGTGTGTATGTGTGTGTGTACAGTTCAGAGAAGTCATTCAAAATTTGGGGATTATGTTGCCCAGTTTTATCTTCTTCTTTTTTTTATTGTATTGTTGTTGCTTTTTGGTTAAAAGTTTATTGTTCACGTCTGAAATTCAATGTTTCTTTATTCATTTAAAAGAAAAAGATTTTTTTTTTTTCAGTATTTGCCATTATGTATAATGATTGGCAGCAGAGATGACTGTGTAGTTTTCCGAGTCAGATTGGAGATGTTCCTCCATTTATGTATTTATTTTTATATCATAAAGAACGCGTTTCATTGACCGTTGAAAGCTATCATCATAATTTTGCCCAAGTAGTATATATCGCTGATTGTAAGACTTGCCACCATTTTGGTGAAAGAAAGAACCCTTGCTTAAAGCTGTCTGTATTCCTTCTCTCTTTCATTCGTATAACTCAGACTTTTAATCCTTGAGTAATGCCTTCCTTTTTATATTACGTTGACATTCACGCTGAAATAGCTGTCATTGATAGAGAATGTGTGCATGCACTATGTGTAGTCTGTTGAATGTCCGGATCTTGTTATGGTGATTATTTGAAAACCAAAAGGGGAGGGTGGGGGGGGGGGGGGGGGAATGTATTGGTTTTTGTATGTAATTGAAGTGTAATGCAGCATGGGGTCCTTTGATTGATTCTAACAGGCATGTACGTTGTGAATGATGCTCAATTCAAAGTCTGTTGTGGGTACAGGTAAAAGAATTGTTTGGAAGACATGGATGGTGTGTACGTGTGTGTGTGTGTGTGTGTGTGTGTGTGTGTGTGTGTGTGTGTGCGTGTGTGTGTGTGTGTGCGTGCACACAAGGCTACAAGTATCTGGATCAAAGCCTGCATGAATGTGCATACATGTGTGTGTGTGTGTGCTTGTGTGTGTGTGTGGACACAAGCCCTTGTTTATTTGGATCAAAGTCTGCATGAATGTGCATGCATATATTTCTTAACAGTGTATTGGCATTTTCAACAGTTGTTACATTTTTCTTTTCCACATTGGCTTTCATGTATGCCTAATTGGATGTAAATGTGTGTGCGCATGTAGGGTTGAGCGTGTTTGTGTCTGTTTGTTTTTTATGATTAATGCAGTTATTTTATGTTTTTGACTTGTTTGTATGTGTTTGTATTTCCAAGAGTGTGTGTGTGTAAATGTGTCTGTCTGTCTGTGTGCATGCACATGTGTGTGTGGGTGTGGGTATGCATGCACATTTGTGTGTGTGTGCGTTTTTCATGTGAATGTGTGTATGTGTGTGCGTGTTCTTTTTGTTCATATGTGTGTATTCATTGTGTCCATATATGTGTGTGTGTACACATCTGCATGTGTGAGCTTCAGAAGAAAGAAAAGAGTCCCAGGAAGCTGCTTTTTATACTTCATTTGTATTCATCTATTTGATCTTCAAAGTAACTTCTGACGCCAATCTCTGTATGATGTTTCCATCCAGTTTCCCAGTTCACTCACAAGTTGGTGAACATTCTCATATTTAATTGAGTCAGTGATGAAATGCGTTCTCTTCACCCCTTGCCATGGCCCTCACCTGGCTCCTCCTCCTGCCTGCCTTTCCTTACACATCCAGTTATTCTTATCAGGCCTTCATCTTCCTCCCCCCCCCCACCCACCCCCACCCCCCCCCGCCCACATCCCACCCCCTCCCACCCTTTCCAAACTGGAATAACTGCAGACGCAGGCTGCTTGTTTGCTGTGTGTTGCGCTAAACCTAAACCCGTGTGAGTGGGCGCGAAGGTTGAACGGCGGGGGAATGGCAACAAGGTTTTGTCAGGTATGTCGGTTGTCCACTTCCCAGCGGATTTCCTCATTTTTTCAGCTTTTTTTTTTTTTTTTTTTTTTTTGCTGCTGGAAATCTTTTGAACCCCCCACACACTCACACATGCAGACACACACACACACACACACACACGCATGCATGTGCGTGCGCTTCTCAGCAATTTTTTTTTTTTTTCAATCTTTTTTAAATTGTTTTCGCTCTCTGCCCCATTCCGTTCTCCAGACTCTTCCCCTCTTTCTGTGTCCCTCTTTGCCACAAGATGTCCTTCATTCAGGGCTCCAGCGTCTCTGCCAATTCACGAATTTCAGCAAAATGTTCAAAATAGAATCCTTGGAAAAGGAAATTGTCAACAGAATGAAAAAAAAAAATCATTAGAGAAGAAAAGAAAATTGCACAGCACTGGTTTGTTAGCAGCCAATACTGATGTCACAAAATCTTGTGTTTACCTTGATGAAGGCAAAGAAATTGCACAGTGTAAGGAACCTTTAATATGCATACATACTTCTGTGAGTGTGCATGCATCAGCAAGACATTGAAAACATGAGAGATGGGCTGCAGCTGTATGAACAATTGGTCCCAGCTGTAGCTGGACCAAAAAGTAGAGGATAAACCACTCAGTGCTTAACAGTCAGACTGCTCCATTTTGAAAGCAAGTTTCACAAGTTTGTGGTAGGGAGGGAGTGCACCCTCACACCAGAAGCCTACCCCCACCCCCACCCCTCCCCCTAAAGGTCAGTTACTTTTGCTTGTCCTGTATGGGAACACTGTTTTCTTCTCCCCCTCCACCCCCTCTTTTTTTTTTTTATACTAGTGTTGAATCCCCCAAAAGTATTGAATGATTACACTTTTCCCCCTTTTTTGTTGTTGTTGTTTTTTTTTTTTACACATATTCCCCATCCCTTATTTATTCTCTTTGTTTGTGCCCCCAGCACCCTGTTTATGACCTTGACACCTCCTCTGCAGCCCCCCCTCCCTCCCTTCCTTTCTGTCTCTTTTTGTTTGTCTGTCTATCCGTCTGTCTCTATCTGTCTCTGCCAGTCTGGCTGTCTATCTGTCTCTCTCTCTTACTGTCTTCCCTCCTGCCCATTTTTTCCTACACACACACACACACACACACACACACACACACCTCTTACTCTGATTTTTCATGCATTCTGAATGTCCAGGCTATAAACAGATGCAGCTACCACACTGGAAGCAGCCAGTCAGTAGACTTTTATGAAACTAAGGAACCAGCGTTTGAAGTTTGACTTTTTTCCTTCATCATTTAGCAATTTCACATTCAGATCCTTGCGGCTTTGTCTCTGACATAGAGAGAGCCGCAACTCAACAAAGATTCTTAGTTCATCCAGGTCGCTTCATCGATGTCAGTTCCTATTTCTTTTTTCTTTTTTTTTTCATTTCAAAAATAAATTTTGTATCCCTGCAAAATGTCATCATAAGTCAACTCTGTAACTTCACCGCTGGTTATATTTTCAAAGCAATCTATCTCTGGGAACACTGAGATACTGCTGCCCTCACTGCTCAGAGAACTTCAGCATCCATCATTTGGAAAGATTGGCTTGTTTTCATCGTAAAAAAAAAAACATCCAATCAAATTCATTTTTGGCTCTGACTGTTGGCAGCTTCACACCACACACAACCTTGCTAAAATGTCACTGGTTCCAGTAATGGAGGCGACTAATGCTTGTACTGTATACACAGCTCTGGCTTCTGTTGCCACGGAGTACACTGCCGTCATTTACTCTTGTGTAGCGCCACTTTCTTGGTGTAGCTAGCTGTTTTCAATGCTGTTTCATGTAGTTAATCAACCACTAGGAAGTAGATTTTTTTTTTCCTTAAAAAGTTTGCGGATACAGATAACATTGCTGCGTGTTTTACAGTCTGGAAATTGTAGTAAAAAAGTTTGCGGATACACATGATATTGCTGTGTGTTTTACAGTCTGAAAATTGTGGTAAAAATTTTGCGGATGCAGATAACATTGCTGTATAGTCTGGAAATTGTGGTAAAAAATTTGCGCATACAGATAATATTGCTGTGTGTTTCACAGTCTGAAAATGGTGGTAAAAAGTGTGCGCATACAGATAATAATCATTGCTGTGTGTTTTATGGTCTGGAAATCGTAAAAAGTTTGCAGATGCAGATAATATTGCTGTATGGCCTGGAAATAGTGGTAAAAAATTTGCGCATACAGATAATATTGCTGTGTGTTTTACAGTCTGAAAATTGTGGTAAAAAGTTTGTGGATACAGATAACATTACTGTGTATTTTTATAAAAGTCTGGAAACTGTGATACAAGCATGATTGGGGGATAGGAAGTGGTGAGAAAGTAGGTGTAAGGAGGCTTAATGTGTATGCATCTTCCTTTCTTTTTTTTTTTCTTTTTTTTTTTCTAAATGGTAGTGAACTTTTGCATGTGTTTGTAAAGCCCATCTACAGTACGTATTCAAATCTGTCCTCAAGGGGTGCAGTCCAGGCTGCTTGTGTTCTGTTTCACTCGGCCTCCATTTGTGTAACAGCATGCTTGTTATCATTCAGAGAACAGATACAACTCTTGAGTTTCCCTCTTTATGGTTGTGTTTTATGCAGAAGATGTGGATTGGTGTCCTTGAAGTGCCGGATATAGGCCGAGTTTCTGGGATTGTTGATTTTATGAATGGAATTTTATTTATCATAATTTACCAGTTTCATAGCACATGTTTTGAAGATCCAGGATGAAGGTAAAGAAAAGAAAACAGAAACAAAATGGGAAAAAAATCAACATGTCCTAGCTCAGGGAAAGAAGTCCACATGGAGTTGGAATCGTATATGGATCCATCTTGTTTATAATTTAATAGTGTTTTAGGTATTTTATGTAGGTCTATAATGATGTTTTTTTTTCCCATTTGATTTGATTGCATATTGTTATTTTATCTTGTTTAAGTTCTTTCATTTGTTATGGTTCAAATTTCTGTGCACAAGAGTTAAAAAGATGATAATTTTTTTGTTTGTTGTTGTTTTCTGATTAGGATACAGACTTGTTGCTTACAGATTGACCTTTAGTGTGTGTGTGTGGATGAAGGCAAGGATATGCATTGAGGGGAGGGTGAAGGTGGTGAGTCCCAGACAGTGTCACTATGTGCTCAGGTGGGGCTGGCAGTCTGCTCTCCGCTGGGCATGATACCCAGCCCTGGGCGGGCTTTGGCTGGCATGGGCTGTGTTCTGATCTTTGGTGCCTATGTCTGTGATTCATGTGTAGCCCTTCATGTGTAGCCCTTCATGTGTAGCCCTTCGCTGTAGTTGTTGAAGTATGCAAGTGTCTTGATGTCATCGCACTCACCTTTCACCCACACACTTTGAGTGTTCAGACGCGGGCACACATACATTACACACACAAACACACACACACACACACACACACACACACACACGCACACACACACACACACATGAACACACACACATACACGAACACACACACATTTTGACATAGAAACACACACTTGCATACACACATGAAACACAGACTCACACGGTAATGTGTAAGCACACGCATGCAAGCACACACACACACACACACACACACACACACACACACACACACACACACACACACACACACTCTTTTATACACACATGTAAGCACACTTCTGCTTAAGCTGTTGTAAGATTTGCGGAAAACAAGAATCTCTACTACACCTGCCATGTAGTCCACCCACAACTAGTTACTGTGATTTGCTTTCTTTTGTTCTTCATATTTGTCTGTCTCATTATGTTAACATCTTTATACATCCCCACTTTAACTGTACAGTGGGAAAAAAAAAAAGGGTACGACAGTGTAACACCCTGTGTTTGTCAGCAAAGAGGGGTTAGTATAACTGATGTACTATGTATGCCAGCAATCGGGGGGGCAATGTTCATGCATGTGGGCAATAAAACTGAGGAGGAGGAGGAGGATGAATCATCAACGAAGGGTTTTCTTTGTTGCAGGCACATTTTCCTCTTCGACAAGGTGATGCTCATGTGTAAGGCAAGGGTGAGTACAGGGGGCGCCATCAGTCCCGTCTCCTCCTAATTGTTGGTGTCTGTGTTGTTTGGATTTCCCATGGAGCACATGTTCATTCAGGCCTTGGTGGTTCTGCCGGTGGTCATTGTGTGTGTGTGTGTGTGTGTGTGTGTGTGTGTGTGTGGTTATGAAAACTGCACAGAAAGGTAGTGTGTGTGTTGAATAGGCCATGTTATGTTCTAGATATTATGGAAGATACATATTTGAAACTACAGGAAATTGTGTTCAGTTTAGAAGAAAATCAGCTATGGAAATAACATAGAAGGTTGAGGTGGAATGGGTTAGAGTGACCTGCATGTGTGTGTGTAGGGGTGGGGGTGGGTGATGTAGGGAGAGGTGAGGGTGTGTGTGGAATATTGTGGAGAGAGAGGCTGGCGTAGGGTGGGGGATAGTAATCAGATCAAGAATTTTCTTACCCCCTCACTCTTCATTTCCTTAGGGAACAGAGTAGGTACATCATATGTTGACAATTGATTCAAAGTACCTTGGACAGGTATGTGTCAGGCGTTAACAGAATTCTCATGATTTTCATAGGTCTGCTGTTGATCTCGAATCATGGAGAATACGATTCCTTCTTCTTTGGGTTTTTTTTTTTTTTTTTTGCTCCTCAGCTAAAAATCCAAAATTCAAAATTAGTGAGAAAGATTTGTTTTTAACATACGTAACTGTGCTTTGTTTTAACCTATCATTAATATATCCACACTCCATCTTTGTGTAGACAGAGTGAGTGATCAGTTTGTCCATGCAGCCTTTCGCTTTAAAATTCCCAGTGATTGTCATGTCTGAAACTGAAAATTTAGTAGTTTTGTTATCTTTTTTTTTAAGGATGTAATTGATTGTTAAGATAAACAAAATGACTAAACAAGACATAATACAGTACCATGACTTTTAATTATTTCTTCCAATCCTCCGAAGAAAGTAAAAAAGAAGGGTTTAGCTTGAGCAAAATCAGGGCTGCGTTACCTTGTGTTTATGTGTAGGATTTGTCTTTTAATGCTGTGTTTTATTTTTTCCCTCTCTCTTTCCTCTGACTGTTTTTTTTTAACATTGTTATTTAGATTTTGTGAACAAACTTGTTGATTTTTGGTCCAAATTTTGGTTTGTCTTGCTCATATTCTCTCTCTCTCTCTCTCTCTCTCTCTCTCTCTCTCTCTCTCTCTCTCTCTCTCTCTCTCTCTCTCGATTGAGGTATGTAGTTTCTGATTATTGACTGAATAAATTGGCATTGTGTGCAGTACCATTTCAAACTGAATGCAAGCTACAGCTAATTTGCTAGAACTGTGTGAATTGTAGAGGCCAAGTCAGTATCAAAGAATGGCACAGACTGCCTTCGCTTTCAGTCTGATTTGCGCTTCTGACTCAGTTCCCTTATTCTGTAGCCAAACGCTGAGCAAGACACTCCTTTCAGTTATTTTGCTGTGTCACCACGTCTCTAAGTGATGCTGTCCAGGGCTCAGTGACTGGATTGTTCCAGAGCCAGAGGATGAAGGCTTGCTGGAATGGGAATGGGAGTGGGAGGCAGATCGGCCACTGCTCAAACAGGATTCTCCTCTTTGTTGACCCCACATCATCCTGGAGTTGGAGAGACCTCTCCCATCTGGACAAATTCGAGATGGACAACCAGTCACAAATTCGCGAGTTCATACATCAGAGTGATTGGGCGATCTTTTGTCAGTCTCAAGGATGGATGTTTTCACATCATCGCCCATCCATGAAGCCCACCGCTGGTTTCTGTGGTGTATGTGGAGACAAGGTGTGTGCCACTTCCAGGCCCTCCCTTTGAGTCTGTCCATCTGTCCCTTCCTCTCAGTCATGGTGGTGTCCTAGGCCGGACGGGAGTTGATCCAACGATCTGTCTCCATGAAAGGATGATCTTTGCCTCCCCTTGCATACATCTTCTATTCCCTGTGGTATACACATTTTGCCTGTTGTGGCAATCATCCCTTTTTTCTTTCTCACGTCCACATACAGGTTATCCCAGGGCATGTGTTTTCTTCCTGCACACTGTCATGTCTGGTCACACTTGGGCAATTACTTAGAGCCTGCTTTCTCCTTTGCATGGGAGCGTGTTGCCTGTGGCATGCACATAATGCTCTTTACTCATGCACCTTACCCTGTGATGCACGTTCTTTATCTCAGATTGCTCTTTCACTGCCCGTTAGTCGTATTGTGTACATTTCATTGTCGTGCAACACATATGCATGTTTGCCTGGCATGCTGCGTCTTAGCGTTCATACTGCACCTGTATTCATTAACTTTATACGACATGCGGTGTGTAGGTGACAGCAATACAGCTGATCCCTTGGCCGTGTATGATGGCAGTTGTAAACGAATGTCATGTGTGTACGTCTACCAGTGGGTGGATGCAAGCATGTTTGATATTCAGCTTCAGATGTCATCTTAAGGAACCTTTAGAAAAAAAAAAAAAAGACAGAGATGGTATTTTCAATGCAAAGAGCTTACAACAAGGAATGTCAGGTCATTATCGTGTTGGGCAGTCAAAATTTCATGTCTTTTTTTCCTGCCTCAACAGCTTTTTGGTATTAGCTAACAATATTTAACAGCATACTTTGTGAAAGTTCATGTTTTACACTTCGTGTTGACATATAGCACTGGGCTTTAACTTTTGTATTAAGAGGTAAAAATTAAAAAAAAAGAACTCCTCTGTCACCAGGGAAATCAATACGTTATGCAACATCAGTCACAAAAGAGTTAAGCACACTCTGTCATAAACTGGATACTGCGACGTGCTTTCCTGCCTTGCGCTTGAGTATTTCTTCTTTACTCTTAGCCCTTACACAGACCAGGGAACGGGCATGCGCATGGTCCCGAACATTGCATGCATTGCTTTTTGCATGTATGCATTGTCTCTTGGCTTTCGCTCCTTGTCTTGTGATATACATGCCTCATGTTATCCTGCATGTGTTCGTATAGTCTGTGCCTTCTCTCCTGTTCTAGAGGTGTGCATATGCTTTTCCATCGTGTGTCTGAGAACACTCTTAGTGCTACCTCTTTGCCTGGAGGCTGCCTTGCTCTTGCTTTCTTTCATGATTCACCACAGTAATACACAGTTTCTGTTGCCATTGTGATTCATCTGGTCGTGTCACTTGCTGTTTTTCTTATATGGGGGGGGGGCTGTGCTGACGTGTTAACTTCGGTACATGACTTGTCCTGGAGCATGCGCCTCATGTTTGCGGCTATGCGCGCGACGTCTTGGCACGTGGGCTTCATGTTTGTGCCTGTGCACGTGACTTGATGTGGTGCGTATGCCCTACGTTGGAGGTTGTGCGCATGACTTGCTTTGGAGCGTGTGCCTCATGTTTGTGACTGTGCGTGACTTGTCGTGGCACGTGGGCCTGATGTTTGTGGCTGTGCTATTCCTTGACGAGGTGCATATGCTTTTTGTTGGCTGCTATGCACACGACTTGCCTCATTTCTTAGACTTGACCTTCGTGCCCTCCTTACCTTGTTGCGCTCATCGTCTTCTTTCTCTCACTGCGCTTTTGCTTCCTTTCTAGTCAAGTGCGCTATACCTAGCTGCGCCTTGTACATGCTTTACTTCACATCGTTTCCACTCATGGTATATGTCGCCTGCAGCACCTTGAAGTTTCTGGTAAATGCGCAGTCTCACTGTCAACAGCCTGTCTACTCTCCGCTTTGGTGCATTCTCATGCTTTCTGAACGTGTGGTAGGCACTCTGCCGTAGACGCCCACCATTTTGAGGCACTCCCCTTTTCCTCCACCTGTGTCTGCTTGGAATTTGTCACCAGTTTGGCATCCACTTCAAACTCGGAAGCGGGAGGAGGCGGAGAGGGAGAGGGGTAGTTGTCAGTCAACACACTGTCCATCATGTCCCTTCGCTAGCCCACACAGAGATGAGGGTTTCTGCCAGTTTGGCGGTATTCCAGCACTCAGAGCCTCTGCAATGTGTCACGGACACTGCCTTCTGGTGATCATCAGATCTCTTCATCAGTCTTTATCTGAGTGACTTCGGACTCACCGGGGCTAACGGTGCCAGGGGCATTTTCTTCATCGCGTTTCCAGCAGGGGTAATCTCCCCTCAGACCCTGTGCCCTCTGCCTTGTATTTCGAATTCTGCATTCAGTTTGATGTAGTACTACATGTGATGTCAGAATGGGGACGTTTTGAATGATACTTCCAGTTTGGCCGATTCTCACCCATCCTTTCCAAACTGTTTTCCACTGGTCTGTCATGCGACTCTCACTTGATGGGCCATAGAATAAGAGAATGGACATCGAAGCATGCAGTAAACCAGAAATCTGGAGACAGTTTTTGGCGTTCTCAGTTATTGTGTTAACTGCGAAATTCCGCCAAACAGAGGTAGTAAACTGGTTTTAGCTTGCATTCAGTTTGATATGGTAAGCACAGTTAGCGAAAGAGGGAGTATGAATAAACTTTCTCCGGGTTTAACCAGTTTTATTGGACCTTTGTTTTTGTAAGCATTTGCAATTCTTGCACGTTTGCACACCAATATTAACAGTGTGCAGATTTGTTCTCCAGAGATTTTTTTCTTTTCTGTTTTGTGTGTGTGTGTGTGTGTGTGTGTGCAAATTTTGGTTGGTTTGGTTGTCGTACTTACTATATAATTAATCCACACTATGATTATATGTAATCATTTAATGTTGCACTTGACAAATAATGGATTCATGCCATGATCATTTGTAATGCTTTATGTGATGGTGATCGTTCATTCTATCCCAGAGCACCATGCACATTTAATTCTGCCACTCGATGATTTGTTTAGGTTCTTTTGTTGTTGTTGTTTTAGTATTGTTTGATATTGGCTAGACCCTAAGATATTAGGTGTTCTTGTCACTTGTAGACTAGGTACTTTCGTTTTTTAACAGAGTTCAAGTCTGTGTAAGCGCTAGAGTTGGTGTGAGAAAGTGTGTGCACTCATGTTGTGCATTATAATTGATAAGGTTGCCTTACCCTCCCCCTCCCCACCACCATCCATCCCTTTCATTTTTTTTTGGTAGTAATTTATAGTCAGATCTTTCTGTGTGTCGTAAAGGTATCTTCTCTTTTTTTTTTCTTGTCGAAAGTGGTGCTACAGTTAAAAGACAAATACCTTATCATCATGATTATTTTTTTAATTTATTATCGTCATCAGTATTGCATGTAATAGTAAGAATTACATTTACTTCCTCAGGGTGTTTTTGTGAAACAAATTCATAAAAATTACAGTACCTGGGTGTGTTCTTTTAAGAAACAGTAATATCGTCATCATTATTGCATATAATGGTAAGAATTACATTTACTTCCTCAGGGTGGTTTTTTTTTTGTGAAACAAGTTCATGAAAATTATAGTATCTGGGTTTTTTTCTATCAAGAAACAGTGATTGTTTGTGAGTCAGATGTGTTATAATGAGTACTGTTTGGTGGTGTACGGGTCACAAGTTGTGATGGTGGTTTGATGTGTCGTAACTGATGTGGTTTGTGTTGTTCGTCTGGTGAGCAGTGATGTGCTGGTCATGTATGGTTGTGTCTGTGTGACCAGCCCCCATTCTCTGATTGTGTCCTTTTTTTTTTTTCTCTTCACCCATTTGTAGATGGTGGACAAAATCTTGTGGGTAAGCTCATCTTGTGCCATATTGTTTTCTCCTGCTCCAACACTGATTTCCCTGTGGCTTGTGTCCTGTCGGGTTGTGTTCCTGTGGTGCCACCTATCAGTGGTCTTGGGTTCTGATGCGATGTAGAATTCTGTTTTGTTTTGTGTTTTTTTTTTCTTTCTGTGTTAGTGTAGTGATTTGTGGAGTATGTTTTTGTGGTTGTGTACTCGCTTTTTACGCCATTTAAAAAAGCAAACAAACAAACAAACAAAAACTTGTTTTTGATAAGTTAGGTTGGCCAGTGTAAGTATGATTGCTGAAATCTGTCATTAGTGTCAATAGGGTTTATGAACACACACAAAGAATTGTGATGAAATGTTATGGATATTGCTGCCATTTGTTCCATTATAGAAACAAGTGTTGTGGGTTCCTTGAGCAAGCTGCAGTTGTCGGCAGTTGTTGGTCCATACAGAGAGTAAACATCTAATCCTGGTGTGATGTCTGATCCACCATTACCACCAGGCTTTACGCTCTTTGAGAAATTAGAGGGTTTTCGTCCACACTTCAAACACATGAAGGTATAGTCCACTTTCAGCTCAGCTACAGAGAGGACGCTTCAGAGTTGGAAAAATCAGTGCTAGCCCTGACAGTTGCACAATATACAGGTGAAATAAAGTTGGTAGGATTCTGTATGCTGAAAGATACATAAGCAGTTTCCATGATTTACATCGTTAGTGGATTAGCTTGTTCCACATGAGAAGCAGTGATAAAGAAACTTATAAGAATTCTTAAACTGTTCTGAAGCGTATGCAGCAATGGCGTGTCTTGTTTCCAAAAATTACTTTCAGATTGTTGATGCCTATCATGGGAGGCTGTGAGTAATGGCAGGCTGGAACTTTTTCAGATCTGTCAGCTTGTGATTTTGTCGCCTAAAGGAAGTCCCCTCTGCTTAGTGGAACTCGACAGTGACAGAACAAAAGAGCTGAAGTAATGGTAACCAGCGGGGAAGAACAGACCTGAAAAAGAGTTATTCTCTACTGTAAATAAAAGAACCACTGCCTGAAAATTGTATTCGAAGCCATTTGGTAATATAATGAAATTCAGTTGTAGATGAACAACTTCCAGAAACAGTGATGACCAAAGGTGAATGAACCACTCCAAAAATGCTGACAAGCGATAAAGAAGGAACCAGTCTTAAAATCATGACGGGCAGTCGTGAATTTTAGCACTCCAAAATGATGGCAAGTGACAACGAAAGAAGCATTCCTAAAGTAGCGACAAACAGTAGTGGAAAAGACGCTGTTGACATGTTGTTGTTAGTGAGAGACATTCTCTTGAAATGATAATACTCAATAGTGAAAGAACCTCTTCCTTGAATTAATGATAATAAGTAGTAAAAGTATCTCATCCTGCAATACAATAATGATAAGTAGGAACAGAACCTCGTTCTGAAACACTGATGATGAATGGCGACAGAACCTCATCCTGAAAGATGATGAATAGTGAAAAAAAAAACTCATCCTGAAATACGGATGAAAAAGAAAATATATATAGGAAAGAACCTCTTCCTTAAATAATGAGTATGGTGTAGTGAAAGTATCCCGTTCTGAAATAATGATAGGTCATGCAAGATCCTGTTCTGTAATAATGATGGAATGATGATAAGTTGTAAAGGAAGAATCTCATCCTAAAATACTTACGATAGATAGTGACAGCTCCTCATAGTGATAATTAATGGTGAAAACTTCATCCTGGAAGACTGATGATAGTGGAAGAGCCTCAACCTGAAGTAATGATGATGAAGAATGAAAGAAATCATTCTGAAGTAAAGATAATGAATAATGAAAAATTATGAATAATCCTCATCCTAAGTTAATGATGATAAATCGTAAAAAATCCTCATCTTGAAGTAATGATGATAAATAATGAAAAATCCTCATCACGAAGCACTGATGATAAATAATGAAAAATCCTCATCGTGATGTAATGATGGTAAATAATGAAAAATCCTCATCGTGATGTAATGATGGTAAATAATGAAAAATCCTCATCACGAAGTAATAATGATAAATAATGAAAAATCCTCATCATGTAGCAATGATGATAAATAATGAAAAATCCTCATCATGAAGCAATGGTGGTAAGCAATGAAAAATCCTCATCATGAAGCAATGGTGGTAAGCAATGAAAAATCCTCATCATGAAGCAATGGTGGTAAGCAATGAAAAATCCTCATCATGTAGCAATGATGATAAATAATGAAAAATCCTCATCACGAAGCAATGATGATAAATAATGAAAAATCCTCATCATGTAGCAGTGATGATAGATAATGAAAAATCCTCATCATGTAGCAGTGATGATAGATAATGAAAAATCCTCATCATGTAGCAGTGATGATAAATAATGAAAAATCCTCACCACGAAGCAATGATGATAAATAATGAAAAATCCTCATCATGTAGCAGTGATGATAGATAATGAAAAATCCTCATCATGTAGCAATGATGATAAATAATGAAAAATCCTCATCATGTAGCAGTGATGATAGATAATGAAAAATCCTCATCATGTAGCAATGATGATAAATAATGAAAAATCCTCATCATGTAGCAATGATGATAAATAATGAAAAATCCTCATCATGTAGCAGTGATGATAAATAATGAAAAATCCTCATCATGTAGCAATGATGATAAATAATGAAAAATCCTCATCATGTAGCAGTGATGATAGATAATGAAAAATCCTCATCATGAAGCAATGATGATAAATAATGAAAAATCCTCATCATGTAGCAATGATGATAGATAATGAAAAATCCTCATCATGAAGCAATGATGATAAATAATGAAAAATCCTCATCATGTAGCAATGATGATAGATAACGAAAAATCCTCATCATGAAGCAATGATGATAAAATAATGAAAAATCCTCATCATGTAGCAATGATGATAGATAACGAAAAATCCTCATCATGAAGCAATGATGATAAATAATGAAAAATCCTCATCATGTAGCAATGATGATAGATAACGAAAAATCCTCATCATGAAGCAATGATGATAAATAATGAAAAATCCTCATCATGAAGCAATGATGATAAATAATGAAAAATCCTCATCATGAAGCAATGATGATAAATAATGAAAAATCCTCATCATGAAGCAATGATGATAAATAATGAAAAATCCTCATCATGAAGCAATGATGATAAATAATGAAAAATCCTCATCATGAAGCAATGATGATAAATAATGAAAAATCCTCATCATGAAGCAATGATGATAAATAATGAAAAATCCTCATCATGTAACAATGATGATAAATAATGAAAAATCCTCATCATGTAGCAATGATGATAAATAATGAAAAATCCTCATCACGAAGCAATGATGATAAATAATGAAAAATCCTCATCACGAAGCAATGATGATAAATAATGAAAAATCCTCATCACGAAGCAATGATGATAAATAATGAAAAATCCTCATCATGAAGCAATGATGATAAATAATGAAAAATCCTCATCATGAAGCAATGATGGTAAATAATGAAAAATCCTCATCATGAAGCAATGATGGTAAATAATGAAAAATCCTCATCATGAAGCAATGATGATAAATAATGAAAAATCCTCATCATGTAGCAGTGATGATAAATAATGAAAAATCCTCATCATGTAGCAGTGATGATAGATAATGAAAAATCCTCATCATGTAGCAGTGATGATAGATAATGAAAAATCCTCATCATGTAGCAGTGATGATAGATAATGAAAAATCCTCATCATGTAGCAGTGATGATAGATAATGAAAAATCCTCATCATGTAGCAGTGATGATAGATAATGAAAAATCCTCATCATGAAGCAATGGTGGTAAATAATGAAAAATCCTCATCATGAAGCAGTGATGATAAATAATGAAAAGTCCTCATCATGTAGCAGTGATGATAAATAATGAAAAATCCTCATCATGTAGCAGTGATGATAGATAATGAAAAATCCTCATCATGTAGCAGTGATGATAGATAATGAAAAATCCTCATCATGTAGCAGTGATGATAGATAATGAAAAATCCTCATCATGTAGCAGTGATGATAGATAATGAAAAATCCTCATCATGAAGCAATGGTGGTAAATAATGAAAAATCCTCATCATGAAGCAGTGATGATAAATAATGAAAAATCCTCATCATGTAGCAGTGATGATAAATAATGAAAAATCCTCATCACAAAGCAATGATGATAAATAATGAAAAATCCTCATCATGTAGCAGTGATGATAAATAATGAAAAATCCTCATCACGAAGCAATGATGATAAATAATGAAAAATCCTCATCATGTAGCAGTGATGATAAATAATGAAAAATCCTCATCATGTAGCAGTGATGATAAATAATGAAAAATCCTCATCACGAAGCAATGATGATAAATAATGAAAAATCCTCATCATGTAGCAATGATGATAAATAATGAAAAATCCTCATCATGTAGCAGTGATGATAAATAATGAAAAATCCTCATCATGTAGCAGTGATGATAAATAATGAAAAATCCTCATGTAGCAGTGATGATAAATAATGAAAAATCCTCATCATGTAGCAATGATGATAGATAATGAAAAATCCTCCTCATGTAGCAGTGATGATAAATAATGAAAAATCCTCATCACGAAGCAATGATGATAGATAATGAAAAATCCTCATCATGTAGCAGTGATGATAGATAATGAAAAATCCTCATCACGAAGGAATGATGATAAATAGGGCTGTTTGGTGCTGGGATGTCTGTGCACATGAATACCACCACATAGCATAGCCATAAAGCAAAGACTTCTGTTGACTGGTTTTTCTCAAGTCGATTGGTTTGTCTCACGTTTATCTTTTAAGAAGTTGGGAGAGTCTCGCTGAGACACTGTACTGCAGGTCTCCTCTTTCTGCATGAGAAAAGTGAAGCATCTATCATTGTTTTCATCATGTAAGTCATTTTTGTAGAGACTTTGGACCTATGAATTCCTTTTTTATGAGATGCCCGTTGCGGTGTAAACGTGTCCCATCACCATCATGAGCATTGCCTCCATCATCAGGCCCCTGTCTTGCCTTGTCCAACCCCCACATCGATGTCTCGGTAGTTTGTTGTCATAGCGCTGACAGTTGTGACTTGCATGGCATGTGGATGTTCGGCCCTAGATGTAGAATCGGAAGCAGTGTTGTGGCATCTGTAGAAAAAGAAAAAGGAATTTGGCTGTGTAAAAGAAGGGAGAGTGTTGTCTCTAACACAGACTGGTGAACTGCATTGTGTGTACATGTACGTGTGTAATCCCCAAGAAAAGTTTGCATGTTTTTTTTTACTTTGTTTGTTTCCTGTAGTGCATTGGCATAGAAGTTTTTGTCAGCAGGAAAATGGCTATGTGTGTAACTGCATGCATGTATTCTGCACTTACCATATGAAGTTTGTGAGTTTTTTTTTTTTTTTTAAATATCTCCATGTTTTTTATAGGTACCGCAGTTGCTGGGTGTAGTTTGTAGACATTTTTGTTGGGGCGGTGCCCGTCAGAAGGAGATACTTTACCAACGGTCTTGATGTGTGATGGTGTGATACACTTCGTGGACCTGTTTGAGGAGGAATGCTATGCACAAGCTGTGTTAAAGGTTTTCAGGGTTGTTTTTTTTTCAAATACGGCTTTGATGAAGGATGAACTTTGTACACATTTTAGTTGAGAGATGCACTACTGGCTTTTGAGGGGTCTTTTTTTGTTTGTTTGTTTGTTTGTTTTTTAATAATCTTATCTACCTTGGCCTTGCACCCACACAGATCATTCCAGCTCTCCCATACTCAGCCGCACCCGGGAGGGTGGTCCTGTCATAGCCTCTACAGGCAGTCCACATGGACAGTAGACATCGCCAAAGGAAACACTACGCTTCTGCCGCGTCACTCCAATGTCAGTGGTGCCTGTTTCCACCCAGCACAAGCAGGGTACCTTCTCCAGAAGCTTTTAGCGTGATGACACACACCGTTTAGTTGTCGAGCGAGCGTGAGCGAGCGCATCCCGCCCGCCTCCGGAGAGTGCCTCGGCCTTCCACCCCGTGACCTTCCTGACCCTGAACGCTGGGACATGGATGCACTTGCAAGTTCAAGTTGACAGGAAAAGAAGATGTGAAGGAAATCGCATGGGAAAATGTGGAGGAAATGGCGCGGGACTTGTACAAGTAGACGGCGCTGCTTTTTGTATCTGGCGAGCCGCTTGTCTTGCTTTTTGCATGGAGTTTGTTATCAGACGTAGCACGTTTCGTGTAGCATGGATTACATACACAGCAAAAGGAAGAGCTTTAGTTTTTAGTGTACCTTCACAAATAATTTTACTGGGGTTTTTTTGTTTTTTTTTGTTTTTTTGCTTTGTTTTGTTTTTAAAACTTTTGAAAAGTGACACATTGATGTGAGGATCCTTAAAACTGGTGACCACACGAAGCGTTCCATCGAAGGCATGTCTGCTATGAGGATCCTTAAAACTGGTGACCTCACGAAGCATTCCATCAAAGGCATGTCTGCTATGACTTTGACATCAGGCCCATCAGCAAAGTACTGCCCCTTTTATTGTTTGAGTCAGAACTGCAGGATGTGGATTTGGGATCCACCAGTCACCAGTATCAAGATTTTGGGGGGAGGCAGGAAGTCCAACAGTGATACCTGTAGATTACAGAACTGGCAGTCACACAAGTTCAAACCAGTGATGTGACCAGGGTGTGTGGCTGGAGAAGTCTGTCCTCACCGCAGTAAATGGCTGCCGGATTCAGGTCAGGGAAGGCAAAGGAAGGAGACGGACAGGCACCCCGTCTTCCATAACACCTCACCCTAGACATCGTGAATCTCTTACAGTTCACTGCCCTCGTAGCCATCGGGCTTTGGGAGTCGAACCTCTAAGGTTGGTGATGTTGTCACTGTGTGGTGTGGACTGAAGATTGAACAGTCATGTGGCTTTCAAGATTTTGCCGTGAGAGGGGATTGCATGCAGCAGTCATGGAGATCGGCTAAAGAGCAGATGGTGTCACTTGACGTGGCCATGCAGGATGTTAGTGAGAGGCTGGGCCGTGCAGTGAAGCTTTGCCTGGTAGATGTCACACAGCTGCACTGCGTGCACGGTTTAGTCACCTCTCATCATGCTTGTCTAGAACTGATGCTGGTCCGTCACAGGTTTCTGTGGACAGGAACAAATGCACTGCTGATAGCTCTGGAAACGCAGTAGCGTCAAGCAATATTCTTTCATTTTGTGTGTGTGTGTGTGGCTTTGTTTTCGTTCGTAAGTGTATGTTTAGGTGTGTCTTTGATTTGAAAACCGTAAAATGACAAGGGATAAGAGCAGGTCCTTTGGTTGATTTGGGCGTATTCTTCACAGGGGATGGTACAAATTGTGTTTGATGGAATGTATATGTTCGCACTATTTGATCAATGTTAAAAATAGCTCATCTTTTTTTTTTTCTCAAAGGAAGTACTTAAGTACTCGCAGTGTTCGGTGTGGGATTGAAAATGACTGTAATTAACATGTCGTTGAATATTCAACATGCATGTAGCATTGTAAATTATCCATTCCATCAATAGAATTGTATAGATTATTTCGTAAATGTCTTCTTTTGAGGGAGGTGAGGCATTCATGTCCTGATTGTGTGTAAGGCGATAGGAACATGCACATTCAGATGGACACCCATGCCCCCATCTCACACGTACACACATATATGCTTCCTGACTCATGCACACAAGCGCATACATTTATCTGTCTGTCTGTCTGGCTGTTTGTCTGTCTGTGTCTGACTTTCTTTCTCCCATCTGCTCTCGTTCCCAGCCCTCATATGGCCCCTTATGGTCAGCTGGGCTATAAAACACAGGAACTGACCTCCCCTTTCTCTCTCTCTCTCTCTCTCTCTCTCTCTCTCTCTCTCTGTATAATTTTTGAAAGCTCATTAGACGTATACAGCCATAAACCATTGTGTGTATGTGCATGTGCAAATGTGTGTGTGTGTGTGTGTAAGAGTTTGTGTGCGCGCACAAGCGTGTGTGTGTGTGTGTGTGTGTGTGTGTGTGTGTGTGTGTGTGTGTGTGTGTGTGTGTGAGGGCATTACCATTAGGAATTCAAACGCTTTTACCTAGTCAGGGATGAATGATGGCAATAATTCATGGTTTCTTTCTGCAACGCTTCCAAGAACAGTTTCACAACCATCAGAGAAAAATATTGTTCTTTTGGTTTTCCAGACAAAAATACTTAAAACCACGTTAGAGTGGTTTGCTTTGTACAGAGGGATGGGAATGAGATGTAGATTATTCCAGCCTTAGTTTGGCAGGGAAAATTGCGGCTTCCACTTTAGCAGACAAATGTGCTCAGTTATAGAAGAAAGCACTACATTTCATAAAGTGTTAAAGGAGATGCCTGGGTGGGGGGTGGGGGGGGGGGGGGAGGGGGTGCAAGTTTACAGCCATTCTGTTGTGAAAATCACTGATTGTTAAATTCAGAACTATTTTGTAAATTGCGATGGTAAATAGAGCTGTTTCCTCACCCTGAAAGAGTTCAATGGGTTTTTTTGTTTGTGTGTTTGTTGTTTATCATGATAACACACAGAATGTTTTATCTCTACAGGAAAAGGAAAAAGAAAGTTGAGGCAAATATACAGTTCTGGGTGGAAATCCTTTATATATATATATATATATTGTGTGTGTGTTCCGTTGTTCTCACACCTCCTCCCCTTCCCCCCCATAACTCTTCCCCTCATCTTCTCAAACCCCCCCCCCCCCCCCCCCCCCCCATCCCCTCCCTGCCTTTGTTCACCTTTTAATCGCCTTTGAGTGTACCGAGTCCGGACTTCCCCTAGTTGCTGTGGTTTCTGTGGACAGGGGGAGATCTACAGCTTCAAGGATGCTATTGTGCTAGGGGAGTACAAGACTGACGACAGCGCTGTGCCCAACGACAAGAAAGGGGAGAAGGTAAACTGCACCGCTGCTGTCCTTCGCCTTAACGGCTTTTCTGTGTCTGTCTGTGTTGCGGTTTGAATGGGGTTTCATTTCTCTTTCAAGTGCTTGAGTATTGTCTGTGGTGTTCAGAGGTTGTTTTGTTGCTTTAGTTTTAATGGTAACACCCTGTAGCGTATTTTGAAGGTAAGACTATGTCATAGTTATTGATTCAATAGTCTCTGGGGACCTTGGTGTGTTTCAATGGAGTTAATGGGCCAGACATACATTCCATGTAGTTTTAAGTACAAACAGATAATGATGTTGGTGGGGGGGAGAGACTTTCCTTAACCAGTTCAGCCAGAAATACTTTGTTGAAGCTGACATCAAGTGAACTCAGTGTGGACACTGTTTATCAAGACTCAGCATCCCTGTCAGACATATGCAGGGTTTGGTCGACCGGTGAGAAATGTAGTGTGCATTGTCAACACCATGCTGTTGTTGTCAAGGCAGTTATCATTACCTGAAACATCTTATCCTGGACAGTAGCAAGCCAAACTAGATATAAACACTCAAATTGTGTGCAAATGGATGCTTTATTCATACATAATACACAAGAGATAAGTTGAAGTTCAACAAAAAAAAAGTCTTCTTCAGACATGACAAAAAACAGACATCAAAAATGCAAAAAATAATTCACCCAAATGGTAGGTTGCTCACAGGCGAACATTGTTATGCAGGGTTTTATCTCTGTTGGTTGTGATCTCTGAAGAAGACTTACTAGTGAAAAAAAAAGTGCTTGTCTGTTTTGTATTGGGGATTAAAGAAGCAATACTTTGCACTCTGTTTTGTTTGTTTATTTGTATTTTGGGTTGTTTTCATCAACTTTCCAGTGTGTTTCAGTTTGTTGATAGTACTAACTTGTTACATCATTGTGCTCTCTCCTGTCTCATGTACATTTGTTCATGAATCATTATCAGCTCAGTCAGTAGTTACAGATGATTTTACTCCCAGCAGCCAAATTGGTGCCGTCAAAGGGAGATAAGAAATGAGAGAAGGAAGAGAGGGACTCGAAAGTTCTGAAAAGAAATGGAATTGAAAAAGTTTGTGAAGGAGGTATTTGAGAACAGGCATGTTTTCTGGTTCTGCTGGATCAGATGAAAGGAAGAGGGGGAAAAGAGGAATATAAATAGAACAGAACATGGTTAAAATTGGATAGGGAGCAGGTCATTTTGTTTGAACATCTCCTGGCCCTTCCTCCTCCTCCTCTCCTCCTCTCCTCCTCTGCGTATGCAGGCTGATACCCCCTGCGGACACTCCCCGCATAGACAGGCAATCACCAATCCCACCTGCCCAACAAAGGGAGTGGAGCCCTGTGTGCATGACCGTTTTTCATCCCGCCACCAAGGCAGCCACACTCCATCCTCGGGGAAGGTGCATGCTGTGTGTAACGTGTCATCCATACCAACGGCCAAACTGGCCTTCTCTTCCGAAAGTTGGTGATGGGATTTTACATGTGTGCTAGATGTTGTGCGTGCGTTCACACACGGAACCTCGGCTTATTCGAAGGACTGTATAGGAAATGGAGTCAGAACCAATGTTAACTCTGAGGAAAAAATCCCCCTGTACCGAAATGGCCCGGCGGAGATTCACACCCACAACCCTTGGATTACGAGTCCAGCACTCTACCACCTGGGCTATTCCGGCCCCCCTCCTGGCCCTTCCATCTCACACCTGCCCCCTCAAACCTGTCTTCTCACCCACTTCCAGTATTCAGTTGTTTTGTAGCACCGCTGATAGCTGACAGACTGTCATGGCTGTTCCTGCTCCTCTGGCACCACGGTCATCAGTTCGGGGGATGATCATCACACAGTCGGGGAACGCCGAGTAGTAAAGTGACTCTTCCTCTTATACCAGCCATCTCTCTTTTGATTTTTTTTCCCACTTTCTTCCTTGATCAGCAGAAAATCAACATGGCTGATGGAGAGGCCAGTGACTGGTGTGACATACATGAATCTGATCGGATCTGGTAGGGCGGAGTTTCCTGTACCAGTGCTTGACTTGTGAAGAGATCCCAGTGTATTCATTCAGTTAGGTTAAAATCAGAATGGAATGATTGTCCCATGTAATCGCATGTGTTGGGCCTTTTTTTTCTTCTTCTTCTCTCAAATCATCAAAAATCAAGCACAGTATTCACATGCGCAAGACAGACATTGCCCCGCTGACTCAAATGTTGTTTCAAAAGAGTCCATACTTCTAAGTTCTGTATATTTTCTTCTTTTTTTGTTGTTGTTAGCAATTGCAAAGGGCATTCTGAAGAGGAAAAAATAACAAAGTTTTGTTCACGGCTCTCCAGTGTCTTACAAACATAGTCAACCAGACCAGTTGTTCTGATCAGATTTCACAGTTCATCAGCTTTTTTAGATTCATGAAATTGCAGTTAAGGCACAACACATTTATACTCAAGAGGACTGTTAACTGTTCAGGTTCAATGGTCTCTGTGATACTGACATCGATGGTTTGGTGAACTTGTAGTTGGTCAAATTGACTCCCATGAGAGCGCTAGCAATGAGCCTGAATGATCAAAGATAGGAAATGCTACAAAACTGTCTGGAGTCCCAGGACTGAGAGTTGTTGGCCTTTGTTATTAACTTAGGGGGAAAAATCAATAAATTCAGGGAGAAAAATGTGACCTACATGCTGTCAGTTGTAAATAGATATGTCTGAAATCCATGTCTCACATGACACAGTAGATATGATATGTTCATATTGGTGTGTGTTCACTTTAGTGAAGAAACCTTTTTTTTTTGTAATACATAGGTATCAGGTTGGACATCGCTTGATCCTGGTCATCGGCCATCTGTCTACATAAATGATACCTGTATGAATGTATATATGTACCTGAATATTATCTGTATAGATGTATAGACTTTATTGTGCATATTGTAAGTTTGTTAAATAATATCATGTTCTTGGATTTAATTATAATTTTATATGTGACTGTGTTACATTGGTTTCTTGTGTGTGTGTGTGTGTGTGTGTGTGTGTGGTGTGTGTGTGTGTGTATGTGTGTGTGTGTGTGAGTGTGTGCGCGTGCACGAGCTTGAAAAAATAAAATCACCGATCTGGTGATGCCTTTCTGCTGTCCTTTTGAACTTCTCTTTTCTCAGTCTGAAAGGAAGAACAAGTGGGGAGAGAAAAAGAGTGAGAGAGTGGGTTCTTTGTGAGCCCTTGTGTGAGCACATAAATGGTCTGCACTCAAGAGTCTTTTTTTTACTTTCACTTGGCACAGCTTTAATCAAACACTGGCAGTGACAACACCCCCCTCCCCCCTCACTGGTGTATTGATTGACTTCCACGTTGTTTCCATCCCCTGTGATTGACTCCCACGTTGTTTCCATGTTGTGTTGTTTTCAGACCTTGCAGAAAGGGGTAAATGGCAGATTTCTTGTGGCTTGCAGTCTCTCCTTTGGGCAGAAAGTGTGCTTGGGTGTGTCGCTGCCTCAGCCTTTTGCTGTATGCTGATGGTCTGCACTGGCAGGAAGAGCTAAGCCAGCAAACTAACAGGGGTGGACAGCATGCTTGGACCCCTGTATCTTCCCCTCAGCACGTTCCGGTCCCAGGACTGGTTTGCAGGGCTCCCACTTTAACGCAGACTTGTGGATTTCAGAGAAATGTTAAAATGAGACATCCCTGCCAACACCCACCCCACCCCCACTCCTAAAACAGACCTGTTTACCCTTACGAGTTTGCTGTAATTTTTATGGAAAAAAAATGGAAATTATGGGAATTACGGACCCCCCCAAAAAATTACAGGGAAAAAATCAAAGAAAGAAAATTTTTAAACGCGAAGTTTCGTCTGCTACCGTTTCGGTCAAGAGAAGTAAACGGACATTTCTCAGCAAGCATTGTTTGTGCCTTTTACCTTGTCAAAGATAGCGTCGAAGTGGTTTTACGCGCCATTGGCCACTCTTCCAAATCTTCAAAAGTTGTGAAAGTATTGCGGTTATGAAGATTACGGTTTTTTTTTTTTTTTTTTCAAATTACAGGTTTTTGTATGAGATATTACAGGTACACGAATTTGGGGTGAACAGGTCTGCTAAAAATCGGCAAGAAAAAAAAAGGTCAGGGGGAAACAAAGAAGAAACAGTAATGACATCTGTGACACACAGGTTACTTTTTTCATCTGCTAGCAGATGACAGAGGCATCAGGAGAGCTGCTGTAAACTTCTTTGCGAGTGTGGGTGGCAGCCATTTTATCTGCACAGCAAAATGATGTCGTGCTCTTGAGTTGCTCTTCAGCAAGTGAAAGATACCAACAAAAACCGCCATGCTCATATTTTTACTGCAAAATGGACGACACACCACTTGATGCTCCAGCTTAGGTAGTTATCACCATTTTGAATGCATGTTTCAAAATTTTCGGGGGGGGGGGGGGGGGGGGGGGGGCGTGCCCCTTGATTTTCCAGGGATTTCAGCTGTTTCCTAAGTGGGAGCCTTGGCATTGAAAGAGCAGGACACACACACAGACCAGCAAGCTAACCAGGGTGGAAGGCGTGCTTTGATCAGTGTATCTTCCCTCTCAGCTTCTGTCTGGAAGGCAAGACTTCATAGAGCAGCCACTTAATCGGAATGGAAAGTGTGCTTCGAACTCTCTCCCTCTGCACGTTCGTGATCAAATCACTGCTTGAGGCCCCAGCTTCATCTTGTGTAGCGTGAGCTTTGATGTATTTTTCCCTCAAGCCATTCCTGTTTGAATGATTGGTTTGGTGAACCATACTAATGGTGAAAAGTGAGCTTTGATGCATCTTTTCCTCAGCCGGATCCTGATCCAGATCACTGTGTTGAAGAGAGCACAGAGCTAGGCCACAAACTGACATTGGTCTGCACTGTTAGCCTTTCATTGGTCTTCTTATGCTTGATGGTTTACAGTTTTCGTGGGTGGGAGGAGGACATGGTGGAATAGCTCATTACTCGGAACATAAGTGATTCAGGATAATAAGCATACAAAGGCAGTTACTATCACTGACACATTACCTTTTCATTTTTTTTTTTTTTATCACTCCCATGCGAAGCTATCAGATGTCGCTTGTCAGACCAAAGAGAGATCTTACATTTTTTTCCCCATATCTGTGACAGTTGCGTCCATCATATTAAAATCTGTCAAATCTAGGCTGATGCAAGGAAGGAACAGTTTTACCCATAGTTCACCAGAGGCTCAGCCTTTGAATGCAAGCCTCCCCCCCCCCCCCCCCAAAAAAAAAAAAAAAAAAAAAAGCAAGGCCAGTTTTCTGCCATTAAATTCAGGCAGATTTAGGATACGGAGAGAATGTTCAGTCGCTTGGTCAGAACTCAACTGATTGAGATGATTGGAGGGTTTGTGTGCCCTCTCTGAGTCATGCATCTGTAACGATTCCACTGAAATTAACCATCCCAGTAAGGTTGAAGGTTTATGTCTAGAGGCCACACTGTACCTAGGATTGTCAGTGGTATGTTTCTCTCTTAATGCTCATGTATCACTATTTTCAGGTAGGGAGATTCCTTATAATTTCAGTTAAACAATGCCATTCTTGAATAAGCTTAGTTTAAAAAATAAGTAAGGTATTCCATGGAAAGATCCAGACTGATGTTGCTAAAAATCTTTTTGTTCGTAATTAATCAATTTCTATGTGTATAGAAATAAGTATTGTATGTGCGTAGAAATATAGTGGAACTCTTTAAAAATCAGCCTGAACATATCACGTTTGATTATTTTCCTCTGAGCATTTTTTTTTTAAAGTTCAATCACAGGAAACCTTGTTTTAACTTCATATTGTTACATTTAAGTTAAAATCCAAACCAGCTTTTTTTTTCTTTCAAGCCTGTATATGTAGGATGTTGCTTTTACATATTTGGAAGAAAGGGAAACAACTTCCTTTTCTAAAAGGAAGTAGATAGAGAAAGTAGGTTGCATTGACATCATATTTGGGGGTCACTTTGTGTTGCCCTGTATGTCCCTGATAACTGGATCATGCCTGAGCACCCACCAACACATTGTACTCTAGTACAGATGCTGTTCACTACACTTTTCTGAGAACAGACTCACTCTCTCTCTCTCTCTCTCTTCTCTCTCTCTCTCCTCTCAGATTCTTTTCTTTACAAATTCAGCCAATGAAGATTATGATATCAGCGGGATAAGAAAGAGGGAAAAAGAAAATGCCTGTCTCTGTTTTCCTCACACATGAACAGATCTGTCCCATATTTCTCCCTCATTGTCACTCCTCTCTCTTGTTTCCTTCCCTATGTCTGACTCCCCCCCCCCCCCCTCCACACCCCTACCCCATCCCCTTCCCCCACCTTAACCTCCTTTCCCTTCCCTCCCTCTTATCTCTGTGGGAAGTTGAAGCGATTGGTTTCACTGTTGGTGTTGATAACCTTACTATCCTTAAGCAACATGTCAAAATTCAAGAAAATAGTGAGTAAAAGGTAAATAGATAAGTTAAACATACAAACAAATCAAATAATACAGATGACAGTGAGAAGAAGTTAGCGGTAAGACTATGACACCTCTGTCGCATGTTTGTGTGCGAAACTGCTCGGTCTCTTTCATCTGTATTGCTACAGCCTTTTCTGCTGAACTGCTGGTCATGCTTTCTTGTCCCCATACCCCATGTTCTTCTGCGTCCTTTTTCAGCATCTCGCTTCTCAACCCCTGGTTGCTGTTGGACTGGGGTGGGAGGGGAAGGGAGGAGGAAGAGGGGGAGTTATGTGTCCCCATGGGCCAAAAGTTGGGGGAATGCAAAATCATGTGCTGCATACGTTTTTGTTTGTGTGTTTTTAAACTGAAATGGATTTGGATGTGAAATTTTAACATAATGTCTGAATACAGTATTTTGTAGTAGCATGTTTGTGTGTGTGTGTATGATATGTGTGTGAGAGATAGGGAAATTTTACTCTTTTTTGATTGTTAAAGTTTGTTGTCTTTTCTTTTCCTATGTCCATCAATCAGAGTACTTGTGTATGTTCATCTCATTCACCTTAATACGAACACAAGACTGTTATACTAAGTTTGCACACAAATCTTCACCTATTCTTAGACACCAGTCAAAGTGAATACTTTAGGGCAGGGGGACATGCAGCAAAAGAGTGTGGGGGTGGAGGGGGGGGTGAACCCTGGTTCCTTGGGTACCTGCTTGAGAAGAAAATCAAATAATGGCACAACTGCCGGTATTTCACAAAGTGCTAGATGTACAGAGCTGTGGCTACAGAAGAAAATGAAATAGTGGCAAAGCTGCCGATATTTCACAAAGTGCTAGGCATGCAGAGATGTAGCTGCTATCAGGTAGTGCTGCCTGCCAGTCCCTGCCCCTGAGACTGATAACAGTTCAGACACAGTGCACTGCCTTGTAATCTTCTTTCTTCTTCTTCTTCTTCTGCGTACGCAGGCTGATACTCCCGCGGACACCCCCTGAATAGAAAGGCAAGGATCAATCCCATCTACCCAACAAAGGGAGTGGAGTTTTGTGTGCATGACCG
>CM065746.1:25479649-25564649 GCA_033310375.1 Conus canariensis | reverse complement strand
ACATATTATTCCAATGAAACTTATGGAATTTCTTAGGAACCTAGTTATATGTTTGTCATCCAGTTTTGTGTCTCAGATTGAAAAAGTAAAAAGAAGTGGTCCTTTACTGAATGTGAACAACACACTTCTGACAGTGGTGGGTCCTACAGGGCCTCTTCACTCTCACCTGTATGGGTTGTCTCTCTTGACTTCACACAGACGACAGTGCAGGTGTCCCGTGACCCCAACATTTCAGGGGTGCTTGACTGTGTCACACCCTCAGCCTGTGATGTAGTTTTCAAAGACCCCGTACTATCTAAACAGACTGTCATTGTCAGGAGCGTATTGTCAAATGGAAGGTCCAGTCAGTGTTGATCAGCCTACACAGGAGTCTGCCTGGTGATGAAGTTGTCATGTTTTTTCCATGTGGTGGCATCCGTGCTTGAATTATTGTCTGTTTTTTTTTTTTTCAGGGGTGTCTTCTTCCAGGGCTATCTCTGCCAAGGTGAGACATGTGGTGAATGGTTGTGTGCCTAACTCACTGTTTGTTGTGAAAGCTGTGTTTGTTCACCTCACTGGTCCCCATTCTCCCCATGCATGCACGCACGTGCAGAGTCATTCACTGACAGTTGCTTGTGTAACATAAGGAAGAAACAGAGGATAACAAAACCAGTCACTTATGTCACTCATGCATTGAAATGGTTACTGATGGATATCACGGTCGTGAACTCTTGTCTGGCAGCGACAGCAAAACATTCCCATCCAGACCATTGACCAGTGGAATTAAAAAAAATTTAAAAAAAAAAAACTGACCAGAACAAACCATTCTTCAATTACATAGAAACATGAAGGAGAAGGCGAGCACATCATGTATCCAACACAGAGCTTCCAACATGCTTTGCACTTAGTTGGTGTATTTTCACTGTGGAAATGGAAAGGCCTTTAGATCTGGGAGATGGTTTTGTCCTGATGGCCTCGAGAAGGCGGTGCACTATTGGTTTCTTGGTCTTTAGCATACAGGTAAAAATGTTGGGGGGGGGGGGGGGGGGGGAATCAAGGTGTGTTGTCAGTGAAATGTTTGTTCACTTGTTAATGTAATTTCTATCCTTCAAAATTATCAGGTTTATTTGATCATGTCTTCGTTTGAGATCTTGATTTGCGATTTCATTTTTCCTTTATTGTTTTGATTTTGTTGTTTTCAGATATTTAGTGCTTCAAAAAATCTTCAAACCAATGTGATGATTATTATGATCAAAATACTTTGTGTGATTGTTAATTGTTGGTGGAATGAAGAAATAAAAATGTTTAAAACGCACACACAAAAAAAGAAAATGTTGAATTTTACTAGTGGCAGGCTTATTTACGGACAACATGTATTACTGAACATTCAGTGAAGTACAACAGGATGACTGGTTCAAACGTTAAACTTCATGCTCTCTGAGCCTGTTTTAACAACAGGGCAAGAGAAACCAGCTGGTTTCCTTGAAGAACTGTTCAAGTGTCAGGAAGACTGTTGGCTGCCTGGATGAGGGATAACGAGAAGGCACAGTTTCAGGGATGGAATGTTTCTGACGCTGTCACTGGGGAAAGAGGGTAGGGGGTCAGAGCACCGACTTGAGAAAACCCTGGTAATGCTGGTTCTGAGAGGAAGTGGAAGTGGGTAACCCAGTGGTTACCAGGGATCGGAGCTCCCGGGCCTTGCTGTAGGCTGTAACTGACAGTAGAGATATGGGGGTGGTTTTAACCCTTTTGCTTCTGACACAGTCTGTATCCTGTGTGTTGATGAATGTAAGAAAAAACACCTAAGCCGCACATGCATTATTCTGTTTGTACCACACTTACTGCTGATGAAAGTAGGCAAGTAAAAATATGTATGAGTTTTATCAGTTGAAACAAAAACTGTTGTGAGAGCAAAAAAAAAAAAAGTTTAGTTGGGTACAGTGTACTGTATTCTGAAGGTACTGTTCGTTACCTTATTTTCTTGTTGAGGGCTGAACAAAACTGAACAGAAACAAGTCACTACAGCAAAGACTGAAAGGAAATGAGAGAGAGAGAAATGAACGATATGGAAAATTCCACAAAGTTTAGGTAAGAAAAACAAAGAGAGAGCTTGATCAGCACAATAGAAACAAAAACTGGAAACAAAACCACTCTTACCCGACTCACCGCTGGAGCATGTATTAAAAATTCTTTCTGAAAAGTCCAGTGGTTTTGCTATTCATGAAATAATGGTGCAAGGGAAATAACTGCTATGATCTTTGGGGACCTGAAAGCCACTTCTGTGCTGTGCTGAGTGAACTTGAAACAATGTGTGTGTGAGATGTGGACAGTTTGTCTACATAGCTTTGTATCAGGCCAAAGACAGAGGACCGGTTTATGAATGTAGTGGTTGTGATTTTCTGTGCAGATAACAACATGGCGGTACACAAAGAGTGCATAGGGAAACAGCATCAGCTGAAAAGTGAGTGCATTAATTTTTTTAGTCGTGGTGGTGATGGTGGTGTTACAGTGATTGTTGTTGCTGTGTAGGTATGGTTGTGCGTCTGAGAGAGAGGGAAATGGCTTCCAATGAAGAGAGAGTTTGTCTGTATGTTTTCTATGTATCAGTCTCAGGGAGGAATGGAGAGTGGATAATTTTTGTGAGTTGTAATGCTTTTAATAAGTAAGGCATTGGTTCAAGGGTGTGGTGGTGGTGGTTGTTTTGGTATTATGAAGCTAACAATAGGCAAGGGAGTGGGGGAGAGGGTGGTGGATAAATCAACAGTATAATTGTTAAGACCCACCAGTGGACTGTGCTTTTCAATCATTCTATTTTTAAATCTCTCTGTCGTTTGAAATTAAAAGAAAGATCTGTTATGCCTGATGACCTTTCTCTCTGAGTAGGATTTCAACAGATCAGCTGTAGTGTTTAAATGTGTTACCATGAGAACATCCTATGTTCAGCATGTAATGGACACAGATTATTTCACTGAAGGTTGGTGTTAACCACATGCAGGTATCATGTCGTTCATGCATCGGCTTTCAAACCCTGCTGATTTTTCAATGCAGATCTAATTCATGTCGTTCCCCTTGGTTTTTTTGTTGTTGTGCAAACAGAACCCAGACCCCCAAGGCCTACGCCGGAGCAGAATTATCAAAGTTAGTAAAAAGAAACTGATGTTTTTGTCTTTCCTCTTTAGTTCAGGTTTTGTGTGTGTGTGTGTGTGTGTGGTAAGAATTGTTCTGCTGCTCAGAGTGTCTGTCAACATGCAGGCCTATAAACGCTGAACAGTTATTGGTCAGTGGACTTACTGATGTTGAATTAATGTGCTAAATTTTATAAGCGTTTTCAGTTAGACGATTGATTGAAGCTGTTGAATATTCGTCGTTTTACCAGTTAACCCTTTCACCGCCAGACATTCTATTTTGCATAAATCCCCATCGCCAGCCATTTTTCCAAAAAAGCTCTTATTTTATACCAGCATATGTGAAACGCGGATATCTCTGGAACTAAACAACCAATTCTCGTGCTATTTTTTGTAAAATGGAGGAGATACACTGTACTTTTATTATATCATAACATGTTAGTAATGGTAAGTAAACAACAAAATTTTTAGTACTTTCAAGTGCAAAAAAAATACAAAATAAAAAAAAGAATGTTATGTTCCTTCTAAACGTAAAAAATGAAGAAAGAATGCCAACAAACTCTCAACAAGGGAGGAAATATACTCCACTCACAATTGAAGACCAGAAAGTATGATATTTCCGACAGAAAAGTGGAAGAGACAGCCACAAACACAACTACTCCAACAGCAGGGAAACACACACACACACACACAACACACACACACACACACACACACACACACACACATGCTTATGCCTAACTGGTACACATGTAAGAAAGAAAAAGGGAACACACACACACACACACACACACACACACACACACACACACACACGCACACACAACACACACGTCCCTTTCACTCTCAACAGTAATATTTTTTTATGAACCCAAAGTCATTCATGTGCCTGTTGGTCTCTGAATCTTTGAGAGCCTTCAGCTACTCATAAAACCCACCCAACACGTCTGTGTGGCTCGCCTCTCACGTGTCAGTCGGCCACGCCCCCTTCAACCTCGACCAGCAAGTGTCGGCCCACAGCGTGTGTGAAGTTCATAGCTTGCCCCCTCACATAACCCATCAGTCAGTCAGTGAACAGTCAGTCAGTGCTGGCTGGCTCAACGCAAAAACGCTGGGGCACAGCGGTAGTAAGTGGGCGTCTAGTCTTATCTCTCGTCAGCACGCCTCCTCTCCCAACTATTTGGCCACGGTCCAACGCTTCACGTTGCAATAATTCGGTCAAGCCCTCACTATCGTTGTTTCCTTGTAACTATCTGGGTCTTCTTCATCTGTATTAGGAACAACTGGCCGTCTATTCAATATTCCCAGCACTTGATGTGTGGTAAATGTACGGCAAGGTCGAGTACGTAAAGTGCTTGGTGGTGACGTCATAGTGAATGGAAAAACAATCGGAATAAAGTCGATAAAACACTGAACTGAATAGTGTTCTGACAAAGCAAATGGCTGTGAGCACGGGCCAGACCATCCCCCAACTATGACGTTTATTGCTGGCTTTTTATCTCATGAACTTGGATCGTGAGAGTATCGGGAGTTAGGTCACCCTACTTTGTCGCCAAATGGCGACGTCGGCGCTCTGCCCTGTCGTCGCCAAAAGGCGCCTTTGGTGGTGAAAGGGTTAAACCCACCTAGCTCTTGAATCAGGACCTCAGAAGATCAGCAGTAATACCTCTAGGGAATGAAATGTGATGTAGTGATACTAGGGAAGGAAAGCCCCCTCCTCCCCCTCCTCCCCCTCCTCCCTCCCCCCTCCCCCTCCTCCCCTCCACCCCCTCCCCCTCCCCCCCTCCTCCCCCCCTCCTCCCCCCCATGCCCCCTCCCCTCCTCCCCCGGCATCCACATTCATTCAGTAGCTGAAGGAAAGGGAGTGTGAGAAGTGCAGCGTGGTGAATGCCGTCGGTTGTCAGTTGGTCTGTCTGTCTGTCTGTCCGTCAGCTCCTTTCAAAGGGAAGGCGGTGGAGGCCTACAAAGGGAGCCCACCTCCCCCGGCCAGCTTGAGACCCCCGCTCATGTTTGACAAAGATGTGGTGCTGGACGTCATCGAACATCCAGAGCCCAACTGGTTCATGGTCAGTGTGTGTGTGTGTGTGTGTGTGTGTGTGCTTTGTGTGTGTGTGTGTGTGTTTGTGTGTGTGTGCGTGCGTGAGCATGTGGTGCATGTGTCTACATCTTTGTGTGTAAAGGAAACTGGAGGAGGATGAGAAGTGGGGGGGAGGTGTTGGTTTAAAAAAAATTGAATTGCATAACATGGTGATCACAGGATAGTAGTAGGTGGTGTTAAGGATGCAACGTGAATTTCGTTTCAAAATAAAGATTGAAAACTGAAAAAATGCTTGTGTTATACAAGCACAGACATGTAGGTTTTATGTGAACGAGAGGAGAGAGGTTGCTGTTTGTCTTTTGAAATGTTTGTTGTAACGTCATTATGTGGTCCTTAAAGTGTCCTTAGCTTTCATTACTGCAAGTGTGAGAGAACCGCTAGAGGACTGAATTCCTAATTTTTTTCTTTTATTTTTCAGTTGCATGTTCAGGTTGAGTCACTGTGATTACCCTTGATCAAGCATTTTCTGTGTTTGTGGTATGCATGCATGCGCGCGCGCATGTGTGTGTGTGTGTGTGTGTGTGTGTGTGTGTGTGTGTGGTGTGTGTGTGTGTGTGTGCATGTGTGTGTGTGCGCATGCACGTATATGTATGTCGTATGCAGGGTCGGTATATGGGAGAAGAAGGCTACTTTCCCAGCAGATGTGTCGTCATGCACAGACCCATTGCCGTAAGTATCCCCCCTCTTTATTTTTAGACATACCATCATGGTTGACATGGAATAGACTCCTGATTGTCTTGTCATTCAAAAGCAACAGATGAAGAGAACTAGTGGCAGTATTGAGACTGAATAAACACAAGCCATAGCTGGTAATTTTCTTTGAAATAGGTGTTGAGCTCTTCATGACTTTGACAGTGTCGAGTCCACACACCACAGTGTGATGACAGGGGCAGGAAGCAGCTTGTACCACAGAGTGACAGAACTTTAAGGTTTTCCTTTTGAGGTCTGAGAATTGTCATCATATTTTTCCCTGATGTCTTAGTTAGCACTTTAATAAGAGCATTTTGGAAAGAAAAGAAATAGAGTGATGGAGAATTGGATGAAAACAAATGTAAAGTATCATTAGCCAGTCTGTGATCCCACTCCTCTGAATGTTGATGATGTTTGATGACGCTTTGCTGCATGGGTATTCACTTTGTGTGTGGATGAGTATCCCATGTATGCCTATCCTCATTCATTTTCAGGGATACGTGTAAGAATTCAGGAATATTGTGGCAGTGCCTGCAAGAAATTTTAAACATTTTGTTGTGTTTCTTAGTAGACAAGGAAAGAAAAGTGCGACGGCGAATTGATAATGGATTCAGAATCCTGGTGCTAGGTTTCTAGATGTGATATGTTTCAGCTGTACTGTGTTTGTATTTAAAAAAAGAAATAAATAAGAAGAAGATGAAAAAGAAGAAAGATGCTTCATAGATTTCACAACGGTTTATACTGTTCTGTTGAAAGTAGGATCAGGGTTGAGATGATAGAGGACATTGTGCCCGAAAACTGTGGCATAAGCAGAAAGCTACAGTGTGGGTGGATTCACTGTCTGTTGGTAATGAACTGGGCAGGCAGCAGTCTGCTAAAAGGTTACAGAAATCCTTACCCTAGACCCACTGCTGTGGTCAGCAAGGGGCTCTGACTCTGCTCTGCAATGTCTTTCTTCTTCATTTCTCTGGTCTCACTTGAAATTGGAAGGGCTGGTGGTTTTTAATATCCAACTCGTATGTGCAGACACCAGTTTCAGTTCCACTGGATTTCTTTGCCTGGTAAGTCTCTGTCATGAAGTGAATGAAATTGCTGTCCTCACGAAATGATTGTTGCTGTAACTTCTTTTCCCTCGTCATGTCCTAAAGCTGTCACTGTGCTGGTTCGGAATGTGTGGCACTAAACATGTATGGTGCTTGATGCGGTCTTGCAGCCAGTGCCGGGTAGCTACGAGGAAGCGGTACTGTCCCGTTTAGGTGGGGGCGGTGCGGTCGGCGATGCGGAGCGACAGCAGGCGCTGAACGGCACGCCCATGTCCACCTCCCAGCTGTGGTAGGGGATGACTGACAGCTCTCCCCACTCACTGTGTGACCCCCACATAGTGTTGCTGTGTACCTCTGTGCTCTGCTCCCTCCCTCGGCTAACTGCCGGCCGCTGAATCCATGTCCTGATGGACATTCATAGGGGGGCGGCAGGGAAAGCAGGAGAGAGATTATACCCTGTGTAGAATCTGTTTAAACTGTGCCAGCATGATATTCCTGGCTGGGGATGCATTGCTGTCAACAAGACATTTGAGTTAGGTGAAAAAAGATAGTGGGATCACATTGTCCTGCAGACTTACTTCTTCAGCTGTTCCACAGTTTCAGTCATGAATATTTTACCAAATATTTGACACATCCTTGAAGATTTTGATACGATTTCTGAGAAAGAAATTGCACTGGGCTGCTGCTGAATACCTTGCTACCCAGCAAAACTGCACTGAAACACACACATACATATAAAACATGGGTAAAAAGACAGGTGCAGTTTCCTCTTCAGGTGAGGGAAGGCCTGTGCTTGTGTGCAGGCAGAGGGGCAGAGCACAGGGCTGCGCAGTGTGTCTGTGTTGTCCAGCATGTGTGTAGTGACCTGTGCGTGTTTTCTTTCCCAGTGAGTGGAGCTCCTTGCCCGCTGCCGAGGACTTCATGTCAGTCACTTGGCTCTGGTGGTGGAGGTGGTGGCTTGCTGCTAGATGGCTCGGCTTTCAGTGGCTTTTCATCAGAGACGTTGCCCAGTTCAAAAAGATTGGGGTGTTTAGCGCTTCAGATCCTTTAGTTGAAATTTGTAATGCTGAAAATGATTCTGAAAAATTGGATGAAAGGTGGAA
This sequence comes from Conus canariensis, assembly GCA_033310375.1. Lineage (NCBI taxonomy): Eukaryota > Metazoa > Mollusca > Gastropoda > Neogastropoda > Conidae > Conus > Conus canariensis. Next base: position 25,556,611 of record CM065746.1, on the reverse strand, counting down.
GTGTGTTTTCACAACTGCAAAATTAGGAGTGTTTTTATCACTTCACAAATTGATAATGGGATAGCAATCTGATACTAGTGTATTTCAATTTATTTTTGTGGAACCTTCACATGGACACTTGAAAATCTTGGACGTTTCTTACAATTAGCATAAGAGAAAATAAATAGCTGGAGAGAATACTATCAATGATTTTTATTTTCAGTTAAAGGACTTTGTTGAATAAGTAACATTGGGCAGATATGTATTGGGTACTATTATATGTTGCCTGCTGTGCTGTCAGAGATATATTATTCAACTTTTCTTTTTAACATAATTCGCCTGTAAAAATGAGAATGACACAACAAATTTTCTGTCAGCTCTAACCATGTTCAGAGATCACTCTCTTTAGTCATTCTGTCTGACTGCATTCTTGAAACCCCCAGAGCCTGATTGTTTATAGTGGTAATTACGAGAAAAAAAAAAAAAAAAAAGCAAGAATTATGGCACAATACATCTATTCATCCACATGGGATGTTCTAGAAAGTTCAAGAAACATGATGTAGCATGGCTAATCAGTATGTTCGAAAGTTGCTAAAGACCATTTCTATGACCCTCTGGAAGCTTCATGCCCATTCAGGATGATTGTTGCATTCTAAAGAAACTTCATGAATTAGTAACTCCACATGTATGTCATCAGGTAATCTAATGTCTAAAGTGAAATCAGACATCCCAGGCAAAACTCAGATGTGTAGACTGAATCGGTAAACTACAAAAAATAAAGTGGATCTGTTTGTAACAGACAGTAGTCATCTGAACCAGCTAACAAGTGGATCTGTTTGTAACAGACAGCAGTCATCTGAACCAGCTAACAAGTGGATCTGTTTGTAACAGACAGCAGTCATCTGAACCAGCTAAAAAGTGGATCTGTTTGTAACAGACAGCAGTCATCTGAACCAGCTAACAAGTGGATCTGTTTGTAACAGACAGCAGTCATCTGAACCAGCTAACCAAGTCCAGCGCTGATGAGGTGTCTGCTGTCTTTCCTAGAGAGAAAGTTTGTGAAGTGTAGTGGTCATAGGGTCAGTAGAAAGTTTGTGCAACATAATGGTCATAGGGTCAGTGGAAAGTTTGTGAAGTGTAGTGGTCATAGGGTCAGTAGAAAGTTTGTGCAGCGTAATGGTCATAGGGTCAGTGGAAAGTTTGTGCAACATAATGGTCATAGGGTCAGTAGAAAGTTTGTGCAACATAATGGTCATAGGGTCAGTGGAAAGTTTGTGCAGCGTAATGGTCATAGGGTCAGTGGAAAGTTTGTGCAGCATAATGGGTCATAGGGTCAGTGGAAAGTTTGTGCAGCGTAATGGGTCATAGGGTCAGTGGAAAGTTTGTGCAGCGTAATGGTCATAGGGTCAGTGGAAAGTTTGTGCAGCGTAATGGTCATAGGGTCAGTGGAAAGTTTGTGCAGCGTAATGGGTCATAGGGTCAGTGGAAAGTTTGTGCAGCGTAATGGTCATAGGGTCAGTGGAAAGTTTGTGCAGCGTAATGGTCATAGGGTCAGTGGAAAGTTTGTGCAGCGTAATGGTCATAGGGTCAGTGGAAAGTTTGTGCAGCGTAGTGGTCATAGGGTCAGTGAAGTGATGGAAGCTCAACTCATCTTGGGCACAGCATTATGGAAGGCCTGTCCTTTTACAGCCTTAACTCTTTCATTCCTTCTTTTCTGTGAACCATTACTTCCTCTTGTTCCTAGATTCTTATAATACGAGTATTCCCTTCATTCCTGGATTTAGAGGAAAAAAAGAAGAAGTGTAAAGTGAGAACTGCCATGTATGCAGTAGCAAACCGGCCAGAATAGAGCGGAGACCGCTTTCCCACGCTGTAGGGGCCGTCTGGCATCCATTCCATTCATAAACACTGCCTCGCAAGCAACCTGATCATGACATGTACCGATGACGCGACTCACGCGAAGTTCAAAGCGCTTACTGCGAGAACCGATTTTCCGGGCTGCAGGAAGGAAAGGAGGAATTTTGTGCTGCCCGGTTTTCCGGGCTGCAGGAAGGAAGGGTAGGATTTCTGCAAACCGGAAAACCGGGTTGTAGGGATGAAAGAGTTAAACTCAGTCTGGTATCCATTTACCCATTTACTGTTGGTGTGGGTGGACAGAGAGAGAGTTTTTTTTTTTTTAATCCAACTCAGTGAGTAAGTAGTTCATGCTAAGGACTGTCAGGTTAGCAGCTGAACGTTCAGACCATTAAATTTGACCCCCTGAGTATAAAGAGAAATCAGATCACTGTCAAGTGTGTTTCCAGCCAGCAATAGGGGGCTTTAATCAGCTTTTGAAGAGTTCTGCCCAGACATGATGGGTGTGTTGTGATACTGGCAGAGATTCGTTTCACAGCAATGTGTGTGTGTGTGTGTGTGTGTGTGTGTGTGTGCGTGTGTGCTTGTAAAGCATTGGAAGTAATCAACAGTGGCAAATAATCGGCATGTGTTGTTTTCAGTCACTTCGCTCACACAGGTGGAGCTTAACCTTTGACACTTTGGTCGTCCATAACAGTGTTGTGTTGACAACGCTGTTGGTCTTGCATGCTTTTAATACATTTTTTTCTTGTTTGCGTCATTGGCTGTTGTTGTTTTTTTTTCTTCTGTGTTAGTTTGTGCAGCTTAGTGGAAGACGCGAAATACCGTGTGAAATAAAGTAGGGCGACAGCAGTTGACGTGACCTTTGTATGCAGCAGTGGATGTGCAAGCACTCTACAGCAAAGGGAGATAAGAGATATCTCTCCAGTTGGGTTTTGTTCCTTCTGCACTGTGACCATTTTGATTCCTTCACTTTGTGGGGCAGAGCCAAGACTTTTTCCGTTATAGGGTCCCCCCCCCCCCCCCCCCCTTTTTTTTTTAAATTTATTTTGTTTTGACCATTTTCTTGTGGATGTTGTTTTTCAGGCCACTGTGTAGAGGGGGGCTGTGTCTTGATCACGCATGCTGTACCTGTCAGACAGTCCCTTGCTTGTTGAATGTAGGGTTCTTTCCTCAACCACCTGGCGCCCTGATGTCCTGTTCCCACCCTGTTCTTAGTTGCTGCGCTGTGTTGTTTGGTGATCCGTGTTGTGCGCAGAGTGCACTCCTGATGTGTGTGTGTTCCAGCGCAAGGAATCCTACCTGCATGTGCAGCCTGGTCGTGTGACGACGAACGGGGCTGATAGCCCCTCCCTGTCGGCCACCCCCCCTCCCCCTGCCCCTCCCAGTGTGCGTAATGGTCCTGATTATGTCAATGATCCCAGTAGCCTCCAGGCCTATCACTGGTAGGTATCTTCGGCTCCTGCCCTAGCTTGGCCTACCTTACCTGAGCACAAAAAAAAAAAGTTATATATCATTCAGCAAATCTTTAGTACCTGGATTGATGTTTCATATGATATTTACCTGGTTGAAGCTGATGGTTCCAGCACAGAGCCTAACTTTTATAAATTTTTTCCCCCAGTTAAACCTGAAGAGTGCAGTAAATGGGGATTTGCTGTGTGTTTTTTTTTCTCTTATCCAAATGTTGGGGAAACTTGGTCACAGACATTCTGACGTAAAGCTAGTGAGTTTTCTGGTGAAACAGGGCTTTCTGAATCAGACATGTAGCACAGACGGGACACCAGACCAAAGTGAATGCCCATAGCAGAGGCGCAACAGATAGTCTGGGGCTAAAGTGAGACATGTCTGTGGTAAAAATAAGTTGAAAGTCCATGGCAAAGGTAGGAAAATTGTCTGAGGCAAAGGCAAAATGTCCCTTGCAAAGTGAAGACCTGAAAATTTTTCTGAGTGATAGAGATCCTGTACATTGTTAGCAGACTCAAGACACATGCAACACAGCACACCCTCCCCTGACAGGTGATTCCAGCAGGTAGAAAGAACAGGTCAGCCTAAGGCTCCATCTTTTCTAGGCAGTCACAGTGCTTGCCTCATTAGTTGGTATTTTTTTTTAGTTTTGTTTTTGCATGTGCCATTTTTGGCGATTATTCATTTTCTGACCTGTTTCCAAGTCCGGGGCCAAAAGAAAAAAAAACTTGTTTTCTCTGCCAATATTAATCTTAGCTTTGGAGCAGATTGTTTATCAAAGGGATCAGGCTACCTGAAAAAAATGTTGGGCTACCTCAGAAAATGTTGGGCTACCTCAAAAAATGTGGGGCTACCTCAACCTCTTTCTGGGTCGGGAGTCTGGTAAGCTCTTGGGTCTGGCTGGCTAAATCTCAGTCCCGATGCTCAGTGTCTGGTGTGATCTTGTAACATAGTACATGTCAGTGCTGTAGTGCGTCCAGTGTCGTGGTTGAAGTGTTTGGTCATTCGGGCATTTGTCAGAAACCCACGTGGTCTCATTTGTGGGTCTGCTTTGTAACCCAAATGTCTGAACATCCTAATTCACCCCGTTTCCACCTGAATGCATGATCGAGAGGTTCTGTCATGTGCTTGATGTGGTGATTGATGAATCGGATTGAAGAGACTGATAAATCAAATTGAACAGATCTGTGCAGTGTACTGTGTCACTGGTGGAATGAACAGCTGAGGTAGATAGAGTATAGACACAACCTGTGTCTGTGGTGTTTGTTTTTTTAAGCTACAAATTTAGTTGTGTTGTTGTACTCTCTTTCTGAGCCGTGCTTCACTTTCCTTTTTTTTTTTTTTTTGAAGTATGTTGAATGAAAACAAAAAAAAACTACACATTGTGAATATTCTGTTACTTTGCATAGGCTTGATCTTTTGCATTCTTTTTGTCAAAATTTGGTCAACAAGCTCTTTCTTTGTATCGGTGTGATCTTTTACATGTACTGTTATTGATGTTGTTGTCATGTGACTGTGATGTGAGATTCCTACTACCTGACTGTTGTAGTTTCTGTTCAGTTTCATCATTCATTCGGGTAACAGTAGCTGTTGGCGAAAGATGAAGATTTTGTTCTTGCTTAATTTTCTCTGTAATTAAGTAGTGATGGTATATTCTAAAGTGTGGAATGATATGGTTGGACCACAGTCACTCTTTTTTTTTCTCTCTCTCTCTCTCTCTCTGTATCTGTCACTCTCTTTGTCTCTGTCTGTCTGTCTTTTTCCCTCTGTCTGTCTGTCTGTCTGCCTGTCTCTCGCTTTCTCCCGTCCTCCTTTCCTCTCTGTCTGTCTGTCTGTGTCTCTCTCTCCCTCTCACTGCCTCTCTCACTATCTCTTATTTCCTTTCTCTGGACTCTCTCTCATTCCCTCTCTTTCTCTGTGTGTGTCTGTCCATCTGTCTGTCTGTCTCTTGCTCTCCTCCCGTCCCCCCTTTCCGTTGCTATCTTTCTGTTGGATCACTCTTTCTCTCTCTCTCTCTGCTCTCTCTGTCTCGCTTTCTCTCTATCTGCTTGTCAGTATCTCTCTTTCCCTCTTGGATGGCATTTTCTGTATGTCTGCTCTTTGTGTGTGTGTGTGTGTGTGTGTGTATGTCTGGCCTGCCTTTCTGTCTGTCTCCATCTGTCTGTCTGGCTGTCTCTCTCTCCCCTTCTCCTTCTCTCTCTCTCTCTCTCTCTCTCTCTCTCTCTCTCTCTCTCTCTCTCTCTCTCTCTCCCCCCTGCTCTCTTTCATCCCCTTCCCCTTATCCCCTCCCTCCCTCTTGTCTCAGTTTTTCTGTCAGTCGTCGCTTTTGCTTTGCATGTGTCCATTCCTGGTTGAACATTTTTCTCTGTGAGCTGGGTCATATTTATCTTATAACTTTTCCATGTGTTATTCCCTTTTGTTTCATGTGCTTTTTCTTTTGACTTTTTATCTTTCTTGAGTACAGAAAAAAAAACACCCATATATATCCCATTTAATATCAAAGGTAACAATCAATCGATTCTGTTTTCAGCTTTTCACAAAATAGGGCTCTTATTATTAATGTGTGAGATAATGATAATTATATCTGTTCAAGGCTGTTTGTGAAGGTTACCTCAAAAAAATGTTTCAGTTATGAGCTACATAGCGATAGCAGTTGCTATTTTGATAATATTTGATGTACTATTATTAAAAAAAAGAAGATATGTGATGACTAGAGAATTGGCCACCTGGTGGCAATGTTAGGTGTGATGATGATTTGAATGACGGTGACACACAGGTACGTGGGAGTGATGGAGCGTCCTGCGGCCCAGAAGCAGCTGGACGCCTGTCCTGATGGCACTTTCCTCATCCGTGTAACCAACAACCCCTCCAGGAAAGGAGAGCTGTCCCTCAGTATTAAGTCAGTCCCCTGCTGGTTTCTGTCTCTTCTCATCTGATACTTGTCTTGTCTTTCCCTCGGTATTAAGTCAGTTTCCTGCTGGTTCCTCTCTCTTCTCACCTGATATTTGTCTGTCTGTCTATCCCTCGGTATTAAGTCAGTTTCCCGCTGGTTCCTCTCTCTTCTCACCTGATATTTGTCTTGTCTATCCCTCAGTATTAAGTCAGTTTCCTGCTGGTTCCTCTCTCTTCTCACCTGATACTTGTCTGTCTGTCTATCCCTCGGTATTAAGTCAGTTTCCTGCTGGTTCCTCTCTCTTCTCACCTGATATTTGTCTGTCTGTCTATCCCTCGGTATTAAGTCATTTTCCTGCTGGTTCCTCTCTCTTCTTCCCTGATATTTGTCTGTCTGTCTGTCCCTCGTATTAAGTCAGTTTCCCGCTGGTTCCTCTCTCTTCTCACCTGATATTTGTTTGTCTGTCTATCCCTCAGTATTAAGTCAGTTTCCTGCTGGTTCCTCTCTCTTCTCATCTGATATTTGTCTGTGTTTCTATCCCTTAGTATTAAGTCAGTCTCCTGATGGAATTAAATCAATCTGAGATTTTGTTGTTGTTGTTTAAAACTTAAACACAGTGAAAAAGAAAGTAAGTAGAAGACTCTCAAACAATTTATTCAAAGTCAGTTCAGAAATATCTGAATCATACAGGAGATATAAAAGTGATTATCTAATCGGTTTCAAAGAAAGTTAAGTCTTATAGACAAATACATGATGCGAGTAGAGAAAGTTTTAAAGAGAAAAAAAAAAAACTAGAAAAAAATTACACTTATTATATTAAACAAAAACAGTAAAGAAAGCTAAAATGTACATAAATGTATGCTGCTAATAACAGTCGTCTCTTCTTCCTTGAAAGTGAATGCAGTCATCACGCTGATTATTATGTCCCTGACAGGGAGCTTACTGTAGAAGGAAAGGAAACAATGGTGGTAGGCTTAGTGAAGATTGGGGGCCCTTGACCCAAAGGTATTGATGCTGTGGGCCTTGGTAACTGGGGGCATCTTGTTCCTGCCCTTGATGGTTCTCATCATCATCATCATTGCCTGTTACCCATCCTGGGGTACAGGCCACCAACCAAGAACCTCCAGGCATCTCTGTCGTGGGCTCTTTTCTCCAGCTGGTTCCAAGTCATCCCCATGTTTCTGATGTCTGCTTCCAAGTCCCTGTGCCAGGTGTTCCTTGGCCGACCTCTTTATCGTTTTCCTTGGGGGTTCCATGTTAGGGTTTGTCTGGTGGTGTTGCTTGCGGGCTTCCGCAGCATATGTCCAATCCAGCCACAACATCATTTCTTGATTTCCTGTTCTTTGTTCTCTCCCAGAGCTTGTTGTTGTTGATGGTGTCTGGCCATCGGATGCGGAGAGTCTTGCGCAGGCAGTGGTTAATGAACACCTGCACTTTCTTGGTGGTGGCAACTATAGTTCTCCAGGTTTCCACTCCGTACAATAGAAGTGCTTTGATGTTGGTGTTGAAGAGCCTGACTTTGGTGTTGACTGACAGTTCCTTGGAGCTCCAGATGTTCCGTAGCTGTACGAACGCTGCCCTGGCCTTTCCGGTCCTTGCTCTGACGTCGGCGTCTGTGCCCCCCTGCTTGTCGATGACACTGCCCAGATAGGTAAAGACTTCTACCTCCTCTAGCATCTCGCTGTCCAGCATGATTGAGTTGGTGCTGACAGTGTTTGCCTTGAAAATCTTGCTCTTGCCTTTATGGCTGTTGCGCCCTACTTGTGCTGATGCTTGATGGTTCTAGACTGGAACAATACACAGCTTGATAGGGGTCCTGGTGTAGGCTGGAGGAACTGCTTATTGTGTCCTGGGAAAAGTCTTGGGCCAGCTTTAAACATGCTCATCAGATCTTCAGTGGCACCAATGCTGTTGTATATTTTACACAGCATGGCCAAGCCAGCTGTCATCCTTCACTCCTGGTGTGATCTGCTTCAGATGGTGGATCGTAGTGGAGGCTCTTGATGCTCTGCAATGATTAATGCACTGCTCAAGGCTCGATGGCTTTAATTCTGTCGACGTGCTGTGCTGAGTCTTGGTCCTGTGTTTCTCAGGTGTAGAGATTGGTGGACATCTCTTTGATCCTCCTGGGGCTGATTTTTCATGTTCCTTTTGAGACACTTCCTCAACTGTAAGAGAGCGGTGGCCATGAATGACGTTCCTCCAGCCTGGACTGCTCTGACCTGTCTTGTCTGTGTGTCCAGTTCCCTGCCTCTTCCGCTCTGCTTCAGTGTCTGTTCACCAGTAGTTTCTGGGTTGCTCCCTCTTCCTTCTACCCCAGGGGTTTCACATCACAGAGTGTGAGGACACTGTTGCCACTGGCCTCCTGAGAGTGTAACCTGTCCAACCCCACCTCTTCCACAGGATCAGCGTTCCGAGTGGTGACTGACATCTGTCCCGCCCTTTGCCTTAAGTCCTGATGGATGATTACTGGACAGTAACAATGCTTCTCAGGTAGCTGTTGGTGAAGGCGTGTGGCTCCTGTCACATCACTGTGGTTTTCTTCCATATCACAGAGGTCTACACTCTGTACAGAAGACCAGTGTGACACAGGGATGGAAGGCTGTCAGTGCTGTTGCTGTGCTGATTGTTGTAGAGCCGTGTGGAGAAAGCTAACAGTCTTGTTCCCTTTAATGCTCAGCTTGTTGAGGATGGACAAGGGGAGAGCAGAACAGAGATGAAATGAAGAGTGTGATGTTTTTGAATATGGGTTGATATTCTTTCATAAGGAACCACCTTAAGATATGTAGTGTAGTTGGCAGCATGGAGCATCTTCCTTTTTGAACTGGGCTAGGTTTAGTATGTAATCTGGCTGATTACATGACAGGCAACATGGAGCGTCTTGCTCTTTGAAAAGGTCTGAGTGCAGAGCGTATGAACCACCTGTAACTTGCATGTTGCTCCTCTCTGAGGTTTCCGTGAACAGATGGAACTGTCTCAAGTGGGAGGAGGAGGGAGAGAAGGAAAAGGGGAGGGGATTGTGGGGACATTGGAAAAGTTTGTTGTCCATGGATTGTTCTCATCCTCGTGTTGGAGGTTTGTTTTTTTTTTTCTTGTAAGTTTGTTCTGAAGGTTTCAGAGCTGCTTGTAGAACAGAGGATTCAGATGTCCTGTGAGTGGTGGCGTCATGGTGTTTCAGGTTCGCAAATGCTGTGCGACATATCAAGGTGAACAGAAACCAGCAGGGCCGCTTCTACCTGGCTGATGGTCACTACTTTGATACTGTACAGGTGAGATGTGTGTGTGTGTGTCTCCTACTTTTCATATCTCAACTGATCTCCTGTCTGTATACCCTGCTCCTGCCCCCTGCCCCATCATCTTGTTCTCCAGTGTTCTGTGCCAAATGTGGCAGTCAGTGTCAGCACAATGCAGTCCCTGTCTGGTAGTTTTGTACTTACAGACACTGATCACTCATTAAACATTGGTATATAACTTTAAACTTGTTTTGTCTTGTGATTCGTTTGTCTAGGTTTTTTTGGCGGTGCAATAATATCAGATTTGTTTAGATTTCTGCCTGCAGTCGCCTGACTTTGCAACTAGATCTTATTTCAGTTACACGAAAGAGCAAAAGGAATGACAAAGTGACAAGCCACTACAGAACAATCATGATGCGACAAGTTTTTACAAAGAAATGTGCAGCGAGTGTCTGTTCTATAAGCTGGTGTAAGGAACCGCTGAGACCCCAGAACAAGGCATTCAGTGAAATGTGGATGCAAGTCATATATCCAGAGGCGGCTTAAAGGGTTACCCAGGTCATGTTAGAGAGGAAATGGGCGTGGGTGTCCACTGAACCCTGACTTCTGATTGCAGCAACTGGTGGAGCACTATGAGAAGAACGAGCTGGCTGACAGTTTTCCAGACGTGGCGACAACGCTGCGTATCCCTTATAAAACCGTGGCCTGTAAGTGGGTCCCTGGCGTTGTTTGACTGTTGGTGTCTGTGACGGCGGCAGTGTGTATCTGTACATCGTGGGTTATTGGTATCTGTGTGTTGTGTGTAGGTTGAATTAGTGTGTTTGTGTGTGGGTTACGAGTAGTTATCTCAGTCTCTCTCTCTCTCTCTCTCTCTCTCTCTCTCTCTCTATTTTTTTTTCTTTCTCTCACTTTCTCTCTCTCTCTCTATATATATATGTGTGTGCATGTATGTATGTATGTAGACAGTAAGATAGTATGTATTTGTGTATATGCATATGAAATTTGATGTGCATTCATGCAGCGTGTGATTGTGTATGTTTGTGCAAATTATGCGTTTGAGTATATACGTCATGTTGTATACACCATGTTGTTCAGACCTTCAGGTTATAAGCAAACATAGGACCACACCTTTCCTTCCCCTTGGCTCAGGTCCTCTTGCATTTCATCGACAGTTCATGTGTCCCTGCTGGATATGTGGCAGTTAGACCATACACTCTCATCTCTCCCTTTGAGTGTAGTGTTTGTTGATCCTCCTGTTAGAACAGGTGCACTGCCTACGGCTGGATTCGTTTTTCATGTGAGGAACACAGCAGTGGCTGTGTATTGTACAACTTCCTGATGGCACAGTTGTCTCTGTCTGTGAAAGACAGGCTGCTGTCTCCATGGAGAGAGTGTGGTGGCATTGTGCACCATCCCTCCCCCACCCTACCCTGTAGGCATGTCTTGTGTTCTGTTCAGTTGTCATAGTATCTCTGTGTTGATCTTTGTCTCTGATTACCTTTCAGAATGTGTTCCTGTTTGTCCATCTAAGGGGATTGTATTTTTTGTTTGTTTGTTTGTTTTTAAACAGATACAAAGGAAAACACACTCGGGTTCCTTTATCTGTGTTAAAGCGTATGGTTCACATGGAACCTCAGTCTTAAAAAAAAAAGGCTGATAACTCGGACCATCACTTGAAGCCCAGTTTTTGGAGAGAAGGGCTGCAACTGTCCAGTAAAAGTCAGACCACAGAACTGAACACTGGTTTCCAGCGCTGTTTTCTATAGACCGCAGATCTGAACACTGGTTTGCAGTGCTGTTTTCTATAGACCACAGACCTGAACACCGGTTTGCAGCGCTGTTTTCTGTAGTTTGCAGCGCTGTTTTCTATAGACCACAGAGCTGTACACTAGTTTGCAGCGCTGTTTTCTATAGATCACACAGCTGAACACTGGTTTGCAGTGCTGTTTTCTATAGACCACAGACCTGAACACCGGTTTGCAGCACTGTTTTCTGTAGTTTGCAGCGCTGTTTTCTATAGACCACAGAGCTGTACACTGGTTTGCAGCGCTGTTTTCTATAGACCACAGAGCTGAACACTGGTTTGCAGCACTGTTTTCTATAGACCACAGAACTGAACACTGGTTCGCAGCGCTGTTTTCTTTAGACCACAGAGCTGAACGCTGGTTTGCAGAACTGTTTTCTATAGACCACAGAGCTGAACGCTGGTTTGCAGCACTGTTTTCTATAGACCACAGAACTGAACGCTGGTTTGCAGCACTGTTTTCTATAGACCACAGAGCTGAACGCTGGTTTGCAGCACTGTTTTCCATAGTTTGCTGTGTCTGTTTTCTATAGCGGGTATAAGCTATACGTGCCTGACAACATCTGCTGTTCCATGAAATGAGTCCCCCCCCCCCCCCCTTTTTTTTTTTTTTTTTTCAGCGGGTGTTCGCATTCTGGGCTATGCTGTTGCGGTGTACGACTACGCAGCTACATCCACCACACAGGTGACCATGAAGCTCAACGACCGCATAGCCATCCTCAGTAAGAACGGCCAGGACAAAGGATGGTGGAAGGGAGAGAACCTCAGGACCAAAAAGGTACGCCATCTTTACTTTTCTTTTCTTCCTGCCAATTGATTTTTCATTACTGGACTGAGCTGAGAGTGGTTTCTTCAGTCGAAAGTAAAAGTGAACTGTTCATTTAACTCCATAGCTGGTTTTCACAAGTGAAGTTAAGTCATTTATTTGTGACATTTCTTGGGGAAGTTCTGCTGTATATGAACTTATGTATGCATGAACTCGCACAGCTGGATACCTCAAACTGAATTGAACTTGTCTTGATATCTCTTCTGCAGTGCACTGTAATCCCAGTAGGACCTGGTCTCATCCTGAAAATATCCACATTTTTATTGTTGTTGAAGGCTCTGAGCAAGTTCAGGTTAAAAAAGATAAGCTTCTAGTCAAAATGGTTGCTGATATTGACAGCAACTTGTTCATGTAGGCAAACACATGGAAGGAATTACTCAAACAGTGCACTCACACGTGGGCTTGTATGCCTGGGAGGCAGGAATTTCTAAAGGTGATAGTGGCTGCTTTCCTGGAGAAAACTGCTGTTATCCTTGAGGAAAACACTGACTCTAGGAAAAGTCATTATCGCTGTTACCCTCAAGGTTTACTTCTGTTTTCCATAGGGTCACAACTCTTTTCCCCCTTTTTTTTCGTCAGATCCATCAGGATCACAATGATTTTTCCTCTGGTTTATGACTGTTACTGCTGTTTAACTAAGGAAAACAGATATTTTCTCCAGTTAAATGGCAAGAACAGGGAAATACTTATGATCGCTTTTTTTTTTTTTCCATACAAGTACACGCTCACAGGTATCTGTAGTATGACTACATGGACTGCCAGCTTGAACAGGGAAAACAGTTGTGATACCTACGCTTGCCATTTCTGGAAAGGCAAAGCTATTGTGGTATGTGGTGTGTTTCAGGTTGGCTACTTCCCTCTGGCCTATGTGGATGAGGAGGAATCCTAGCTGACACTGATACTGTCATTGTCGTCCTCATCGTCTCATCGCTGCCTTCACAAGACATACTCCTTTCTTTCACACTGTAGACCATGTGGACAACCTTGGCCTCTCCGCACAGAGGCAGCAGCTTCGGATGTTGGATTATCCCTACTTCAGCATGGCAGACAAAGGCAGTCCAAGCCTGTTGCTGACACAAACCGCTTCAGTGTGGAGACTGGACAACCCAGTCAAGTTGTCTGTCGCACCTGCTTCAGTGTGGAGACTGGGTGACCCAACACTAGATGCTGACCATACCTGCTACAATGTGACTACACGACAACTCGGCCGCGTTGCGGATGATGTCTGCTTTTGTGTGGAAGAAATGGCAACCGGCCACTTTGTTGGTGACCTCATGGAGTGTGGAGATGTGGCCACTCCAGTGGTTCATGTGGGAGTGTAGGAGGGAATGCTTTGTGGTGTTGTTCGGGGGATGACTGTCGCTCCATCTCACTGACCCTGTCTTGTGCTCTGTGTGTTTGACACCACTGTCTGTTGGGTGACTGCCGATGTGTGTGGTTGACAGTGTGTAGTTGGTGTTACCTGACCTGCAAGGTGGAGGGAGAGCTTTTACCTGTCGGGCACCATGCGATGTGTGGCATCAGGAGACGGAACACTGTTCAGTATTGATCACGCCCCTGCCGGCACACAGCCTACAGTAGATCAGGAAAACCTTGTGACCCCAGTGCCAGACTGACTGTATGCGTATGGACCTGGCATGTGTTTGATTGTGGGATGTGGAGGATGGTCTCACAGGGAGGGGGAGGGGGGGGGGGGATAGACCACTGTAGTAAAGATATTTCAGAGGTTCTGAACCTAGCGTTTCTGTGTATGTCCCAGTGCTGCGTAGGACAGCTTCATCTGACTGTAAAGTTGAAAGGACATTATAAAGGTCTTGGGTCTGGCATGCCTGTGAGTTTAGAAAGCATTCAGGACAGATCCTTCTGAGTGTAGAGTGTAGAGCTGAGGTCCTAGGCCTAACACGCCTACTGTCATAAAACACACATGATTCCCCACTCCCTTTTCTGGATGTCAGATGCAGGGCCAAGGTCCTGAATGTAGCATTTCTGTGAAATTTAACAATACTGTTAAGACTGCCTCTTGTGGGAGTACCATTCGATACTGTTAGGACTGCCTCTTGTGGGAGTACCATTCAATACTATTAAGACTGCCTCTTGTGGGAGTACCATTCAATACTATTAAGACTGCCTCTTGTGGGAGTACCATTCAGTACTGTTAAGACTGCCTCTTGTGGGAGTACCATTCAGTACTGTTAAGACCGCCTCTTGTGGGAGTACCATTCAATACTATTAAGACTGCCTCTTGTGGGAGTACCATTCAGGGGAGATTATAAAGGTCCTTGATGAGTAGGCCTGTCAGTGGAACAATACATGTTGATCTGCCCCTTCTAGACGTAAATTCAGAGCCGTTGGCCTGGGTGTGGAGCATTGGTGAATGCTGCATCCCCCCTTGGTGTGACATTCACAGGACAGCAGAGGACTCTAGAATTGACCAGGCTCCTGGTAACAGCGATAGCTGTAGGGCAGACCATGCCTCCACTCACTTCCCCTGAGATTTACATCACGGCCACTCGTGTGTTTCCTGCCCTGTGAGAGGTAACTTGGGAGTCCATGTCCTATACGCCCTGCTAGCTGGCCATGGAGACTGACCAAGTGTCTGCGAAGACTTGTGTGGTGGGTTGTGCCGGCTGGTTGGCTGGCTGCCTGTGCTGGAGATGCTACTGCGAGTCGTCTTTCTCCAGTCCCGCTCATTCGTATCAGTGGACACCTCAGCATGTGGAGCTGTTGAAATTCCCTGTACAGATCATGGGGGAGGGGGGGCTACAGCCATGTGTTGATTCTTCAGCAGAGCGAGACGCCTTTTTCATTTCTGAGTCACCAGTGTACTTACTTGCCTTGTGCGTGTGAAAGTGTATCCACCTGTTTTTGTCCTTGCCATAAAAACCTTAAGTTCATTCAAGTAGTAGTCAGGAAAGTAAACTGAACCCCCCCCCCCCCCCCCCCCACATTAGCCAGCATCCATGACAGTTGGAAGGGCAAGTGTGTATGTGTGTGTGTGTGTGTGTGAGTGTGTGTGTGTGTTCAGGGTGCGAAAGCCTTTCCACCTGTTGCAGGAGACAATCCCCCCCCCCCACCCAACCCAAAGCACCATCACCACATGACAGTTGGTCACTGCAGACAGCTGCAGAATAAGGTGGGAATGACACCTAGCGTTGAACTGGAAATGGACAGAATAAAATGTGAAAATGGACGAAAGCTGTTTGAGGTGCACCTATGTTTTCTATTCATGAATCTAAGGTTAAATGTAACAGATCATGCCTGTAGTCTGTATCTGTACAACTAAAATGTCGGCGTCATCGCTGGGCTCAGAAAATGGGAAAGCTCAGAAGCACAGGAAAAGGGACAGTTGGAGTTTTCTTTGATAATCATTCGAGAAAAACTCTATGTATGTTACATGAAATATTATCATGGCTTTGAAATATGAGTGTACTTATTTCATTGACAAGCATGCTGTATCTGCCTATTTTAAGAAAATGATTGCTCATAGATTTTGCTGAGTATTGGTTACGTTATGCTGAAAATGACATTCCCAGTGTTCATTAGAATGCTCACAAAATTAGATCTACTGCATGTCCCTTCAGTTTGCAAGGCAGACCAGTGAATGAAATCAGACAGGCACAGACTGTCAGCTGAAGTGCCTTTCTCTAGCTAGAACTGCCCTGAAAATATGAATAAGACGAAGATTTGGTTGCCAGCTATTTTGGATCTGTTGGTGTCTTTACCACCCAAAAATAAGGAAAGAAAACCAAGATCTGATTCGATGCAAACAGGAGAAAAATTAACTCAGGGGGAGCGCTCCGTGCTTCATCTTCAGTCTTCGTCAGGACAGGTACCACGTGTGATGGTACCAACACAAACGATGGCCGTTTGATCTTGGAATAGGAGGACGCTTCAGGCTGGCTAATCCCTTATGCTCCCCCCCCCCCCCCCCCCACCCCCCCACCATCTTGATCGATATTTCCAGTTCAGAGTTCAGAATGGTTGGAATGGTTCTTTGTTACACCATCCAGAAATGCTTGCGACCAATTTGCTGTCCAGTGAACATCTGTTAGTGTTACTGTTTGCATGGTGCATGTGCCAATGGGGCACGGTTTTCATTTAGGATGCAACGTTTACAGAATGCAAACGTGAACACTGAATGATCAGATTCTTCTCTCACCCATTCTCTCTCTCTTTGATTTTCTTGAGGTTTTTGTTTTAGGCTGATATTGAGGAGGTTTGATGTCTTGAGAAGTGCGGACGAACTGGAGATCCTGTTTACCATAGCTGCGGTAAATCTTCACTATACGTCATGAGTGGTCAGTGAAGTCCCAGTCACAATTTTCACGTTATGGTCAAGTGAGGTGGGTTTTTTTTTTTTTTTGCTATCTTCACAAAACTTTTTGATTTTCTCAACAAGACAGCCCCCCCTCCCCCCCCCCCCCTACTTCCATCTGTACCAAAATGTATGTGCTTTTGTCAACCAAAGGAGTAAACAAAATCAAAACTCCCAACACACTGTGGGTCTGGCCAGATCCATGCTTTCTAAAGAATGAACGTAAATATGAAATTTTATATTGTTTTTGGCAGTACACTGGCTGGCTTCACGTTTACCAAGTCTTTTGCAAACTTGCCAGTGCTGCACACGAAGGAGCTGGTGGCCATATTCCCCCGAGAGGGGACGTGTCAGGTCTATGCATGCACATGGTCGCACGCTTGCTCTGTAAATTTTAAATGCATGCTTGCACTTTTGATGTGCAGCACAAGCTTTTCACATATGTGAGTGTGTGCGCACACATGAACACAACTACATGCACAGATTCATACACACAGAGCAACATACATGTGTGTGCACGCTCATTTTTACTGTGTGTGAAAATGAGTATGCACACACATGTATGTTGGCACATGCAATGGTGGCATTATACACCAACAGATTCAATCACACACACACATGAGAGCGCATTTACTCCATGTTGACCCACAATCAGTGACAAGGGTAACGATCGATTTGAGCACGACTGTTGTTGATTGGCATGATGTTCAAAGCCACGTCTGTGGGTGCGTGAACACATGTGGGTATGCACATGTGCACTGGTGCTGATGGTCTCATCACATGACCATTCATATTGAAACAAAGACGCGAGCTGACTCATTTGCATGAAAGCGTACAACATTAGCATGTCAGTTGCTGTGTAGTCTCCATGTCACTTTGTGTACACCAGTTAGACCACTTAATTAACAAGTACATAAACAAAACTTTTCCATTTCACAGTTCAAAATTTATCACAAATGTCATAGATGCATGATGATCAGCGAGGTTAGTTCATTTAGAGATCGCATGGGTCCGTTAGAGACCCATAACATAGGGCAAGGCTTCATTCCTTCCCAGAAAGCAATGGTTCCTGGAGACTCACGATGTATGGCACATGACATGCAGTGAAGGTTTACAGTGTGGCTTAGGAGCGTTTGGTCCCCTCCCCACACACCGTCCTGTTTACAGTCATGTAGGCAAAGTCGTCATACTGCAAGATAGTGGTAATTCTCATGACCCAGTGATGAGTATCATTTTGAGGTGCTTGTTAAGTGGAACGAGAGAAGACAGGGGCAGTAATTAGGAAGATTTCTGTACAAGGATGTTTTCTAGGTCATGTTTGAGCCAGTCAAATATGAGGCATCAGTTGTGCATGTGACTGGATGTTGTCCATTAGCAGAATTGATTGTTGGAATATTTGTTGATATGGTTTTCAGAGTTTCTCGATGTTAAATCGGCAAACCTTCATCTTTAACTCTTTCATCCCTACAACCCGGTTTTCCGGTTTGCAGAAATCCTACCCTTCCTTCCTGCAGCCCGGAAAACCGGGCAGCACAAAATCCCTCCTTTCCTTCCTGCAGCCCGGAAAATCGGTTCTCGCGGTGAGCGCTTTGAACTTCGCGCGAGCCGCGTCATCGGTACACATCATGACCGGGTCACTCGCGCGGCAGTGTTTATGAATGGAATGGATGCCAGATGGCCCCTACAGAGTGGGTAAGTTGTTGCCGATCTATTCTGGCTGGTTTGCTACTGCACACATGGCAGTTCTCACTTTACACTTCTTTTTCTTTTCTCTAAATCCAGGAATGAAGGGAATACTCATATAAGAATCTAGGAACAAGAGGAAGTAATGGTTCATATAAAAGTAGGAATGAAAGAGTTAAAGCTTTTAGGGTGAAATCATTTGGGGTTTGATATTCTCTTTGGAGAGCAGTTTATAGTGTCTTTGCATACACACAAGCAAGTGTGTGACCCCCCCCCCCCCCCCCCCCTCAGTTTTTGCTATTTGAATTTTGTTGTTATAGGAACAGTCCATTCCTGCTCTTTTTTTTTTTATTAACTTGATGAATTTTTTGCTTGTCCATAATCTTTCTCAGTTTGAATGATATATGCTCAGGGTTCATCTGTCCATAACTTTGTCCACTGGCTTCGGCTTATAAACTGCTGTCTCGGCTTAACATGTCTTACGTTAACTGGATAGTGCTATTTTCTGGACAAAAACCCATTTCATGATGATCTATTGGTTTTGCACTGCATTTGGCTTGAACTGCTTGTGTCCGTTTCTCATTCAGGGGAGAGAACACTTTCTACTCATGGCACCTTCCAAACAAACAAAAAAAAGCAGCAAATGGTAGTTTTGTTGATGATCACTGCATCATGGCCAGACTGCAGAAAAGGTGCATGCTCACAAGTTTTCTCCTGATATGTTTGTTACATTGCTTCAGCAAACCAATGCTTCACTTGTGCATTCAAGTTTTTTTTGTTTGTTTGTTTGTTTTTTCTTCATCATAGATATTGAATAATTATGGTGTGTTTATTATGAAGTTAGTTATGCAAGTGTAGGCTTTGTCTGTTTTGAACAAATTCCATTTGATGTTGGGTGAAAAAAAAATAGCGGATCAAACTTAGTGCACTGTCGAGTTGTCAGGTTTCAGTATTTTTTTCTTTTTTTCCTATTTAAGATGTGTCTGATGTGCATTTCTGAATGAAACATAATGACCTAAGAGCCTTGTAGCAAAACACGAGCACATGGATGAATACTGGCGATGTCAAAAATTAGGAAGAAAATGAAGGTCAGCACCCCCATAGGGGTCATAGGTAACACCACCTGAATGTGAAGGCTTTTCTTCATTTCCAGTAGAAATGACATGTTTACTACAGTATAAGGAAACAGAAATGACACACAACCATGTCAAGTTCACACAAGAAACAGGTCAGAATTTTTTTTTTCTTTTTTAATTCTCTTGATAGTCGTACTTGTAACAAGAGATGCAGGGCACCCATAAAAAGAAAACTTAAGGTGCTGATAGGTCAAGATGGAAAGAGGAGAGAACTGTGTATTTACTTCTTGAAGGCATTAAACAAGACATCTGTACAGAAAGTGCTTGTAATCAAATTGTTCAGCACCAACAGTTATTTCAATGATCATTCAGCAAGTTACTTGGTGTACATAAAAATGCTAATTTTTTTTTTGTTTGTTTATGAAGGTTCCATCACGGGTTGAGGACTCGCGACAATATCGAAAGGCAGGGCATGGTTGTCATCATTGATTGAATTCCTAATCGGACATTTTTCATCAAACCATCTCTGCCTTCATCTGTTCTCGACATTTGTTGATGTCCACACCAGCACAAGAATCGTCTCCTTCAAATTGAACTCATTTAATCGGAACACTAAATGACTATCCTTACAGACAGAAGCCAGTCTCCATGATGGCAACAATAATCCAGATATTGAATGACCGTCTACACAAGTTGTTTTGGTTGGCTTGCACATGCTTTTGCTCAGGATTCATATTCTTCTCCAAAAGATAAAATTTTTTAAAAAGTTAGGTAGGCATTCAATGTCCGACCAGTGCATTGGGTTAATGCGTAGGTCAGACATCTGCTAAGTCGTAGCCACAAGACCCTCTTCTTCAGTTCTCTCAGCTTAGTCATTCATTTATCCATCTGCTTAAAATCATGTGTAGTGTGGTCTCAAAACTTAGCGGATGTGATGTAGCATATATAGACTAGACTAGTCCGCACGCAGCGACGCCTCCTTGATGAAACTGAAATGGGAAAGAAAATTGTTTTTCTGTTCGCCAAATTTCACCCATGCCGACAAATAGATTGTAGTCTGTACTGTGCACTTCAGTGTGAGAGGAACAGAATTTGGGTTATGTTGGTGGTGCTGCTTCCTGTTCTGTGTGCAAACTTAATGAGTTAGTGCTTTGTGTGCAGTGTGTCTTGTTTTGAACATTTATTGGCTATAAAACTGTATTCATCAATGCCTTGGAACAAATTCTACGCAACTGTCCAGAAATTACAGCGACTGCTTCAATTCATTTCATTCCATGTGTTAGGTACAGAATAGACTTTGCGACATTTCAACAGACTTGTTTTAATTTTATGCAGAATTGTATCCATTTTATTGGATGATGAATCGTTCCTTTTTATGCATTTCGTGCAGGATTGATGGCTCAGATTTGATCAGAATCCATGTTAAATTGTTGCTTTTTCTTTGCTCCCGTTATTGAATGTTGGTCATGCTGCTTGAATCATCAGTTGTCGTCAGGAAACGTTAAATATACTGTGGAATTAAAGCTTTCTTTTTTGTTATGGTAAGTGTGGTAGAGCAGGGTTCATGTAGTCCTCAAAAATCCAACAATATCCTCGAGATATGAAATGTCCATTGTTGGAGCATGGAAGAAATTCAATCTATTAAAAAAAAAACTTGACTGCATGCTGATCCTGCGGGTTGCCCATGACCCATAGTTTATTAAAACGGATTTACTGTGGGTCCTGTTATTTTTAAACTGATTTCCCCCTTTTTTGTGGTCTTTATCCTTCTTCAGTTGGCATGTGTATTTAAATGATGCAACCGATTGCTTTCCTTCATCCCTTTCAATTCATATATACCCATATTGGCCAACACCGACAGATGTCTTTAAAATATAATGATTTTATTGTCTCTCTGAATTGTAGTATACCCAGTTAGTACTGCAAAAATTAACGATGGGTACTTGGAAAAGCTGTCATTAATTTTGGCCGTTTTTATTTTTTCTGCTTTAGAAAAAAAATTATCACCATCAGTTGCTAAGCACCTTTCTTATATTGCTGCGTTATGCATTGTCGTGTGTTGCGATCAGTTTCAGTCCAAGGGGACAGTTCATGAAATTTGGATTGAAAGGATTGCATTTACTTAAAGATGGTGTAAATGTGGACATAATTTATGTTGATCCATCTGGTAGATGTCATTGTGTTTGTAGTTCCCGAAAGATGTATACTCCAGATTTTTCTTCCAAGAGTTTTGTGGACATCTGTGGTTGCGTTTTAACAATTGTGGATTCCACAAATCCTCCATGGAGTCCATCATTGCCACAAATAGTAAAGTTACTTTACACAGTACTCTTACAGGATGGTTTTCTTTTTAAAGTACTGAATAAGCTAGTGATGGGGAGCCAATTTTGTGTTGGGTCCGAGATGCACAAGTTCAAATTTCAGTTTTCCCAAAAGGAGAGAAATGGAGCCAGTTAAAGCTGACGAGCCAGTTCGTGTCAGGTTTGTGCATGAAAACAAAGAAAAAGGTTTAAATCTGTGAAAACAAAGGAAAGAAATCTGTAAAGTACTACAGAGCCTTTTCTCCTGTGTTTGATGTATGCATGAGCATTAACGCAAAAAAAATATGTATATGTACATATATACAGGGTTCCTACAGACTCCCAAGAACAAAATTCAAGGAGTTTTCAAGGAGCGTTTATTTTATTTCAAGGCAAGGTGGCACGAAAATTAAACCATTGTTCTTTTAAAACTTTTTTTCTCTATTGTTTGTTAGGAAAAAAAACAACATTTGGGCGATTTCAAAGCTCTCTTGCGATTTGGGGACCACAAATGGGGGCAAAATGATGTAAAATGAAAAAAGATTCATGACGAGAACTGTATTTGTATCATAGCAGACATGTTAGGCACACTTTTGTCGTACCCTGGCTAAAAGACTCCAGACTACCAACGTATCAGCTAGGGATGAGAACATTACGTGTGTGACCATTTTTTATTACCCCGCCATATGAGCAGCCACACTCCGACTTTGGGGGAGTTAGGCACTTGAAACATGACTTTTCTTGTTTTGCCGAGCTATAGTAATGCAATTACAAAAGGATTTTTTTTTGAGCACAAAAACACAAAACATGATTTTTTTCAAAAGTGGTCAAATTTTCATGCCACCTCTCAACACTACTTGTGTAAAAATTGAAAAAAGAAATGGCAGTTTGATTTTTCTGTGTTCAAGTTGATGAAAAAAATTATTTCAAACATCGTCGCGATCGTTGTCGGCGATTTTACCAAGGGAGATAATTTGTAACTATCAGTTTACAAATTATCTCCCTTGGTAAAATCGCAGACGATCCAGGATCGCGAGGATGTTTGTAAAAATTTGTTTTAAAATAGTTTTTCATTAACCTGAACGCAGAAAAATCAAACTGCCATTTCTTTTTGCCACATTAAAGATTTTGGGAGCCAATGGCTTTATTTTCAAAGGTGTTCAAGGAGGTTTGGTCAACAGAACCACATTTCATCGATTTTCAAAGGCTTTCAAGGTCTTGATACAGATTAATTAAAAAAAATTCATTATCATTCTTTTAAGCCACATCTACAACAATGGCAAAAAATTCACAACATGCTAATGTTCATGTAGAACCTAAAAATTTGAAGACATTAAGGTTAATGTAATTCTCATCAATCTGTCAACACAGATTTTATTATGTTCATTTTCAAACCTAACTGAACACAACAAGACTTAAGTAGCCAGCTACAGATCATCTGGAGCCCGAGGTAAACCACTGTTCCCACTGCACACAGCTGCCATCATTTATGCATCGCTAGGGTTTGTTTCGGTGCCGCTATGATCCTCATTCAACTGACCACAATTTCGCACCAGGATTCCCCCCCCCCCCCCCCCCCTCCAAGGGTTGGCTGCAATGACATATCCACACAAAGCTCTATCACCATGCAGCCTCACAACCTAGAAAGACACACTGGATTCGATTTTCAATGTTTTATTTCTCAGTTCAATACACATACCCATTTTTTTTTAAATCACATCTAGTGGTTTTCCCAGCCGTTCATCACAAAGTTGGCCCTGAACTCTGCTCCGTATGTGATCTGTAAAAATAAAGATGTATGGCAAACATAATAAAAGGCAGAAAGGATAGCTTCTTTGAAAAATGTAAATGTATGTATATATATATCTGGTCAATAGCAGCTCATTTCAGAAAAAGATAAATAATCAAGGGTTTTCATCTGTCCCTATCTGTAATGTCATCATCAATGAGCCATCTTGACCAGCCTCAATGTAACCTTTCCCCTTCAAAAACCAAACAGCAGACCATAAGCTTTGTAAGAAAGCTGCACAGTTTGCTTCAAATTCATGCCACTAAAGACATGATTGCAATCACTTCCCAGCCAAAAAATATAATAGCTTAAATTGCAGTCCGTAACATCATTGAAATGTGGATGTTCTGAAGTTTATGCCATCTCCCATGGATACAAAAACATTTACAAATCAACCTGGGACACAACATTTATATTTCTTAATACATCTTTTTGTTAATTGGTTTACATGGGTGCAACCTTGATGGGCAAAAAAAAAAGTTCTAGCAAGGACTTCACAGGTGCACATGAAGTCGGGAGAAAGGGTCAGTAGGGATCCATTTTAGAGCCACTTGCATATAAATGGAACTAGAGCCAGTTAAATATGAATGGAATTCATTTGTCCCCATCTGTTCTGTCATCCATGAGCTACCCTGCCCCAGATCACGGGACCAATCATGCTGCCCTGCCCCGGATCACGGGACCAATCATGCTGCCCTGCCCCAGATCACGGGACCAATCATGCAGTAGAAATTCTGATGTATACAGACCTACATTTTTCACAGACAAAAAACAGATTCCACGTACTCTGAGCCACACCAAGGCCTCAAATGCACTCAGTGTAGCATTCAGAATGTACCTGCAATATATAGAAGGGACTTTGACAATGACTTCGCAGTACTCCAGTGTCTCCTATGGTGGGCTGGCTTGTAACATTCGACTGCTCCCCGTCGGTTGCTGGCACAGCAGCAGTACATGCCAGGGTACGGGTGTGGTTGTTGGCAGAGCGCCGGAGTAAGTGGCACAAAGGTGATGCCATTGAAGTGGCACACAAGAGAGCAAAAAAGAAAAAGTGGGGAGGGTGGGTGTGTGTAAAAATTCCTGACCACAAATTGGGCAAGAGAGCCAGTGTAAAAGTGACTAGCCATCTCGACTACTCTATCAAAGTAACGGAGCTCTCGACAAATGCCCGTTTCCATCTCATGCCCGTTTTTGCACACCTCCGCATACTTGAAATCCCCTGAAACAATGGGGCAGTTGGCGTCCTTCAATTAAGCTCATGTGGAATGAAAGGGGAGAGGGCTGGAGCAGAAAGGAATGGAATCTGGCAGGGTGAAATACAATGTTCCCTTTTCCTACAACCCACTTTGGACTGCAAGCATGTCTCAGATACCAAATTTGTCATTCAACATCATCAGAGAGAGAGTTACAGTATCATCATGGACAGCAGTCCTTCAAAACCTTCTCATGTGTACCCATTTCTTACTGACAAGATACTCTTGACCACATCATTCCTCCATCATCAACGTCCAAGCATGACCACATCATTCCTCTTTCATCATCAACAGTCCAAGCATGACCACATCATTCCTCTTTCATCATCAACATCCAAGCATGACCACATCATTCCTCTTTCATCATCAACGTCCAAGCATGACCACATCATTCCTCTTTCATCATCAACGTCCAAGCATGACCACATCATTCCTCTTTCATCATCAACATCCAAGCATGACACATCATTCCTCTTTCATCATCAACGTCCAAGCATGACCACATCATTCCTCTTTCATCATCAACGTCCAAGCATGACCACATCATTCCTCTTTCATCATCAACGTCCAAGCATGACCACATCATTCCTCTTTCATCATCAACGTCCAAGCATGACCACATCATTCCTCTTTCTCATCAACGTCCAAGCATGACCACATCATTCCTCTTTCATCATCAACGTCCAAGCATGACCACATCATTCTTCCTCTTCATCAATCATCACATCCACAAGCATGACCACATCATTCCTCTTTCATCATCAACGTCCAAGCATGACCACATCATTCCTCTTTCATCATCAACGTCCAAGCATGACCACATCATTCCTCTTTCATCATCAACGTCCAAGCATGACCACATCATTCCTCTTTCATCATCAACGTCCAAGCATGACCACATCATTCCTCTTTCATCATCAAGTCCAAGCATGACCACATCATTCTCTTTCATCATCAACGTCCAAGCATGACCACATCATTCCTCTTTCATCATCAACGTCCAAGCATGACCACATCATTCCTCTTTCATCATCAACATCCAAGCATGACCACATCATTCCTCTTTCATCATCAACGTCCAAGCATGACCACATCATTCCTCTTTCATCATCAACGTCCAAGCATGACCACATCATTCCTCTTTCATCATCAACATCCAAGCATGACCACATCATTCCTCTTTCATCATCAACATCCAAGCATGACCACATCATTCCTCTTTCATCATCAACTCCAAGCATGACCACATCATTCCTCTTTCATCATCAACGTCCAAGCATGACCACATCATTCCTCTTTCATCATCAACGTCCAAGCATGACCACATCATTCCTCTTTCATCATCAATCATTACCAAGCATGACCACATCATTCCTCTTTCATCATCAACGTCCAAGCATGACCACATCATTCCTCTTTCATCATCAACGTCCAAGCATGACCACATCATTCCTCTTTCATCATCAACGTCCAAGCATGACCACATCATTCCTCTTTCATCATCAACGTCCAAGCATGACCACATCATTCCTCTTTCATCATCAACGTCCAAGCATGACCACATCATTCCTCTTTCATCATCAACGTCCAAGCATGACCACATCATTCCTCTTTCATCATCAACGTCCAAGCATGACCACATCATTCCTCTTCATCATCAACATCCAAGCATGACCACATCATTCCTCTTTCATCATCAACTCCAAGCATGACCACATCATTCCTCTTTCATCATCAACGTCCAAGCATGACCACATCATTCCTCTTTCATCATCAACGTCCAAGCATGACCACATCATTCCTCTTTCATCATCAACGTCCAAGCATGACCACATCATTCCTCTTTCATCATCAACGTCCAAGCATGACCACATCATTCCTCTTTCATCATCAACGTCCAAGCATGACCACATCATTCCTCTTTCATCATCAACGTCCAAGCATGACCACATCATTCCTCTTTCATCATCAACGTCCAAGCATGACCACATCATTCCTCTTTCATCATCAACGTCCAAGCATGACCACATCATTCCTCTTTCATCATCAACGTCCAAGCATGACCACATCATTCTCTTCATCATCAACGTCAAGCATGACCACATCATTCCTCTTCATCATCAACGTCCAAGCATGACCACATCATTCCTCTTTCATCATCAACGTCCAAGCATGACCACATCATTCCTCTTTCATCATCAACGTCCAAGCATGACCACATCATTCCTCTTTCATCATCAACGTCCAAGCATGACCACATCATTCCTCTTTCATCATCAACGTCCAAGCATGACCACATCATTCCTCTTTCATCATCAACGTCCAAGCATGACCACATCATTCCTCTTTCATCATCAACGTCCAAGCATGACCACATCATCCTCTTTCATCATCAACGTCCAAGCATGACCACATCATTCCTCTTTCATCATCAACGTCCAAGCATGACCACATCATCCTCTTTCATCATCAACGTCCAAGCATGACCACATCATCCTCTTTCATCATCAACATCCAAGCATGACCACATCATTCCTCTTTCATCATCAACATCCAAGCATGACCACATCATCCTCTTTCATCATCAACATCCAAGCATGACCACATCATCCTCTTTCATCATCAACATCCAAGCATGACCACATCATCCTCTTTCATCATCAACATCCAAGCATGACCACATCATTCCTCTTTCATCATCAACATCCAAGCATGACCACATCATCCCTCTTTCATCATCAACATCCAAGCATGACCACATCATCCTCTTTCATCATCAACATCCAAGCATGACCACATCATTCCTCTTTCACATAGCTGCCAACCTGTTGGAACAGAAATTCCTGTGAGAAGGTGGGGGTCCGGGGGCTGCCGTAGGCCCCCGGTGGGGTGCAGGGGCAACGCCCCTGCTGGGGGTAACGTCCCCAGACGCGACGGGTACATGCACATTTGGAGGTAAAAAAATTAGCTTTTCTGGAGTCGAAAAGGGGATATTTCTTCCATCTCATCATGCTAGAATTAGACATGAACAGTACTGATAGCAAAGTATACAGATTACAAAAAGTACAGTCATCACACATTACTCAACATTAGAAAGCACTTCAACTTACCACTTCAGTCCAACAAGTAAACTGTGTATTGACAGGTTACGCTGAGAAGAAAAGTCTCCAGACTAATGTCCATTTGTGTTGCTCTTTGCTCCTAGATTATCTAGCTACGATGAAAGATACTTTGGAAAGTCTTGGTTTTTCAGTCTGTACACAATGGATACCACCAATATTGCAATTTTCTTGTTTCATCATCCCTGGATATCTGATTCTCTCTAGTCTTGTAACAGCAAACTGAAAGTTTCTATCAAGATGTTGGTAATCATCATCACCATGGTAATAAAGAACACAAAAAAATGGGGGGGGGGGGGGGGGGGGGGGGGGATCACTAAAGGAAAAATTTCTTTCCTACAATGTACACCTATATCTGTTCAGAACTACTTTTTTTTTCACAACCTGTCAGCCTAACAGGAGGGAGGATGCTTGGACGCATCAATGAAGGCGTAGTCGACTTTGTATCGCGGCAAAAACTTGACTTTTGCCCTTTTTTTCAAGTCCCTGTGGCACTGCTTTCCTGAAGCCATTTTCGCGCGGATGGAAGTACCGGGGAAGTCGATTTGTTTTGGTAAACCGATGTGTCTTTTTACCGACACCTTGCGAAAAATTACCGAAACGTGAAGTGATTTTTGATTTTTTGGGAAAAAAAACACAACTTTCGGGATTTCCTGTCAGATTTTCATTTTCGGGAGTTTCCCGAAAATTTCGGGAGGGTTGGCAGCTATGCTTTCATCATCAACATCCAAGCATGACCACATCATTCCTCTTTCATCATCAACATCCAAGCATGACCACATCATTCCACTTTTATCATCAACATCCAAAGAAACTGCTATTCTTCAACCCATCCAGCTAAATTGCAGTACTGTGTGTAAGCATAACTGGAACCGTCATAGGTATTCCTCTTATGAAGAGGGCAGTACAGTTAACGGGGCATGGCCCTTCCCGATCTTTAGCAGTCAAGTATGGATGAGGAATTAAAGTTCGTCTGTCATGACGGTCACCAATGTCAACCCATATCATAAAAGGATCTTGAATGAACAGATTACTAACACGAGATTCTGCCATGTTTTTCAAAGACAAGGCACTTTACTCTTTTTGGTGTTCTGGACCACGGAATTCTTTCTTCTTTTAAATGTTTAGGGCAGACAGATAAGAGCGACACCAAGGATTTCAAGCCCTGATGAAGCAGACTAGGTTAGACAGAGTAGGACTAACTCCATATACACCTCACAAAACTTCACATCCATAGCTGTGCCCTTCCACTGCACTCCATTCACAGATACCAAAATAGAATCAATGTGTAACAGCATGACTGTTGGACACAACACTTGGCCGTTTTATAATGAGCAAAATTCGCAACAAATGTATCACTGAATTATTTAAAAGCACCAAATATTTTCTGTGACTCAGACATCCAAGGAAGGATTGGGGCCATCTTTGAAACGAGAGTTTCTCTGGTGGAAACCGCGAATGTTTGGAAATCATCATCATCGTCACAGATTGGGCAGCCCGTGTATCAAATAAAGCCACTGAAGCTTGTCAATACAAATAAAAATTCTAAATACAAAGTTGCCAACTTTCTGGAGACACAATCCAGGAACCATTGGATAAAGGGCTGAAGAGGGGGCAGTTTGACTTTTGACTGAAAACATTTCAAACCACCTCATGGTTCAGTAGAAAAGCATGGGGTTTAAAAAAGAAAAGCATTTTCCATGCAAACTATTGTGAACATCCACATTTCGTTTCGCCTTTTGTCCACTTCTTTGTCCCTTTTAAAAAATGACCTACCAAACCCAATACTTTTAAGGTAACATTCTGGATGTTTAAAAACTAAATTCACCCTTTTGTGAATAATTTCTAAATTTGGGAAATTTAAAAAGAATTTAGAAGGCTGGAAGCATGGAGTATGAAGACGCACCTAGCATTATGATGTTGTCCACTTGTCAAAAGGAGCTGCCTGTAGCCCCTATGTGGTGATGGTTTCAAATTACCTGCAACAAAACACGACCTTTGTAAAACAATATTGCCTGGAATCTGCGCGACTATTTTTCTATAAACATTGCACCTACCCAATAAAATCTGTACATAACCAATGAAATGTGCATGTGACTCAGACATCCAAGGAAGGATTGGGCCATCTTTGAAACGAGAGTTTCTCTGGTGGAAACCACGAATGTTTGGAAATCATCATCATCATCACATGCCTCTTGCGTTGCCCAAGCAAGAAAGGTTTTGGTCATGCAGACAGTGTATCAAGATGCAACCCCTAGCAGGCAATGCTAGGTCTGACAGCTAAATACAACAAATGTTCCACTGGCTGTGCTCATGTACACACTGTAATAAATGTAGGCAGCTCTTTAAAATGTCATTCCTTCTGTGACTTCGCAGTGGCAAAAATAGTCAATGTTACAAAATCAGTATGGCGAGGGCAAGTTTAATTACAATTTCATCTATCTTTCATAATGTGTCGAAGTGAAACGGGGCAGTCCAATAAAACAGCTTGGTGACATCTGTTACTTGAGCTCTTTACCACTGGGTATGCATGCACCCTTTTCATTGCAGTGCTGGCTACACTGTCACTGTTCATTCCTGAACAATGCGAGTTCTCTTTTGTAGAAAATGTGAAAAGTGCGGTTTCTGTATAGTGTGGGTGAGAACACAGCCATACTTCTTCCATTCAAATTGCTTTTTGGATAGAAGTTCGGGTGTGCTCATATCCACACACACAAAGGCTTCACCCTTTTTTTCAATTTTTTTTTTTTTTTTTTTTGTAACTAAAATGTTTGGATTGGACAACTTGAGTGCATGGATAAAAACAAAAACAAAATTTCCACCGTAAGCACAAAACCACTAAATTCTGATGGTTGTATGTATGTCTGGATGCAGTCATGCATAGCACCGAGGTTAATAAACCAACCAGGTAAACTGTCTATAAACTATACATCAGTGTTCAATCATCGCCAAGAAACGTTTGTCACTTCATATCCATGCTTTGAAGGAGGGCGAAACAGGGCAGTCTGACTTGAATATTTATTTTCCCCTTAAAATCTTAATTACGGCTCTGCAAAAACTCACCAGCATCATAGCCGGACATGTGGTTCAAACTGATGACCAAGGCCCAGTCTTTGACAAAAATATAAAATGATTTTGGGGAGTGAGAACAAGCCTCATTTCTGCCAGAGCAGTGCTTTAGCCTGTTACAGCTTTTGACATATTGCATGGGTGCTACCAGTTTGTAAAGATCCTCCTTTTCCATCAACCATTCCCATCGCCATCGATCACACGCCTTTCTCCACCTCCTCTACTTAAGACATCGCCTTCTGTCAAAAACAGCATTGCAACAATTGTTCCGCCCTCAGCTAATCTGTCGAGCAGCAACTTTCACTCACATGTGCATATGTCTGTGGTGTCGAGTCGACCTGAAGGAAGTGGAGAACTTCGTACCTCCAGCATGGAAGAGTGAGAACCAAGCGCATTGAAAACTTGGATCGGAATTCAAACGAACAGTGGAACTGCTGTCCGATTTAAGCTATTCTCAGACAATTCATTGCTCCTCGCTCGCTCTCTCATACTACTTATTTATTCTACATATTGCAAGGTGTAAGGTGATCAGTCAGTGGGAGGCAGCTTTCGGGTAGACCAGGATATGTATAAGACTGAACCCATCAATTTCTAACACAACTCACCTTTGCACAAACCTTGTATCACAGTGCTCTGCCAGGACTCCATTCACAGGGAGTCCAACATACCTGCAACATGCATACATCGATTACAGTTCACATCATTCTCATATTCAACAGGACCAATTTTCAACGTTAACCACAAGCATGTGTGACTCAGACATCCAAGGAAGGATTGGGCCATCTTTGAAACGAGAGTTTCTCTGGTGGAAACCGCGAATGTTTGGAAATCATCATCATCGTCACACTATTTAGATCAGTGCTCCTTCAAGCATGAAGAACTGCAACATACACCCCCATCCCCCCCACATGTTAAAAAAAAACCCACTGCAACACACACCCACACCATTTGTTCTAAAACAAAACAAACGGTACTTCAAGGCCAAAATGTTCTTTGGGTAGAAATGGCACTTTGCAGTCAACAGATCCAACAACTTCCTGTTTTTGAGCAACATACCACAATGTCAAAAAAAAACATTAAGCCATTTTCTTTCATGTGTAAATGGCAACATAATGACAGAATTCAACATCTTGCTATAACTGGAATCACTCCGCTATTTCACAATACTGGAACCTGCAGTGATATGAATCCTATTCCAACTATTCTGCACAAAATTTCACAAATTTCATTCTCTTAGTTGTACCATTAAACTCTCTTGACAAGCAAGTGCCCGCTAGCGCCTGACCGGAAATCACACCGCCAAAAGGCTGAGCACCTGCCAGCGCCCAGTAAAACACGTGGCAACAATGGGCGCCGCCATGTTTCTTGTAGAAAAGGAAGTCTCGTGAGAATGTGACCTCTGTTTCTCTTTTACAATCCACTTCCGTTTGCAACAAACCGTGACTCGATATGCGCTGTAGTTCCTGAGTTATGTTTTTTTTTTAAGTTTTGTGGTCCAAGTGCGGTTTTTTACCATGATTTTACCTTTTTACCTTGATTTCTGGCATTCTATCATGGGATTTAGTGATGAAGATAAGCGATTTGTAGGATTTACGGCATAAGACTTGGTGAAAGTGCAGGGTAATGAAGCCGTGAGTGACCTAGATTTCAACTGGGACGACGTTATAGGTATGATGAACAACCATTCATAAGAAAGTTGTGATGAAGATGTTCCCCCCGAATAAATGGCTCATGTGACATTGTTCAAACTTATTATGTAGCAACAAATACATTCGTAGGAATTGCTTATGATTATTTTCATTTCATTATTTCCTTTCCTCTCTTTTAAATTTTAAATTGGGTAACCATGTTCAAATGACGGAGCTAATTCTCTTAACGTAGGTTTTCGGCGTAAGCACAGGCAAGTGCATACAGAAGAGGGTTAATAGAGGGAAGACAGTACTATTAGAAGCAACTGATAAGATATAACAAGCAACAAGAGTAATCCTACAAATTCATTCTTTCAAACAGACTGCCATTTCATCCACATTCAACGTGCACTCATTGTACGCTTCTTTTCAGGACCGTTAACAAATTTCTCAACCACATTTTATCTTGGGTTTCTTTCAAAATTTTTTTTCTCCATGAAGATGGACTGCCCCAGCCTACCTACAGAAATGGAATGGAACCAACCATCAGCTCTGTGGGTGATGTGTGACTGTCATCAACTGCAACATGACATCAGCCTCTGCTGATCATCAGCTGATTGGTTCCCCTCCCCTTTCTGCTCTTACAGGGTTCATACAGATATTTCCTCACAAAAACTTTTCAACTTTTTTTTAAAGGACTTTTAAAGCATTTTAAAAAAATTACAAGGACTTGCTTCAAGGATAAGTTTGAAAGCAATAACCATGGAATACTGACACAAATATTAATACTATCTAGGACTTTTTGTGTATGTGGCAAAAGATCTTCTACTCTTTTTCTCCCACCCAAACAAATACTTCCCCCGGCATGTTGGCTTCCCAATTTCAAGACAGTGGATCGTTCTGTCACATGTACAGGTGCCATAAAGCCGGTAGCTTTTTTTTTTTTTTTTTTTTTTAACCTGTAGCGGGCGACTTAGCTAGATGGTCAACTCCTACTCGGACTTCTTTAACATTCATACTTTTTTTCTTTCTTTTTTTTAAATTACAATTCAAATTCAGATGTTCTGAAAAAAGACAAGATTTGTAAAGACTTCAAGATCATTGGCAGTGACAAAATTTAAGCACTTTTCAAGGACCTATGAGCTAAAGCCCGATTTTCAAGGACTTTTGAGGCCTTGAAAAGGGGACCCCAAAAACCAGGGACTGTTAAGGACTCTACAAACCCTGACATATTACAGCAGCAGCAGGGAGAGAAAGCTAGTTCATTTGTACCACTGTGGCAAATTGTGTCTGTGCTTGTCAAACCATCTTGTTGCAAGACACTTTTCTTTAGCTGTTCATACATATTCATTTGTGCAAATCTCCAGTGTTTGAGCCAATCAGTCCAAGGGACATGTCCACAAACTAGTGGGCCATATGCAGTACAGCTGTTGACCGTCGTCATTCTCTAAACGACTCAAGTCCATAACCACTGGATCTCTCAACAGTAAACTACATGTCATATGGGAGCAAAAGTCTAGTGTCAAACCACTAATTTGCATAAATGCAATTTTATTTGGGGTGTCGAACCTGAATAGCAAGGTATTCTAAAAACTGTGGCTGGCTTTCCTAAACTCTCGAGATTTTCAAGACTTTATATGGCTTTGGTAAAAATGGCCAGTCAGTCATCAGTTCGATGGGTGATGAGATACTGTCATCAGCTGTAGCAAGTAACATCAGTACACAGGTCATCATCTGACTGGCTGGCACACAGCTGTCGCCTCACTTTCGTTTCCTACTGGGTACGACACATATCAGTGGGGAAAGGACAGCTTTTGCCTCACGCTTCTACTATTTGCCATAAAGGGTCTGATTCCTCAAGCTTCTGTACATCACAAACCCCGATACCATCAATCCAAATCTGGGCCAATACCATTTGTGATACAAAAGGTACTATTACAGCTACTACTGCTCTACCCACATTTCTAAGTCCACGTTTCGATTCACAAGAACCACTTCAAAGTGCAGTTGTTTTTAGCCCACTGCCAAGTTGCAACCAACTACCACTGCATGTGGCAGACTTGCGACCTCTGACACCACAGGTATTGCCATTGTACAACTCTGACACACAGGTACTGCTCATCATGCACTTGCACAAACCACATCTAAAAATGTTTCGAAACCAGTTCTGCTTTCATTTTTCTATTCTGAAACAGACATTAACCCTCTTCAGTATGCACTTGCCTGAGCTTAGTTACGCCGAAAACCATTGGCAAGAAAACTCTGTAATTTGAACATGGTTACCCAATTCAAAAATTAATTCAAAAGAGAGGAAAGGAAATAAACGAAATGAAAATAATTTTAGAAATTCCTACGAATATATATGTTGCTATATCAAAAGTTTGAAGAATGTCACATGAGCCATTTACTCAGAGAAAAAAAATCTTCTTCAGAACTTTCAAATCGTTATATCTGGAACCTCATCCCAGTCGAAATCTAGGTCACTGTAAGCTTCATTAGCCAGCACTTTCACCGAGTCTTTTGCCATAAATCCTACAAATCACAGTAACTTCATCACTAAATCCCATGACAGAACGGCAGAAATCAAGGTTGGCCATGGCGAAAAACAGCACTACAACAAAACTTTAAAAATTCACAACTCGAGAACTACGGCACGTATTGAGTCGCATTTTTTTTGCAAACTGAAGTGAATGGCTACAGGAAGAAGGTAGTCACGTTCTCGCGAGACTTCCTTTTCTACGAGAAACATGGCGGCGCCCATTGTTGCCTTGTGTTTTGCTGGGTGCTGGCAGGCGCTCAGCCTTTCGGCTGTGTAATATCCGGTCGGGCGCTAGCTTGTCAAGAGTTTGTTTTCAGCTGCCAATTTCACAAGCTCTTCCTATCATACAATAGAACAGGCAAGTTTCCAGCCAGCTATTTCACAAACTGCTCCATCCAGTACTGCTTCCAAACACAGGTACTATGTGCATAATTTTTTTTTAAAAGTTTAGACCTCTATTGCAATGGAAAGTCATCAGATTTTGTAATGGAACGGTATTGTAGTTGGAATCATACCACAATCATATGGCAGAATCGTATCATCATCAACTTTCCACTGGCTTCTGTGAATATGGCATGTACACAAAATGCTGAAAATGAAATTTAATTGCCAGATAAGGAACATACCTGTCTTTTGGGTAAGGAAGCAAGATTCTACCCAGAAGCCTAAACCCATGTTGTCAGAGTTCCGTCCACAACGGGCCTTCCTCTGAAAGAAAAACACTTCTCATTTAAACCAATCGCTTTGTTTAAAACCTTCATGCAACATAAAACCCACCTATCTTACATAAAACCCACCAATCTTTTCAAGGCGAGCAGTAACCTCTATGAACATACAAAGAGCTGCAACTGGGGAATTTTTTCATGAAACTACGAACTGCCTGCCAATATGGAGACTTCCCAAAAATTTCATCATTTCAGATTTTCTGGTTTTTGTGGAAGACTGCTGCTTAATATGAACATATGTGTACGCATGTACTTATATGATATCTCACATTCCATCTCCCAGAATCCGCTTATGTACAACCGCATCAACACCTCAGGAGAGGCAGAGAAAAATAAAAATTGAACAATAAAGCTGAAGTATTGCCTCCTCACAACACTGCAAACCCTTCATCAGTCAGCTCTGTCATCAGAGCACTCAGAAGACTTCCCATCACACTGTGACCACATGCAGTATCCAACTTGCTGGGTGTCCAGAAACAGCTCTAAGCCA
Source organism: Conus canariensis (assembly GCA_033310375.1). Classification (NCBI taxonomy): domain Eukaryota; kingdom Metazoa; phylum Mollusca; class Gastropoda; order Neogastropoda; family Conidae; genus Conus; species Conus canariensis. The sequence goes on along the minus strand of CM065746.1, from coordinate 25,520,572 downwards.
CACACACACCATGCCTTCAGATTGTAAACACTGTGGATCCAGTCTTCCCACGGCTTCTGCTCAGCACATTACTACAAGTATTCTCGAACAGTTGTTAACCCCGGACCATACCCAAGTATGATAAACTAAACAAGGGAGTGCAATACATCCACTGCTGGTCATGAGCATAAAGGCAATGATCAGTTTGGAGGAGGAAAAAAATACTTTTTTTTTTATTTTTTTTTTATCAGATCATGTCTGTAGACTTAATACAAGGCATTTCATCATTCCGTGACTAACCTGGCACATGACAAAAGTAGTTGCCCATCAGGTGACTGTCGAGCTGTACTCAGGAGGAACAGGTCTGTGCGCATATCGACCGACCGTCTGCAGCACTGCCCTGGAAAGGAACGGTCCACATTGGTCCCACCATCGATTTCAGCACATCACTAGTTCAGCATTCACCTGCTTCTTCACGTTGCACAGCTACAACCAACTTTACATCCAAGTCTTCTGTTGCCAGTTGAAAGATTAACGAGACCAATGCATCCCAAAGTTTCTACTACCACACTGCCATTTCTTGTGACCCCACGACATCCGATAATTATACAGGCTGCATCAGTCCACTGGTCATCAGAGTGCTCAGAGAGATTCCCATCATGTTTGTGATCATCATGTGCAGCTTTCAACTTGCCAGTAAAAGTATCAATTTTACAGGTTTAAAAGAAATCACAAGGATTAAGAAAATGCAAACAAAATGATAGCACATGAACAGATCCAAAGAAATATATATCAAAACAAGCATCGAATATGACATGATCAACTACTGGGAGAAATCAGACTCTGTACATCCAACCATGGCATGAATAACTCTCCTGCCACTCCAGTACAGCAGTGCTGAATTCCACTTCCTTCATATGGGGGGGGGGGGGGGGGGAACGACAGCGAGTTTACATATGGGAGCGAGTTGTCGCTCTCTGGTAAAGAGCACCAAGACCCCACCCACTAAGATCAAACTCTGCAAGTGCAATTACCGCCAAAGAATTTCCTCTCAAGATCAGCCCCCCCCCCCCCCCCCCCCCCCCCCCCCATTCTCCTTTTTCAAATTAATTATACTCATTTTCAAACATCCCCCAAAAATACTGAAATATTTTTGGGTACTAATAAGCAGCACATTTCTAGATGCCAACGATTCCCTGAACGGGCCTATAATGTCATTATGGAAATGAAGCGTCACTCCAAAAATTCACAGGAGTAAGAAAATCCCAACTGGGAGATCCTTCATCTGGAACCAACTGAAGGACCTGGATCTGTCTTCTAAAGAATGCTATATCAAAACAAAAAACAAATCAGCTTTTATACAACAATCGGTGTCTGACTGCTCCACGACTCGAAACGAATCAAAAGATGGGGTAACTTTCTAACAGATTTCTTTACATCTTTCCTCAGAAGTGGAAATCATCGCACTCCAAGTGCCTACTGCTGGAACAAAAAAATGCCATGAAAGCACTGAAACCTTCCCTCAAAGTTCTTCACAGCTAGCAGCGAGCTTCTGGCTGCCAACTTATACCATCAATAATGTTAGAGATAATTGGGCTCAAATCCATCGACAATAAATTCATAATCTCCTCCATGAATTAAAAATTTCATCTGCCTTTTGAGCACCAACTTTGCAAGACGCCAAGAGTAAACTAATGTTCGATTGCCTTGTTGAGAAAATTTCATAAACTTCACCCCACAAATCCTAGTCCCTACTGATCAATGCAAAGGAAAGGCTGCATCCTGTGCGTTAATGGAAAGAGAATTAACATCATTGAGCAGATTTATTGCCACTGTATGGTGCAATACTGGCGATGTGCTTGCAACTGTTTTATAACATGCATCAGATGTGAGCAGATAGTGACCCCCCCCCCCCCCCCCAAGTCAACCAACACACAATTCAGCACAAAGTGCTTTACTGAACAAATGCAAACAAGACAATATGAAACATTTCCTGCAAGAAACAACAAACATGTTAACATTTTCCAAGTAACTAAACACTAAAAATAGATCTGCTGTGTCAGATAGGGGCGAAAATTTTACGTCACCGAGCAATCGGTTGAACTATGAAATCATCATCCACAGCACAAGAAAGCCAGTCGCCCCCCCCCTCCCCTCCCCTCACAGGGTATCAATGCCAATCACACCATTCATTCACACAATGTCTTACCAACATAAATCATCCATATTCAGCTCCATTAGCTGGAAGACGTCTGCGACAGCTGCTCCTGAAAAAATGCAGTTATTATTTGTTAGGAGAAGAAGGGGGAAAAAAAAAAACCCACACACACACAACCTACCACCACCAACCTCCACTAATAATAGCCAACATCTATTCCAGATATTCCATCGTTTCCTGACAATTTTTTTCTTCAATTTTTGTCTGTCAACGATGACTCAGCTGATGGTAAATATTCGGAAAGTAAACCAGAGAGGAGTAGGTAAAGTGCATCTCTCCCTCCTGATATTATGACTAAGGTTTAACAATAGGGGAAATACATACAGGAATTCAGAGAAACAGCCAAACCTTCAAATACAGACTACTGTATTAGGCTTAAAAGTTCTAATCTGAAATCGGCTACAAATGGGAGAATTTCAGTGGCTGACAACTGCAGATTGAAGTAATTGCTTTTCTCAGTCTAAAAAGCTCAAACCGAGGAAACGCAACAAAAACAAATTTCATGTGATTCACCTCTTCTAGAAAAAATGTTGAGTTCATTTTCAAATCGGTACAACCCGACACAAAACTGATTGAACCATGTAAATCTTCACTTTTGCAACATCTTGATGCATCATGTGTTATTTGCCTACTACCAGGTAAACAAAATGCCAACAGCACCCTCATAAAGTTCGCTCAAGATTTCATCTGATCTCATCTGCACACATACCAAAAACATGAGCCATGCATTCTACAGCCCCTTCCTCCCTACTCCTGCCCTGGATTTTTTTTCTCAGACGACTTTCTTCTTTTTTTTTTTTATTTCTTATATTTCATTTAAATCCTCAAAGAATGGGAACCCTGAAATGAGCCTTGGGCAACCAAACCGACATATCTTTGGGAGAACCGTCATTAAGAGCTTGTCCGTAGCTCACGGCCTTGGTCAGTGTGCACAGCTCCTACAGCTTTTAGCACACCAGACATAATCAAGCTGCATGTAAAGTTCCAAGAGCTGGTCCGTTGTGGAATATTGGCATCCTTGCGCTTCTTTCCTGTAAGTTTTATTCCACATGAACTGTGTCTCAGTCGGGGGCATTCGCTGTCTATCATGGTTTTCAGCAATTGCATTCATCATTAACACAGTTCATTTGGAAAACTAAACCTACCCTGAAGAGATTTCCTCCTAAACAGTTCATTAGGAAAACTAAATATACCCTGAGATTATTTCCTCCTAAACATTTCATTTTTTTAAAAAAACGAACCTATCCTCGAGAGATTTCCTTCCAAACAGTTAAGAAAACTAGATCTATTCTGGAGACATTTCCTTCCAGTCAAACGAGGCTCAATTTACCCTTTGAAAAATTTAAACTCTTTCTCACCTAAAAATTCTACAGAAGTTCCCCACCCCACATCCACCATATTTTTGTCAAAGGGATACAAAATATACCAAAATAGTATGGGTGAAAGAACAGGTATACATACATCTGCGCATGGGCATCACTCGATGCATCAATGATCATCTACAAATGCTTGCAAGATGAATCGTCTTTGCATTTTAAAGCACGACTACTCTACCCTAACCTGCAAGCACTGTTTAATTAAGAGATTGAAGAGGATGAGATTCCTGGATCAATGTTTTAACAGCATCTTTCAACCACATGCTGAGGATAAACAAATACATTCAGACATATTTGTCCTTTCTGAGCCATTGTGTAGACTTCCTGTGTTTTCAAACAAATGTCAATTTTAAAATATATATCTAATCCATGTGTCTTTTCAACGATACAATTTTGATTTCAAGAGGAAAACACTTTCACCATGTTGCCTCAGACAATAAATGGTGGTAATGACTCATCATCCAGACAGTCAAGAGTAGCAAATAATGTCATCATCGGCCACTTACACACACACACCAAAAAAAAAAAAAAATCACAAAACAGATGTAACTTGTTGCACCTATTGTGTATACCTATAGCCAGAACACAGGGAAGACAACATTAACGCACATGACCAGATACTTGTTGCATTGGAGCTTAATTAAACATCATGACATGCATGTATGCATCATTATCCATTAGCACTGCTACTTTACCGGTAGTTTATACTGCATTTCTACACGTTCTGGCCAACATCACTGAAACCAATGATGGTAAAATCACATTTGAACACGAGCCCCTAATTCAAACTGGAAATGAATATATGTGAACAGTTTTGTTCTTTTTTTCCTATTACACAGAACAGACCAGTGGTAAATGGCAGGTCATGCAGCAACAGGCTCAGTAAACGAGAAATGGCACAAACTTCATCTATTCGGAAAAATAACCAGAAATCAAGTCAAACATTTCATTGCCATTTACAACAGAAATAAAATTATTTTTGTGTAAACCTGTGGAGACAGACATTGATGAAGCCATCTTGGTCGGATATAAAAAAACAACAACAAAACATCAGATTCTAAGTCGAGCTGCGCTTTTCAAGTTATGTGGTCTATTTCCATGAATTCTTATATCAAACTACAGTCAGCAAAACATTTCTGGAAAGCATCAAAAAACTGATTATTTGTAAATATGTTAGACATTTCGCTGCATTGTTCCTGTCATTTGACTTGTAACGGTTGTAATCCCTCAAGATGCCATCTGACTGTTTTAACATCAGCTCAAAATATTTTTGGAAAATTGTTTTGGTCCTTCATGCACTGCGCACAAGCTGACTGCTGTGAGCAAACATGAAGCCCTTTTACCTATGCATTACCTGCTGAGAAAGCAAGCTTAACAACCAACTCAAGAAAGTTGCCTCAGTTTTGGTGACAAGTCATCACAGTAAAGCACTATGAGGCCTTGAAAATCATCATTGGCAACTTAAGGTGCACAGCTGCCAACCTTCTGGAGTCAAAATTCAGGAACCAGCAGAGGGAATGGGCTGGGTGAAGATGGGGCAATTTTGCTTCCAATTCAAAATATTTCTAAAAACCCTCTTCATTTCAGTTGACAAATATACAGTTTAAGGTTAAATACAAATTTCATTTTCTTTTTATATCAGTGAAAACATCCACATATCATCTGAGCTTTACTCTGCAATAGTTTATCATGCCTAACATTGCCCAACTCCACACAAACAATGATACATATACTCCCTCTTTAACCCCCCCCCCCCCCCCCTTCCCTATTTTCTCAACAAAATTATAGAATTAACTTTTTCCACTAAATCTGCTGTTCAAGAATAATTTCTACGTTAGGGAGTTTCCAGGAAAATTCAGGAGGGCTGGCAGCTGTGAAGTTGGTAGCATGTACAACTAACTCAAGACACCTTTAATCAAGGAACTTACAACTACACTATCGGTCCCATTCAAGTGATACTGCCATCCTCTTCAGCTTCTGGTACTAGTGGTATTGTGATCAGAGCTTAATGATAATCCAAACAAGCCGAGACTAGCATGCCTGCATCCCAACTCGGTACAAAAATGTAACACACCTGACCAGTCTCAAGTATCCTACGATTTTCCACGCTATGACGTTTTACCGGAAACCCCAGAAATACCGGAAACCCCTATTAAACAAAGAATATAACAATGATTTTTGCGCGTTTTGTGTTTACCTGTATAGTGTGCGCATGTGCGCTTATGTGTATGGGTGTGTGTGCGCGCGACCACCGAAAACCCCCGGAAACCCCTATTAAACAAAGAATATAACAATGATTTTTGCATGTTTTGTGTTTACCTATATAGTGTGTGCATCTGTGTGTGTGTGTGCATTTGTGCGCTTATGTGTATGCGTGTGTGTGCGCGCGTGGATCGGCATGGACGTGCACATGCACACATGTGTATGGGTAAGAGCGAGCAAACGTATGCACACACGTCCCTATGTGGTGTGTGTGTGTGTGTGTTGAGAGCGCGCGCGCGCGCGTGTTGTGACTGCATGCGTGAATGTTCTAAAGATGACTTAGGAACAAGAACAAGACCATCAATTACAGCATATAAGTGCACACGCACTCTCGCAGCCATACAGTCGAGTCGCGGCTACGTGTGTTGGCTCGGTAAGAGAATGTTGACTTTTGCAACCAAGACATAAAATGATTTGCTGTAAAAACGCAAGTTTGCAAGTAGTTTTTCAGCATCAAGTAGCATTTGGTCAATTCATAATTCTTACAATTTGAAAACTGTCCGAGCGGACCCATACAAACAGAACAAACCTTGAGCGCCGTACGTCGTGGGTCCGAGCCGACCCATGCTTTCAAAGAACAAACCTTGAGCGCCGTACATCGTAGTCTGAGCGGACCAATGCCTTCTAAAGACACAGAATCTGAACCTCCCATTCGCAATCCATTTCCCGCAAAGCACTAGCCTCAACAGAATGGCTGGCATCACTGACACAAACATGCGACTGCTGCGCATGCGGCCAAATTTTGCTACAGCGGCGGGAATATTTATGTAACAGACTGCCCAGAAGACTGCTCTATGTGCTTTACAAAAATGACTATACATGTATACATGACAACTAACGATTTTGAAAGCAGAGGTGCAGTGACCAATTCATCAGAGTACCGTGTTTTGGATTGTAGGCCTACACACAACTTGTAACGGTACTGTATGAGATACTGACTTTTTCCCCCCAGCAGCAGGCCAGATTTGGTAACATAAACATCCTCCTGGTGCTCCAGCTTCTGTAGGCCAGTGTGAGTGGTGTGTTTGTGTGTCTGTGCGCGTGCGCATGATTGCGAGCGTGTCAGGTGTGCATGCAGACGCAAACTTGCCCAATTTCGCCATTATATTATCTGCTACATACATGGAAATAAGTTAACAGCATTATCCACCTAAAAATCAAATCCTTCCAGTTCAATTCAACCCAATGGCTGAAAGAATGAACATCTTCGAGGCTCTGAACATTGCAAATGGCGAAGATATTGGAGAAGGTACGAAAGTTATCATTTGACGACTGTGTTGATCATTTTCTTTTCGTCTACACTACACCAACATCCCTCAAAATTTTCATATTTGTAACAGTTTGGACGAAAGTGTCCCACGGACACACTTCTAATGAAATGGAACATCCCAGATTTTAATAGGTTCCTATGTTTAGGTTTTTCAATCTCTCTCTCTCTTGCTTAGAACAAACTGCTCCCAACCAATATTTTTCTCAAGACACAACGACCAAATGTTTCCCTTCCACGTACCACTGCTGTTAGCAATCGCTTTTTTTTTACATGAAAACAAAGGCGACTAGATACGAGCGCAAGCATCTAACAGTGCCTGTGGATCGCAATGATTTTGGCAAATATGTGACAATTGGCAATATACAGACAGCTCTGTGGACCGTTGGTGCTGTGGTGCCATCTGCTGATAACATGTACGTACGCCATCTGCGGGAAAAAAATTACATAATCTAGACTTGTCAAATCGGCCTGAACATGATAGCGTGGTCAAGGGGAGTATTCCGGCTGGTAAGAAACGAACAACAATTTAATTGCAAGTAACTACTACTAACCTGTTCCTATATTGGTCTATAGGGGTTTTTCGGCATTTCAAGGGTTTCCGGGCGTTTCCGGTAAAACGTCATACTCCAAACTTTCCACCATTGTATTTTCAGCTGTTTTATCTTTTTAAAATCAACTTTCAAAAAATGTATTTAGCCAAGTCTCCCTCACAGTATCCTTGCCTACATAGGCTTTTTCCATGTGACATACATGAAAAGAACTGGAAAAAGTGCACCCAGCATTCACTGCACAGATTGAGGGTCAGCATGTCCCCCAGTCACCAAAAACTGGGCGTCATATCTAAAAAACAGTCAAATATATTACAAAGATATTCTAGCACTCCCCCCAATATATCGTCATGGTTTCAACAGTGAATTTCAGCGAGTGTTGGAAGATTTTATTGCTCGACCAGATTTCAGTCGCAACAGAATGAACATTGGAAGCTCGGAGTCTAACAAGAGGGGAGCAATGAAGATTCGTGGAACCTTCAATGAAACCTGTAGGTTGGCCACTCTTGCACTGTGTGCGAAACATTTTGTACGTACCATGCATCACAGCCATTTTAACTGTCCGAACCACTGGATTATCACATGATTATCACCTGCAAGCCACAACTGAGCACGATTCAATCATAGTCTGGGAAGTTTTATTTTTAAAACTTCACTTTTGGAGGGACACCAGACTCCAATTTTGCTGACAGACCATTGATGCATTTCAACTGTTACCTTTACGGGCGAAATTTAACCATTTTAAAATAATATCATTTCAGACTGCATGAAAAAAAAAAAAAAAATTTTCTCTGATGGTGGCGGTTGGCTTTGTTCTGGATAAAGATATTTCTTTTTCTTTTTGGTGGGGGGAAGATGGAGTGAAGTCATGTCACTTTTCTTCACTTGTGAGTTAGCCACTGTTCTTACTCTTAGTCACTGTTTAAAACTCAAAGTTAAAGACGCCAATTAACTGCCTGATTTTTTTCTTTTTTTTTTTTTTACATTTTAGTTGTAACTTAACAAATGTAACCACCAATATTTGAAAAAAGAAAAGCAAAAAAGGCCGGGGAAAAAAACGCACCTTGATTCAACCGGTCATGGTCAACACGTGGTTTCTGAATTTGGCAGTTCAGACAAATTAGAGGCCCCTCTCCATGTGGATCACATCACTAGCGCTCTCACAGGCGGAATTGGCTTCTCTTTGCAACAGCTCGATGCAATTTGATCGGCACAAAGTGTTTGTAAACTAGGTCTTTGTTGCCTCGCTGAAAACATTTACATTAAATTCACCAAGTCCCGAATTCTACTTTATGCTTCTCAGATTTGTTATTTCACTATCCGGCCGATGCCCACTTGGAGGAAGATCATGATGATAATCTGCAATAATAATAGCCCCAGAATCTAACTAAAGGGACGGAAGGGGGTGGGGAAGGCTGAAAATATTTACTTACATACACTGCACTCTATCGATTGCAAATTTCACAACCCCTGTACTGCATAATGAACAAGACCTCTGGACTCGCGTCTTACCTCTCGGGGACCCAGGCGGGAAGAGAATGCCCACGCACAAGTTTCCCAGGAGCCTCGAGAGGCGATTTGTAGGCAGGAAGAATTTAATGCGCATGCCCACAGACCAGTATATCGTTACTTGCGAGAATTTGTTTTCGTTTATCCGAAGGTAATACCTAATCCATATTTTACATGGGATCGAAATTCTGTTCGTCTTTGATACTTATTAAAGTTATTATCAAGGTTTTCAATCCGAAACTGACATGCATGACTTATTTGAACCAATAGAAAAACTCCGAGTTTGCTGACGACAACCAATCAAATGTACGCACGTCGTCAATGCAATCTAGGATCTACGCATTGATGGCCATGTTTCGGTTTTAGAAGAGCCGGTGTCCAACGTGTACGTTGAGTACGTAACATTCTGAGCACAAGTACGCATCTACGAAGTCCTCTCAGTTACAACGTCTTACTACCGGTAAGTGACAGATGTTTTGTTGGTTCTAGAAGTCCATGTCAAAACCGAAAGAATGACCGACATTTCTTTGAATTACTACATAATTTGTGATTGTGTGCATGTCCCACGGGCAATTGATAAATTACATTTTTTGTCCATTTGTAATGAAACTTAGGCTTAAAGTTAATATCTCTGAATTGTTTCTCTTTCAAGTTTCATGCAGTGGTTATTCTGTTCTGACCTTCTAGGTTGAAAGTTCAAGGATTGAACTAGCAAATTGATTTCCCGACTGCAGAAAAGTGAAATAACCACGAGTCAAGACGAGCGATTTTGTGAAATATTCGTCGCCTTGATTCACATTACTTAGCTCATCCAGTGATCCATGTAGCGGAAAGCTGCCACTGAACCAGGTTATAGTTTGACGGAGACTGAAATTGTGATAGTGTGCGAGTTGATTATAGATCCCTCACATTCAAGGGGGTTTGGGTTTGTCAGGGAGGGTACAAATGAAAATGGGGTTTAGGGAAGTTCAACTTTTGCCTTCAGACACACAATACTCTCATGACTATTATAATACTAGGATTTTAAATTACGATTTTGAAGTGAAGAGATCATGTCTGCTGTGAGTGACCACAGTCATCACTTGACTTCAACACTGTGGAAAGGCTTTGGAGTGGGGAAAGGCCCAAAGAGGATGGAGGTACACATGTGTGAAAGGGGGAGGTGTTGGAGGTTCATGAGTGTGGAAGGGGGAGTGGCAGGGCAAAGACACTGCATGAAGAAATTTCTAGTCTTCCAGTTTCAGGTTAACCTAGCCTATTTGGACAAGATTTAAGGATTATGCAAGCATCGAGCTGCAAGATTAATGTGTACTTCAGGGCTTTCTGTGGCTGCCGTATGTATTGGTGATCACCAGACCCCCAATACAGCATTTCCAAAAGGTCCTGGAAATCATGGGACAATTTTCAAAGGGTTCCGAACACTGTCACTTTACCTCTGAATGTTAGTGACTTAAACCACAAACCACGTGACTGAAATTTCTACTGCGTTTATATTCATTTGAATCTCTTCATTTTCATTAAAAGGGCAGGACATAAACGCTCACACTTCTCTCTCTCTCGCTCGCTCTCTCTCTGTCTTCTCACACACGCACACACACAATCATGCGCACACACACATACACGCACACTGGTATGCTTGCATGAAAATGCTTGCTTGGCTTTCTTTTGTGTGTGGTGTGTGTGTGTGTGTGTGTGTGACTAAGAGTGAATTCGTGTGAAATGACTTTGTCTAACACTGATCACATGTATACGCAAAGAAAAAGTATTGTCATATTCCAATCTGGTGTTATCTACTGAACTCAGGTAGGCTCAGGTACATGTATTCAGTTGGGATGTTGCCAAGTCTGGTCTTGTTTAAAGCTCGCCTTAGCAGGTCAAAATGGACACACTTGCTATTGATGTGATGCATCCTTGTGTACTTCCTTGCAAACAGTTTGTTGAGTGTTTCCACACCTGCTCTGTCTGAAAACAGAGCTTGAGATTGTTGGTGCACTCGCGATTTCTTCACCTTAAATTTGTACATGGCACATCGCATAGCAAGCTCATGATGCATGAAGTTGCGCACCTTTAATCAGAATGCTGAGGTGAGAATCGGTCCTTTTCAGTCTCACTCAGTCTTGTGGAGTATCAGAAGTGAAAGATCATGCCTGTCTACACAGCCACAGTTCACTTTGAGATACGAATGATCAGCTCTTGATCAATTTGGAATAGAAACAAGTGACAAGAGTTCAGGATTCAAGGATGAATAAGAGTGATGTCCGGTAATAATTGTTGGCTGGGTACATGCTGTGTTCGTTACGCCGTGCAGTGGGAGTGATAAAAATTCCACAGGAGGCAAACAGGAGGTGGAAAGTGTCACAAACCGTCAACAGAGCATGAATGAATTTTTTTTCACAAATGAAGCATTACAGTTTGCAAATGTGATCAGTAACAATTCGTCCTTCATGAAGCAGTAGAAGACAAAACACACAGATACACTTGTCCTTACTCCCCTCCATTACTCATCACTTACACTCCACAGCCAGCTTTCTTTACTTTTTTTCTCCCTTTTTTTTTTTCCTATTGTAAAGTTGTGAATGGACAATTTTTTCTCAGATGTTCACATTCTCTCTCTCTCTGTCTCTTCTCTCTCTCTGTCTCTCTCTTCTTTCTCTCTCTCTCTCTCTCTCTCTCTGTCACATGCATGCATGTGCACACATATACCAACACCCATACACATACAGAAACACATTCACGCACACGCGCGCGCGCACACACACACACACACACACACACACACACACACACACACACAATCACTTTATAAACAGTCCACACATGTACATACATAATGTCGACCAAGCGAAAAGTACGATTAAAGCAAATTTGTGGTCCTTACTGCTAACAAAGTGCTGAAATTCTATGAAAGCTCGAAGACAAAGTTAAACTTTGTCTTATGCTCTTGCATTTTGTCCCCTCACTTTAATTGGAAATGAAATGAGGGAACAGTAAACAAACAGTAAACAAGTGGGGTAACTTTTGCTCCCATAAGAAAACCTAACACAGAGTAACTTTTATTCAAGACTGGCACAGCCTGTGCCAGTCTTGAATAAAAGTTACTCTGTGTTAGGTTTTCCTATGGGAGCAAAAGTTACCCCACTTGTTTACCCTCACTTTAAGCTAACAGGAGACATGTGTCCCATGATGACCCCAAAAAATCTGAAGCTCTGTGAAGGCTTGAAATGTTAGGCAATTTCATAGAGTGAATGATGCACAAACAAAATAAATGGGGTTCCCTGTGCCATGCATGGCTTTGGGCAGAAACTGAGAAAGCTTCAGACATCCATGTTTTCAGTAATATATCATTATCAAGAAGAAATTTTTCATAATAAATGAATTGATACTAGGCTTTTTCACACTTTAGTTGTCAATGTTCTGAAGTTACTGTTGACTGGGACATGAGGCATGAGAGGCATTGGTGAAAATTAACACGCATTTTTGACATGGCATGAAATGTAAAGACCAGGCAGTATATTGTTCTGCAAATTGAAAGAAATCTGCAGAAGGAAAATGAAGAAAAAAGAAAAGAAAAAACCACATGCACACACTTTTCTCACACACACGCTCATGCACACATAATGATGCTTTGAATCAATATATCACGATATGAATGACAGTTTAGGTCATTTTACAAGTGAGATAACTCACTCAGTTTGTGAAATGACAGAAGTACCCTTCAGTATGCTTGTTATCCATTGGCACTCAACAGACAGAAATGCTGTTCTGTTAGAGGATCACCAATGAAGGAGATGGATAATAAATAGGCTTCTAAACTAGGACATTGCCTGATCCAATCAGCTGCTTGTAAAACCTCAATTGGCAGACTAAAAAAAAAAGGTTGTGGCAAGATTACCAAAGGAGATTTGAGGGGAAAAAAGGGGGAGAGAGAGAGAGAGAGAAAGAAAGAAAGAAAAGACTGGAAAAATATTATGATTGGGAAATCATATTGGTAGAATCTGACGCAGTGATGTACCGAGGTTGTAGAAGTAATAGGACAGACTGTCCTGAAGGAAAGAAATCAATAGGCCATAATGTCCTGAACCTTGGAAAGTAATAGGACAAATTGACGTAATGTCGTTTTTCAGTCGTAAAGCGTGATTCCTACCAGAAACAAAAAATGGCGAAACGAAGACATGAGAGTTGTTTCCCTTACCTTGATTCAGGGTAAATCCATACTGTACTTTTTCCAAGTATTTCGATCAGCACCGTCTACTTTTGGTTTTGCCTAAGAATAGCTGTGGCGAGTGAAGTAATGTTGAGCATTGCAGTCGAGAATCTGTCTGGGAAAATGTAGATTGACGTGTCAGCGAGTGACGTGAAACGATCGGACCGAGGCCGCCAGCGCTACATTTCGATCGGACAATGAGTCCGGATTGGGGAAACACGATCGGACTTTTCAGTTTTTAATAGGCCGAAGGCCGATGCCTCGGTGCAACACTGCTGACGGCCGACAATTCTGACTTGTCCAGAACCCTGATATGCAGTGTTTCTATGAAAATAAACTTGTTTTAAACAGGATGAACTGTTAATTAAACCATGTATATCTTTTTTTTTTAATAGCACAAAAATTGTGCTGCATTCTGTTTGGACTGGACGCTCAGCATGTTTTTTGTTTTGTTTTTCCAGTCAACCATGAAGCAGTTTCTACTGCCATACTGCTTTGCTGCATTGCTGCTGAGTGCAGCATGGTACGCACAAGCTGAAGAAGAAGAGGAGGAAGGAGAAAGCAAGAAGAAGGACAAAGAAAGTGTGGGCACCGTCATCGGTATTGATCTGGGAACAACATATTCATGGTAAGCTTGACAGCCAAGTGGGAGCTGTATATTGTGTGGATCCGGGAATATGGCAGACATTAGATTAACACGACAATTATGCAGGAACAGCTGCTGCATTTCTCATATGCTTTCTGGGGATGATAAAAGGGTTTGTTTGCGTTTGTGCGTAGGGGTTTTGAGTAGCCAGCAGGGCTAGTCCACAGAAGCTACAGCTAAATTGAAATTTCGCAGCCAACTTTCAGTTTGTGCCCAGCAATGCAGTGGTGTACTTTGACACATACAGAAGCCTTGGAAATTTCACTCTTGCAGAATGGTCAAGGAAAGAATTGAAATCAGTTACAAGTGCAAGAGCAAAATACATTGTCCAAAAACACCTGAAAAGAAAAATACACACATTGTCCAAAAACACCTGAAAAGAAAAATGCTCCCAAAGATATGCTGTCTTATGATGTGACCAAGTGGCAGAGTTGTTCTTTGTTTGGGGGGAAAGGGGGGGGGGGGGGGCAAATTGTGTTACGCCTAAATGGGGGGTGGAGGGTTGCACCCTGTAGTTATCTGGTCTAATTTGTGGAATATGTTCGCAGCCTGAATGATCCTCTTGATTGCATTTGGCTATTTGGTTGGCACTGTCATCGCCCCTGCTTTCTGATACTGTTATGCATTACATTGTATTGTGTAATTATGAAACTACTTGCATGTGTGGTTTTGCTTGTTATTGCCCAACAAAAATTGGTGTCGTCTTCCATATATTCTTCAAGTTCTCAGACTAAATGTCAGGGGACTGGGACTCCTGCATGCACATGTACAAACACATCCAGGTTTCTTCTGGGGCCTTCTCAGTACAAGCAGCCCACAAGGAGCTCAGGATCAGTTCATCATAAGAGATTAAGACACAGGAAGAGCAGGGTTTGCACATGATGCAGAAACGACCCTTGAAGGTCGTGAAATTTTGACTACCCATGCCACCTTCCCCCTTCCTAAGGCCCCAACAAGTTCCTAAAAGTCCAGCTGAAGAGCTTGCAGGAGTAATGCAGCCTTTTTAAAGACTGTAGAGACCCAGACCAAGAAATTTATTCCGAGTAAAGAATTGAAAGTATATAAAAGTAAAGAAATAGAAATATTACAGTACCAGTATTTCACCCAAATGTTGTTAAACTTGTGATCTGTTGTAAAGCTTGCATGTAACTTTAACTCTGAAAGAACTTTACAACTTAACAGCAGAAATACAGAAGGGAAAAAAACAAGATCCCTACAAGCTAACTTGAACCACTTAAAACAGAACTACCATAAATTGTCACATTTACTTTACTAATATTGTGTCATATAAATATGATCTTGTTTACTATTGACAGTTGTTTAGCATGATTTAAGCAGCAAGGACACTGTTAACTGTAGTGTATGCAGAAAATTCATTGTAAAATATTGACACATGTGATCATTCATTTTTTCCTTCTTTTGCAGTGTTGGTGTGTTTAAAAATGGCCGTGTGGAAATCATTGCCAACGACCAGGGTAACCGTATCACTCCTTCCTATGTGGCCTTCAATGGTGATGAACGTCTGATTGGTGACGCTGCCAAGAACCAGCTTACATCCAACCCAGAGAACACCATCTTCGATGTCAAACGTTTAATTGGGCGCACATGGGACGACAGCTCAGTACAAAAAGATATCAAGTACTACCCCTTCAAAGTCATTGACAAGAGCAAGAAACCACACATCCAGGCCACAGTGAATGGGCAGACAAAAACCTTCGCCCCTGAGGAGGTTTCCGCCATGGTGTTGGGCAAGATGCGAGACATTGCTGAGGACTACTTGGGAAAGAAGATTGTCAATGCCGTCGTTACGGTGCCAGCATACTTCAATGATGCCCAGCGCCAGGCCACCAAAGATGCTGGCACCATTGCTGGCCTCAATGTCATGAGAATCATCAATGAGCCGTAAGGACTTGGATTTTGTTTTGTTTCTGGTTGTGATAGACGTGTGTGTGTGCATGTAGCTGCCAATTGGTCATATTGTACCAACTGTACCTGATTTTTCTGAAAATTCTCTGTACATTTTTCTAAAATCCAGAGTTTGACACATTTTTTTTATTTATTTGAAAATGTGGGTTTGTCATCATTATTGGAAAGGGTTGATAAAGTTTTTTGTTGAATGAAGCTATGATATTTAATGTGTGTGTTTGGCACAAGTTAGAAAGTGGGTGGATGTTCAGGATAAATGTTTGAGAAATTTTGCTAACATGCATTTGCATCTGTAGCCTTGTTGACTTTGTATTGTTTTGTTGTGCATTCTTTGAAGGTGGGAGTGGTGGTTTAGGGTGCTACTGGTAATATTATCATATATATGTCTCTGACCTTCATGCAACAATTTGCATCTATTGACATGGACAATACTGGATGATTTTATTCTTTCTGTTGAAGTTCCTTGAACAGATCCTTTTGCCAAATGCATGTTGACTGTTGCTGGTAAAGTGAATCCATTATAATTGATATGCGTTTCAGTACTGCTGCTGCTATTGCCTATGGGCTGGACAAGCGTGACGGAGAGAAAAACATTCTTGTGTTTGATCTGGGAGGAGGGACCTTCGATGTGTCTCTTCTGACCATTGACAATGGTGTCTTTGAAGTGGTTGCTACCAACGGGGATACTCATTTAGGTAAGGCTGAAGGACATACATGTGTAAGTGGTTATTATCAGCGGGGATATTCATTTAGGAAAGGCTTAAGGACGTGTTTAAATCGTTGCTTTCATGATATAGAGAGGGAGGATCCTCAACAACAATATGTTTGCAGGAATAGAATCACTTTTTGTTTAATCATAATTTAACTCTTTTTTTAGTATTGTTGTTTTGTTTATTTCAAATCAGTATAGAACAGACAGCTTTAAAATTTCAGCCCTTTCACCTTTTTTTAAATCATACTTTTGCTGAAAATAATTACAGGAAATAGAGAAAGAACATTTTGTCAACAACTACTTTTGCTGCAGTGGATTTGAATTGTATAAATGATTATGTAAGTGTCAAGTGCCAGTTCAGATCTCATAAATTACATAAAGTCCACATTTTTAGGGGGGTGGGGATGGGGGTTGCCCACTGACCCCTGCAGGGGGCTGCCTCTTGACCCAGGGGATAGGGGGAGGGGGAGTAATATGTCCCCCTGAGTATTTTTCAGCCATCTAGGCCGGGTTATGTACACCCCACCTTTGCTGTGGTAGGAGCTTGCAGTTTGGTTTGTGTTTTGTTTTTCTCTGACCGGTCTTGGAAGGTTTTGAAAACAGGATGAATAGTCTTTGAAATGATCTAACTTCTGTGGATTTTGACAAGAGTAGTCTGTACAAAACCCTGATCCAAGGTTGGTTGTCAGATTTTCTGTTTTGTCTTTCTTCATTTTGTTTCTTTCCTTTATTGATTTGACTTTCTGTTTGCAGGAGGTGAGGACTTTGACCAGCGTGTGATGGACCATTTCATCAAGCTGTACAAGAAGAAGAAGGGCAAGGACATCACCAAGGACAACCGCGCTGTGCAGAAGTTGCGTCGTGAAGTGGAGAAGGCCAAGAGAGCACTGTCCTCTCAGCACCAAGTGCGTGTGGAGGTCGAGTCCATCATCGATGGAGAAGACTTCTCTGAGCAGCTGACACGGGCCAAGTTTGAGGAGCTGAACATGGTAGGTCTTGTTTACTTTTTGAACTCTTATGTCTTAGTTTCCCATCCACCTTCATTCTTACTGCCTCCTTCTTAATCATTCTCTTCTATCCATCTTTGTCTGGATCACTCTGTAGCATTCTCTGGGTTCCACTCGGGCCCCATCTCTCTCTGTCTTTCTCTCTGTCTCTGTCCAGATAAACTACTGTGAATGATTCAGTCAAAGTTAAAATCTTTACCAATTGGTGTGTTGTTGTGTTTTTTTTTTACTCCTAGTGCCCATGGGAATTTTTGGGGGGTGGGGGTGGGGGACGGTACTAGCCCCCAGGTCTGCAATTACTGTGATAGTAACAACCTCATTTCTGTGACTGACTGAGCCTTGTTTTTACTTCTATGTTTGTCTCCTTTACAATCATCTGCTGTTCTGACTTTTCGTACCATTCTCCTTTCTGCATGGTTCATACTTATCAGTGAAAGTTTATGAAAGTCCTTGAATTTTGAGGACCCTGTTTCAGAGACTAAATTGGACTTGGTGCTTACAAATACCCCAGAATACTTGAGAATGCTTGAAAATGAAGATTCTGCAGGTGCAGTTTATATTTTGGTGAGAAAATCACAAAATTGTACAGAGAATTCATAACATGTTTGAAATTTTCGAGTTGATTTTGTATCCATCAAAGTGCAAACTTCCCTATTGTCTGCTTTTCACCAGATTTTGCTGAAGTGAATGTTTGAAACAAAGTATGCGTGAAGGCTTGTATTGCAGCTCTTGGATTTTATTTTAAAAGTCCTCTCATTTTTAGTTTTGAAGTCTGGATGAACCCTGCATTGAAACATTTTTACACTTTTTATTGGTCACAGTTTTGACTGGCTAGCTTTTTTTTTTGTTGTAACCTGGCTGGTGAAGCTAGTGTCCTCACACCATCCACTCTTGCTGTCCACTCAGCAGTATTTGCCCACATCACGTACATGCCATTTTTCCTTTGCTTTCGTGACTTTGTTTTTATTTAGTTAGTTGCTTTTTATTATCCAACAGTGATGAATAAAGGGGAATGAATGGCTTTGTCGGAATGTCATAGTCTTATCTGACTTGAAGTCAGTAGTTGGTTACCATGCCATGGATTTTTTCTTTCTTTTTCAGAATGTGACCTTAGCACATGAGTTGGTCCTGAAAAGGCCTTGTGTGGTTGGCTGGGCTGTAAGAAATATTTCACGTGCAAGTTTAACACAAAGCTGGCCGTGTTGTCTGGTGGTGAGCTTCTGTATTAGTCCTCGTTAAACAACCATTTTTGAGCAGAAAGAACTGAAAAACAATGTTACAACAAATTTGAAACAACTCCAAATTTGAAACTGCTCCAGATCGGCAAGTGCTAACGTTCTCTGCATGTTTACCTGTTTTCAGGACCTGTTCCGTTCCACTGTGAAGCCAGTGAAGCAGGTTTTGGAAGACAGCGATCTGAAGAAAACGGAGGTGGATGAAATTGTTCTGGTAGGGGGCTCCACCCGCATCCCCAAAGTGCAGCAGCTGGTCAAGGAGTTTTTCAATGGGAAAGTAAGTTTCATAGCCTGTTGGACAAGTGATTTTGTGGAGATGTTGTGCTTTTCTTTATGCATGGTGACATGACTAAGAGAAAAAGAAACCAGACTCTTAAAATTTTCCTTTAATGAAAAAAAAAAGTAAATAATGAGTTTTAAAATGTTCAGATGAAACGATGTTAAGGAAAGGTTGCGGGAGTTTGGCTTATCCCTCTTTTTGATAGTTAACTGTTTTGCTTCACTCAAGTGATGCAGCATGTGTGTGTATATGTTTTTTCATTTTAGAAGTGCATGTCTTCCATTCTTTGTTGTGTTTTTTGTTTTTGTTTCACAGGAAGCTTGGGTTCAGCTGCAAACTTTCCAGTCCCCATGTTCTGTCTGTTTTGAATTGTCAAAAACTGAAGTTTTGTTTTGAAAAAAAAGGGAAGAAAATAGAAACCCAAAAGAAAGTAAAACACAAGGGGGAAAAAGAGAGAAATTAACGCAGAAGAAAACATGCAAGAAAAGATTCTATATTTCGTAAGCAGACACAAAACTTTTCATACCCATGAGAACCAGATGGAGAATGTTGAACATACGCTTGCTGTTTGTGTTTCTGAGTCAAATGGTAGACAGTAAGGAGCTGACTCTTACCCCAGGCAGGGCCCCCTGGATCCCAAATTCAGTTATTTTTGTTTTCATCGATTAAAAAAGTGTTTGAACTTTTTATTTTTTCCCAGATGTCTAGTTCTAAAGCTAGTGTTGAGAGAAAAGCTAGTATTAACCAGGATTTATTCTAACATCATGCGTTCATCACTGTTTGTTTCATTGCCCACCTCAATCCCCACCACCCCCCATCATTCTCCTTTCTGATCTACCTTGGTAGGAATAATGATCTGGACAGTCCCCCAATACAGTGTACAATACAAAAAAATTTTTAAGCTGTATCTCTCCTTTCGGTCTCTGTTCTGACAGGCTGTTTGTGTGTATTGCAGGAGCCAAATCGTGGTATCAACCCAGATGAAGCTGTGGCCTATGGAGCAGCAGTGCAGGCTGGTGTGCTGAGCGGAGAGGAAGACACAGGCGACCTGGTTCTGCTGGATGTCAACCCATTGACCCTGGGTATTGAGACAGTAGGCGGCGTCATGACCAAACTGATCCCCCGCAACACAGTGGTCCCCACCAAGAAGTCTCAGATTTTCTCCACAGCTGCTGACAACCAGCCCACTGTGACCATCCAGGTGTATGAGGGAGAGCGCTCTATGACCAAGGACAACCACCTCCTCGGAAAGTTTGACCTGACCGGCATCCCTCCTGCTCCCCGCGGTGTACCACAGATCGAGGTCACATTTGAGATTGATGTCAACGGCATTCTGAGGGTGTCTGCTGAAGACAAGGGTACCGGCAACAAGAACGACATTGTCATTAAGAACGACCACAACCGATTGTCACCGGAGGACATTGAGCGCATGATCAATGATGCCGAGAAATATGCTGATGAGGACAAAAAGCTTAAGGAGCGTGTGGACGCCAAAAATGAGTTGGAGAGCTATGCCTACTCCCTAAAGAACCAGGTGAACGACAAGGAGAAGCTTGGGGCCAAATTGAGCGACGAGGATAAAGAGAAGATCACAGAAACCCTGGATGAGGCCATAACCTGGTTAGAGGGGCACCAGGAAGCCGAGACAGAGGAGTTCAAGGAGAAGAAGAAGGAGGTGGAGGAGGTGATTCAGCCCATCATCAGCAAACTTTATGAAGGGGCTGGTGGTGCCCCGCCTCCGTCAGGTGAAGAGGAGGAAGGTCAAGAAAAGGATGAGTTGTGAGAGCATAGAGTGATTAGTGAACTGGCTGGGGACTGTTTGAGGCTGTGGGATGGCTGGTTGGTTGACTGAGAATTTTGTGGTTTTATCTGCTGCTTTTCATTGTTGAGATCATTTCATTGGCATACTAGGAGTTTAATGAATCGTGCTAGTTTATAAAGGGAGAAAAAGTGGATTAGATAATTTGTTTATCTAAGAAAAGTATCTTAAGAAACAAGTTTAGGATGATTATTTTTTAATCCTGCTGATTTTGTTTTTCATTTACTGTGTATGGTTTAAATTGTCTTAAAGGGACATACAAGATATTGTTGATAACTTTTTGTTTATTTTGTTAAATTATGTTTTGTTGCACTTATTGTTTACATTCAATAATATGAAAAAAATGAGCAATAAGAATATTTTTCTTTGATTTATATGAGGTTAAAAATTGAAATATTGTATTAAGAAGAAAATTAATGTAAGCTGCAGAAATGATGTTTTTCCAGACGGCAAGATTTTGGTGGGAACATTGCTGTCAATGGAATATACAGTGAGGTAGCAATAATCAAGGCTGATCATGATTCAAGATGTATATCAACATGTATATACCGCAGATCCATTGTGTAAATGCAGATTGATAGCATGTGTGACTGTGCAAAGTCGAGACAAGATGCGTTTGTGAAAATGATGTTGAATTTGTGGGCTATTTTGAAAGCAGGTGAGAGGTAAAAAAAAAAAAAGAAAAAAAAAATAAAGCATTCGATTGAATGTTCATCTTCAGTGTGTGCATCATGTTCATTTAGATATATGAATGCTGCGAGTTATGTCGGTATAGAAGTGCACAGTTGCGCAAAATTTAACTCATTCTATACATGCAGTTATCTCCCCTTGCTTCCCCAGAAATGACCATTTCTATGTATATTTTTTGAAAATCATGAAAAAAAGATGAATAAACACAGACTTGATTTTTTTCAAGTCATTATAAATGATTAAGAAACCACAAACAATATAGCAAAGTTATTTTTTCGATTTATTTGGTAATACTGTATGCATGATAAAGAGAATGAGATTTGGGTGTCATGTAAAAATAGGGGTGATACACACCCTATGAATAAAAGATATACATTAACTGGTTTTATGCCCTGAAATTATTCAGCTGTTTGCAACAATTCAAGGGCTTCAGTCACATTGTAACGGCGATTTGTAGTGCTGCTTTCACCATGCATGCTTGACAGAGTAGCAGACTCCTTGTCGCAACGTCAAGTTAGACCGAGCTGGTGACGTGGTGTGAAAAGCATCTGCTGGCGAGCATTCAGCTTGCAAAGCCCAAGTACCAGTACGCCTGCACTCTAATTAGTATGCAGGAGTTATCTGTAACCTATAGTTTCGTACAAAAGGTCTGCTCACTTCGGAGAAAAATTCCAAAGCTTTGGACCGCATATGCGGTCCTTGGTATACAAAGGTTGTAAACATAAGGACCGGATATGTGGTCCTTAGTATAGAAAGGGTTAAAAAGAAAGCATTTAAGCAGGCAGGGTGTGCATGAGTAAGTTTGCAGGAATATTGGGAAGAAGGGAAAAAGTGAACTAACTCCATTTGTAGTTATTTCCCTTATGGTTTTAAAAACTTCATGGCGAATTGATATGAACAGTTTCTAAACTTCAATTTAATTTGTCTGAATGAAGAGAGAATGGCACAAAAAGTTTTAATCATTACAGTTTACGACGTGAAGGCAGTTTTCCCAAAGACAAATAAATATGCACAAATGAAGCACAGGACATTGGCTCTGATGCATCTAGAAATATAGACCTGTGCGTCATAATTTTTCAAATTGAATGTGCTGGCCTAAAATCGACAAGAGAAGTTTCACATCCAGTTTTGGCTGATATTCATGATCTTCATACTCAGCTTGTCTCTTCGGGAAAGCATATAGTTTTCTTGTGGGTCCCCAGCCACATGGGAATCTATGGTAACTCGGTGGTGGACAAAGCAGCCAAACAAGCTCTCGGTGCAAGTCTTTCCAGGAGGCCTATGCAGTTTGTTCCTCACTCTGATCTACGTCATAAATCTAGTTTGTATTGTCGTGAACTTGTGGCAGAGTGAATGGTGTAATCAAATTCATAATAAATTGTTTAAAATTTGCCTAGATTTAACCAATCCTTTCCCATCGGTGGTATGAACCGTAAAGAGGAATCGGTTTTGTCACGGTTACATATTGGGCACAGCTACATAACGCACAGTTGGATACTCAGAAGGGAAGACCCCCCATGGTGTGTTGCGTGTGACAGCTTGTTCAGTGTTAATCATTTTTTGACAGAATGTGCTGATTTGATGTGTATCAGAGAGAAGTTCTTTTCCACCAGTGATTTATCAGTTCTTTTTCGTGAGATTTCAGTAGATCTTATTTTTTCTTTTTTGAAAGAGGTAAATTTATTTTATAAAATAGAGTGTTTTAATAACGTATACAGGTGTCGTCGGAGTTGAACAGATAATTGTGCTTTTGTCCTCATAAATTTTAAGCGATGTGTTAATACTAGTGTGGGTATTTGTATCTAGACTTAGATATGATAGCGGAGGTCCTGATTTGGCTCCTAGTAGTCTGCTGGACCCTATAAACACTGACTGACTGACTGTGATGTTGCATAGCAATAAGCATAGCAGGTGACATGGCAGGAAAAGACCAGTTATTTCCCTTCTCTGCCAATGCGTGTAGTGTCGGAGGTTCAAAATGTTGCTTTCACAGTGGCTTCAAAAAGCAAAAACTCGGGTGAGCCTGCAGCAAACAAAATTCTTGAGGTGAATTCCTGAACTTAAGTCACAACAGTCCTACCCATGCCCCTCTCCTCTGCACACACACACACAAACCCCACCCGCACTCCCACACGCCCTTCCCTCTGCGTCTGCAGGCAGACGATTGTTGAGGTAAATCCATCTGAATACGTAATGGTTCTTCCTCCCTTCCCTGCACACTTCAATAAAATGTGTCGACCCTGACTCTGAACTTCGCAAATAACGCTAAAAAAAAATTGTGGTCGAAGGGTCAAAATTACCCTCCGAATTGTGCTGCCAGTGGGAATGCTTAATAAATCCGGGCAGAATAGAAATGTAGACTGGATGAATAGATATGGGTGATTTTCATCTGCCGTCCTTGATGATCGTCTATTTTATTGGTGTAGCAAACCAAGACATCGCAATTTGTGTGTCCAAACTTGGGAAAGTTGAGTGAAAGTAATCAACATATTTATTTTGCGTAAGCAGGCTGATACTCCTGTGAACACTCCCTGTATAGACAGGCAAGGATTAATCCTATCTACCCAACAAAGGGAGTGGAGTTTTGTGTGATGACGTTTTTTATCCCGCTATTAAGGCAGCCATACTCCAGCCCATGCCCACACATCATACACACACGTGTACATCCACTACACGCACATAAAAAAAAATGGTAAGTAGGCACTCAAGGTCTGACCAGCGCGTTGGGCTAATGCGTAGGTCAGGCATCCGCTGAGTCGTAGTCACGAGACCCTCTTCTTCAATTGTCTCATCTTTGTCGTTAATTCATTTATCCATCAGCTTCAAATCATGCGTAGTGTGGTCTCAAAACTTAGCGGATGTGGTGTAGCGTATATGGACTAGTCCGCACGCAGTGACGCCTCCTTGATGAAACTGAAACCGAAACTCAGGATGGACAGGTCTGGTCTCATACAAGCCGTACCATCGGAAGCAAAATGTACGTAGACAAACCTATTCAAATCGTGAAACCCATGGGCGACCCGCATTATCGGGAATGTGCCGCCAAAAGCGACGTCAGGAAAAGGTGATGTGATCAGAAAGAGATTTTGCAACGTGTCGTTTTCAAAAGAGAAATGTCAGCGTCATCTTGTTTGAATGTATTGTTCCATAAACATGCAGTTCAGTTTGTCCCTGCAGGAATGCTGTTGTTTCCTTCTGTGCAAATTCTACACACACACACACGCACACACCACACACACACACACACACACACACACACACACACACACACGTCCTCTGGAAGTTCTGAACCAGTAATATCCTCTTTCCAGACATTTTTTTTTTTGTACCGCTGCATACATTCATTATTGTTTTCCTTATCGTCTATTACTATTTTGTAGTGGGCAGATATAAACTGGAGGATGAACATGCGACGCATACATACAAAATAGCTTGTTGCATTTGTACACTTATGTGGCAACTGTCATAACCATGCCTCGCTTGCAAACTTTGAGACGAAACATACACATGCATACACACGTGCGCGCGCACAAATCTGGGAACTGACGCACACAAGTATGTGCATACAGCATCACGTGAAACCTACAGACTCCATCAGATTTTGCCTCCATCGGCAGACAATTTCAAATCTATTTTCAGACGTTTGTACAGTTCCTTACGGGCCAGATATCGCCAAAATGCCGACATGCCAGTATGTCTTAATGATGTTATTGTTCGGCATTGGTAAAGTCAGTGAGGCCTTTCTGACATTACCCTCCGGGGGTTGCAACCTTGCCGTGGTCGGAGGGCTTGCGTGGTCCAGTGATCTTTTAGGCTTTGCTGACGGGGGCATCAATACTCGACTAGATCGTTAGTTGTTGTCAATGCTTCTAGGCCTGTATAGCCAAGCTGCTGACTGGCCAAGCATTACGTGGTAGGAATTGATGCCCCTGGTAGGGTCTCCCATGTCAGAAAGGTTAGGAGTGAGGGCCCAGACAAATAGTAACCCACCTTTTTCCTATTCTGTCTTCTGCCTTTCTTAACGGTTCTTTTCTTTCTTCGTCTCCCTTTCAAGCCTTCTTTTGCACACTCTTTTTCTCTCTGTGGTCTTCTTAAGATCCGCCGCGTTCGCCGTGCGGTGCGACCTGTGACGGAGGGGGATGAGATCCTGGTGATTGAGAGGGCCAACGCCCTCAACACATCACTTTGGCTCGGACCTCTCCTAGACAGGAGGTACACTCTGGCCCGGGTGTATCAATCGGCTTCCCCTTCGTGGGGCTGGGTCAAGACAGGCAGTTCTCCGACTGGCCAAGGTAACCCCTGCAGTGCTCAGCTCTCTGTTCCCGGGAGTTGGGCATGATCAGGGGGGATAGGGTCAGTAGGCTTCTGTTTGTCGTATATCTCTCCTGAAACCTGGAAGGGGTCAAGACAATGAGTTCTTGGCCCTGGCCCCTTAGTTGGACTCCATGGTGGGTGGGTAAGGGAGAGATGAAATTTCTAAACATAAATCATGGCTTTATCCAAAATCACACCCCCATAAAGAAGAGGAAGGCAGTGGACCCCGTTTCTAGTCATAACGATTCCGACAGTGACTCGGATATGGAGACGAGACAGAGGACAGGTTTTTGGGCTTCCTGGCTTGTGGTTGAAGGGACAGAGCAGGAAAAGCCTATTTCTGCTCTGAGTCCTTTTGCTATTCAGAAGGGCTTTCAGGGTCTAGCAGGTGACCCTCAGTCAGTGAAAAGGCTACGGAATGGCACTTTCCTCGTCCAGTGCAGATCAAAGAGGCAATCGGAGCAGCTGCTGAGGGCAACAAAACTCGTGGACAGAGAGATCCGGGTGACCCCCCATAAGCAGTTAAATTCGACCAAAGGGTTATTCGGTGCCCGGATTTGAAAGGTGTCTCGGAAGCGGAGATCAAGACAGAACTTGCGTCCCAAGGTGTGACAGAGGTGTATAGGGTGACAGTCAAAAAAGGTGCAGAAAGAGTGCCCACCAACACCCTCTTTCTGACATTCTGCAACCCTGTGCTGCCTCCGGTCATTAAAGTAGGGTACTTAAATGTACGTGTCCAACTGTATGTCCCATCCCCGTTGAGGTGTTTCAAATGCCAGAAGTTTGGACATGTCAGAGACCGCTGTTCTGGGCAGGAGGTGTGTGGTGTTTGTTGCAAGGCAACCCATGATGGGCCGTGTAAAGACCCGGCTCATTGTGCGAACTGCGGTGGCGACCACCCCTCCTCTTCACGCAACTGCCCTGTTTGGGTTCAGGAGTCCACCATCCAAAGAGTGAAGACTGAAAAGAAAATTTCGTTTTTTGAGGCCCGCAAACAGGTTGTTGGCAGTCAGACGTCAACAGTGTCTTCTTATGCTTCCGTTATAAAGAAAGTTTCCACCCGTTCAGTCTGCTGCCAGACTGACAATTTTACTTTCACCAAGACATTGCAAGAAAGACCGTTAAGCTCTGGTGGAAGCAAGTCCACCGCCTCCCAACCCAAAGTGGGTGCCCCTGGTGGAGGCAAAAAATCCGCCACTCCTCAGACTGCCCAGCAGTCTACTCCATCTGCTGCTGGGCAGATGAAAAAGCCAGGCCTCCCGCCTCGAACTTCCTCGAGCAGTGCCCGTGCGGGCAAGGGAGTTCAACCAATTGTGGAGATGGTGGAGATGAGGAAGAAACCTCCACCATCTCCAAAATCCAGACCTTCTTCACCTGTGGGCAAGTCTGCCAGCAGGTCTGAAGACCCAAACAGTCCAGTGAAACTAAGCAATAAATTTGCTCCACTGAACGCAGACGATGACGAGGAGATGACCTGACTTCTCTCCTGTTCATCCTCTGCACCATGGATAGTAGTAAACTAATCCATTGGAATATCCGTGGCTTAAATTCAAATTTTGAGGAGCTGCAACTTCTGTGTCAAACTGTAAAACCTTCCGTCGTGGCTCTTCAGGAAACTAAAATTCAAAGCCAGAAGACCTTCACTCTTTCTGGCTTTAATATTCTTTCTAAACCTGCACAACCATCCACATTGGGACTGTCAGGCGGTGTTGCCCTTCTTTTACACAAAACTTTGCTGTTTAGTCCTGTCGCTCTGACTACCTCCCTTCAGGCTGTAGCTGCGAGAGTCACTCTCCACAAGACTGTTACAATCTGCTCACTGTATCTGCCACCTTCTGTCCCGGTTTGTCGTCAGGACCTTGTCAGTCTGATCGAAGAACTTCCTCGACCTTTTTTGCTGTTGGGTGACTTTAATGGTCACAATCCTCTTTGGGGTAGTGTCAGTTCGTCATCCAGAGGTCTGCTTCTTGAGGATGTCCTTTCAGACTTTGATTTGTGTTGTCTGAACGATGGAGCTCCAACTTACCTCCACTCTTCCACAGGTTCACTTTCGTG
Source organism: Conus canariensis (assembly GCA_033310375.1). NCBI lineage: Eukaryota > Metazoa > Mollusca > Gastropoda > Neogastropoda > Conidae > Conus > Conus canariensis. Next base: position 25,492,522 of record CM065746.1, on the reverse strand, counting down.
CTTAGATTTGTCGATTTGTGACCCCTCGCTGGTCCTGGACTATGAGTGGTCTGTCCATGACGATCTGCACGGAAGTGACCATTTCCCTGTTCTTTTAAAACCCTTATTAACTGAAAACATCTCTGTCTCACAACATCTTAATTATAAGAAGGCCAACTGGAATCTTTTTGCCACCAATATTTTGAAAGAATTCCAGGACACTGATTTTCTTCAGAGTCCAGACCCAGCTGAATCTCTGACTAACACTGTGATAAAGTGTGCTAAAACCTGTATTCCAATGTCTTCCAATAAACTCCAAATGCCCAAAACACCCTGGTTTAATTTAGACTGCCAACAAATTTCAAAAGTTCGCAAACGGGCTCAGCGTCGGGTATACCAACGACCTTCAGGTTCCAACGCTCGAGCCCATCAGAAACTCCGCGCCAAATCGAGACACACTTTCAAAATCAGTAAACGTCAGTCTTGGAGAAACTTTTGCTCCGGGCTGACATCAAAAACTTCAAAGAAAAAAGTCTGGAACATCATCAGAAAAATCAAAGGGAAAAACACCAACCCCTCCATTCATCACTTGAAACTTGCCGATGCTCTGATCACTGACAAAGAAGCTGTTGCCAATCTGTTGGCCTCCACCATCCAACAGAACTCCTCATCTTCAAATAAATCTGCAGCCTTTTTAAAAAACAAACAGCTCAGAGAGAAATCTTTATACAATTTCACATCAGACAACTCTGAAGCCTACAATCTCCCTTTTTCAATCAATGAACTGAAAACAGCTTTACAAACCTGCACTGATTCTGCCCCTGGTCTGGATGATATTCATTATCAGGTTTTGAAGCATTTTCCAGAAAGCTGTCTCCAGACTCTTCTTAAAGTATACAACCATATCTGGACCACAGGGTACTTTCCGCCCTCCTGGCGGAAAGCCCTGATCATTCCAATTCCAAAGCCTGCAAAGGACCTTACCAACCCTTCCAACTATCGTCCGATAGCTCTGACTAGCTGCCTCTGTAAGTTGATGGAAAAGATGGTCAACTCCCGTCTGATGTGGAAGCTGGAAACCGATGGCCTTTTGGCCAGTCAACAGTGCGGTTTCCGGAAATACCACTCGACAGTTGACCATCTAATCCGTCTGGAAACCACCATCCGCAATGCCTTTGTCAATAAACAGCATGTGGTCGCTATCTTTTTCGACCTCGAAAAAGCATATGATACCACATGGAAATCAGGAATTCTTCTGGACCTGCACAGACTTGGTTTCCGTGGTCACCTGCCTCTGTTCATACAGAACTTTTTGGCTGATCGACAGTTCCAGGTGCGTGTTGGCACCACACTCTCTGACATCCATGGGCAGGAGTTGGGTGTCCCTCAAGGGAGCATCCTTTCTCCTGCTCTTTTCAGCATTAAAATCAACGACATTGTGAAATCGGTAAGCCAGGGCTCTGAGTCCTCTCTGTTCGTTGACGACTTTGCGCTGTACGCAGTGGGAGCTTCTTACCCCAGCGTACAGCGTCGACTCCAACTTTGTGTCAACAAGATCCAGCAGTGGGCCGAGGAAAACGGGTTTACCTTCTCACGTACCAAAACTCAGTCAATCCATTTTCACAATTTTCGTCAATTTTTTGCTGATCCTGAAATTCGTCTGGACAAGTCCACCATTCCAGCTGTAAAAGAAGCCAAATTCCTTGGAGTTATTTTTGATCAAAAACTCAACTTTCTCAGCCACATTAAAAATCTCAAAACCTCTTGTCAGAAAGCTCTGAATATTCTGCGGGTCGTAGCACACACTGACTGGGGCGCTGATAACGGAGGGTTTTGCGTGGTCCAGTGATCTTTTAGGCTTTGTGAGGGGGGCATAAATATGCAGATGTTGTTGTTGTAAAAGTTTCTGGGCCCTGTATAGAAAGCTGCTAAATGGCCCAAGCTTAAAACGGGTGGGAATTGATGCCCCTGGTAGGGTCTCCCATGTCAAAAAGGTTTTGGGAGGGGGCCAGACAAATAGAACCCCCCTTTTTTTCCTATTCGTCTTTTCTGTTTTTTTTTTAACGGTTCTTTTTTTTCTTCGTCTCCCTTTCAAGCCTTCTTTTGCACCCCTTTTTTTCTCTCTGTGGTCCTTTAAGATCCGCCGCGTTCGCCGTGCGTGCGACCTGTGACGGAGGGGGATGAGTCCTGGTGATTGAGAGGGCCAACGCCCTCAACACATCACTTTGGCTCGGACCTCTCCTAGACAGGAGGTACACTCTGGCCCGGGTGTATCAATCGGCTTCCCCTTCGTGGGGCTGGGTCAAGACAGGCAGTTCTCCGACTGGCCAAGGTAACCCCTGCAGTGCTCAGCTCTCTGTTCCCGGGAGTTGGGCATGATCAGGGGGGATAGGGTCAGTAGGCTTCTGTTTGTCGTATATCTCTCCTGAAACCTGGAAGGGGTCAAGACAATGAGTTCTTGGCCCTGGCCCCTTAGTTGGACTCCATGGTGGGTGGGTAAGGGAGAGATGAAATTTCTAAACATAAATCATGGCTTTATCCAAAATCACACCCCCCATAAAGAAGAGGAAGGCAGTGGACCCCGTTTCTAGTCATAACGATTCGACAGTGACTCGGATATGGAGACGAGACAGAGGACAGGTTTTTGGGCTTCCTGGCTTGTGGTTGAAGGGACAGAGCAGGAAAAGCCTATTTCTGCTCTGAGTCCTTTTGCTATTCAGAAGGGGCTTTCAGGTCTAGCAGGTGACCCTCAGTCAGTGAAAAGGCTACGGAATGGCACTTTCCTCGTCCAGTGCAGATCAAAGAGGCAATCGGAGCAGCTGCTGAGGGCAACAAAACTCGTGGACAGAGAGATCCGGGTGACCCCCCATAAGCAGTTAAATTCGACCAAAGGGGTTATTCGGTGCCCGGATTTGAAAGGTGTCTCGGAAGCGGAGATCAAGACAGAACTTGCGTCCCAAGGTGTGACAGAGGTGTATAGGGTGACAGTCAAAAAAGGTGCAGAAAGAGTGCCCACCAACACCCTCTTTCTGACATTCTGCAACCCTGTGCTGCCTCCGGTCATTAAAGTAGGGTACTTAAATGTACGTGTCCAACTGTATGTCCCATCCCCGTTGAGGTGTTTCAAATGCCAGAAGTTTGGACATGTCAGAGACCGCTGTTCTGGGCAGGAGGTGTGTGGTGTTTGTTGCAAGGCAACCCATGATGGGCCGTGTAAAGACCCGGCTCATTGTGCGAACTGCGGTGGCGACCACCCCTCCTCTTCACGCAACTGCCCTGTTTGGGTTCAGGAGTCCACCATCCAAAGAGTGAAGACTGAAAAGAAAATTTCGTTTTTTGAGGCCCGCAAACAGGTTGTTGGCAGTCAGACGTCAACAGTGTCTTCTTATGCTTCCGTTAAAAGAAAGTTTCCACCCGTTCAGTCTGCTGCCAGACTGACAATTTTACTTTCACCAAGACATTGCAAGAAAGACCGTTAAGCTCTGGTGGAAGCAAGTCCACCGCCTCCCAACCCAAAGTGGGTGCCCCTGGTGGAGGCAAAAAATCCGCCACCCCTCAGACTGCCCAGCAGTCTACTCCATCTGCTGCTGGGCAGATGAAAAAGCCAGGCCTCCCGCCTCGAACTTCCTCGAGCAGTGCCCGTGCGGGCAAGGGAGTTCAACCAAGTGTGGAGATGGTGGAGATGAGGAAGAAACCTCCACCATCTCCAAAATCCAGACCTTCTTCACCTGTGGGCAAGTCTGCCAGCAGGTCTGAAGACCCAAACAGTCCAGTGAAACTAAGCAATAAATTTGCTCCACTGAACGCAGACGATGACGAGGAGATGACCTGACTTCTCTCCTGTTCATCCTCTGCACCATGGATAGTAGTAAACTAATCCATTGGAATATCCGTGGCCTAAATTCAAATTTTGAGGAGCTGCAACTTCTGTGTCAAACTGTAAAACCTTCCGTCGTGGCTCTTCAGGAAACTAAAATTCAAAGCCAGAAGACCTTCACTCTTTCTGGCTTTAATATTCTTTCTAAACCTGCACAACCATCCACATTGGGACTGTCAGGCGGTGTTGCCCTTCTTTTACACAAAACTTTGCTGTTTAGTCCTGTCGCTCTGACTACCTCCCTTCAGGCTGTAGCTGCGAGAGTCACTCTCCACAAGACTGTTACAATCTGCTCACTGTATCTGCCACCTTCTGTCCCGGTTTGTCGTCAGGACCTTGTCAGTCTGATCGAAGAACTTCCTCGACCTTTTTTGCTGTTGGGTGACTTTAATGGTCACAATCCTCTTTGGGGTAGTGTCAGTTCGTCATCCAGAGGTCTGCTTCTTGAGGATGTCCTTTCAGACTTTGATTTGTGTTGTCTGAACGATGGAGCTCCAACTTACCTCCACTCTTCCACAGGTTCACTTTCGTGCTTAGATTTGTCGATTTGTGACCCCTCGCTGGTCCTGGACTATGAGTGGTCTGTCCATGACGATCTGCACGGAAGTGACCATTTCCCTGTTCTTTTAAAACCCTTATTAACTGAAAACATCTCTGTCTCACAACATCTTAATTATAAGAAGGCCAACTGGAATCTTTTTGCCACCAATATTTTGAAAGAATTCCAGGACACTGATTTTCTTCAGAGTCCAGACCCAGCTGAATCTCTGACTAACACTGTGATAAAGTGTGCTAAAACCTGTATTCCAATGTCTTCCAATAAACTCCAAATGCCCAAAACACCCTGGTTTAATTTAGACTGCCAACAAATTTCAAAAGTTCGCAAACGGGCTCAGCGTCGGGTATACCAACGACCTTCAGGTTCCAACGCTCGAGCCCATCAGAAACTCCGCGCCAAATCGAGACACACTTTCAAAATCAGTAAACGTCAGTCTTGGAGAAACTTTTGCTCCGGGCTGACATCAAAAACTTCAAAGAAAAAAGTCTGGAACATCATCAGAAAAATCAAAGGGAAAAACACCAACCCCTCCATTCATCACTTGAAACTTGCCGATGCTCTGATCACTGACAAAGAAGCTGTTGCCAATCTGTTGGCCTCCACCATCCAACAGAACTCCTCATCTTCAAATAAATCTGCAGCCTTTTTAAAAAACAAACAGCTCAGAGAGAAATCTTTATACAATTTCACATCAGACAACTCTGAAGCCTACAATCTCCCTTTTTCAATCAATGAACTGAAAACAGCTTTACAAACCTGCACTGATTCTGCCCCTGGTCTGGATGATATTCATTATCAGGTTTTGAAGCATTTTCCAGAAAGCTGTCTCCAGACTCTTCTTAAAGTATACAACCATATCTGGACCACAGGGTACTTTCCGCCCTCCTGGCGGAAAGCCCTGATCATTCCAATTCCAAAGCCTGCAAAGGACCTTACCAACCCTTCCAACTATCGTCCGATAGCTCTGACTAGCTGCCTCTGTAAGTTGATGGAAAAGATGGTCAACTCCCGTCTGATGTGGAAGCTGGAAACCGATGGCCTTTTGGCCAGTCAACAGTGCGGTTTCCGGAAATACCACTCGACAGTTGACCATCTAATCCGTCTGGAAACCACCATCCGCAATGCCTTTGTCAATAAACAGCATGTGGTCGCTATCTTTTTCGACCTCGAAAAAGCATATGATACCACATGGAAATCAGGAATTCTTCTGGACCTGCACAGACTTGGTTTCCGTGGTCACCTGCCTCTGTTCATACAGAACTTTTTGGCTGATCGACAGTTCCAGGTGCGTGTTGGCACCACACTCTCTGACATCCATGGGCAGGAGTTGGGTGTCCCTCAAGGGAGCATCCTTTCTCCTGCTCTTTTCAGCATTAAAATCAACGACATTGTGAAATCGGTAAGCCAGGGCTCTGAGTCCTCTCTGTTCGTTGACGACTTTGCGCTGTACGCAGTGGGAGCTTCTTACCCCAGCGTACAGCGTCGACTCCAACTTTGTGTCAACAAGATCCAGCAGTGGGCCGAGGAAAACGGGTTTACCTTCTCACGTACCAAAACTCAGTCAATCCATTTTCACAATTTTCGTCAATTTTTTGCTGATCCTGAAATTCGTCTGGACAAGTCCACCATTCCAGCTGTAAAAGAAGCCAAATTCCTTGGAGTTATTTTTGATCAAAAACTCAACTTTCTCAGCCACATTAAAAATCTCAAAACCTCTTGCCAGAAAGCTCTGAATATTCTGCGGGTCGTAGCACACACTGACTGGGGCGCTGATAAGAAAACTTTGCTGCATCTCTACAGAGCCCTGGTCCGCTCCAAACTGGACTATGGTTGTGCTGTGTACGGCTCTGCAAGACCCTCTTATCTGAAACTCTTGGACCCTATCCACCATCAAGGGCTTCGTCTCTGTCTTGGAGCATTCCGCACCACCCCTGTGTACAGCCTGTACGCAGAGGCAGGTGAACCCTCACTGTCCAACCGCAGGCTGAAAATGTCTCTAAATTACTATATCAGACTGTTCTCAGAACCACAGAATCCTGCCTATGACTGTGTCTTTGACCCCCAGTTTCAAAACAAATTCGAAAACAACCCTAACTGTATTCCGCCGTTTGGTGTTCGTATGCAGCCTCACGCGCGGAATGCAGGTCTAGACCTAGGAGTTGTGTCTGATTTTTCCAAGTTTCCGGATCAGCCTCCGTGGACCTTTTTCACACCAGAGATTCGTTTTGATCTCGCAGCTTTTCGTAAAGAGTCCACCAGCTCTCAGGCATACAAGGCATTGTATGCTGACCTCTGTTCAAAATTTCCATCCTGTCAGAAAATGTTCACTGACGGTTCCAAGTCTGAGGATGGAGTGGCCTGTGCAGCCTATTGCCCTGGTGCTCCTTCTCAGATACTGTTAAAACATATACCTCCAGATGCCTCTGTCTATTCTGCTGAACTTACTGCTCTGGTTCTGGCATTGAAAATAATTTCACAATCTACCAAGAGGGACTTTCTGGTTCTGTCGGATTCGCTGTCAGCTTTGGAGGCCATAGCTGGCCGCAACCTTCAGCATCCAGAACTTTTACATTTCTTTGAACTTTTTAGCAAGTTGAAAGTGGATGGTTACAACATTATTCTGGCTTGGGTTCCTGGTCATGTTGGCATCGGAGGTAACGAAATGGTTGATCGTTTAGCCAAGAATGCTACAAGAGAGAAATTGTCCAACATATATATCCCCTGCTCAGATCTGAAACCCAAAATTAATGATTATGTGAAAGACCTCTGGCAGGAGGATTGGAATACCCAGACGGATAACAAACTCTTTCGGATCCGTCCAAACCTTAAGGAGTTCCTCCCATCTACGTCTGGTGGTCGTAAAGAGGAAACGGTTCTGTGCCGGCTGCACACCGGCCATTCGTATTTTACTCATTCCTACCTTTTAAAGAGTGAAGAAGCTCCGTGGTGCATTCCATGTCATGTGCCACTCACAATGAAACATATTCTTTTAGAGTGTTGGGACTTGCACGATGTGAGACACAAACATTTTACAGCGGAGTCCATGAAGATCCTGTTCAGGGATGTCCCGCCTGACGTGATCCTTGACTTTTTGAGAGAGATTAACATTTTTCATCTGATTTAAGATTTTACGGAAGAAAGATTTTTAATGAAGTTTCTGGTGCGTTTCTAGAAGATGTCATTTAAAGAGATGTGTGAAAGGTTTTTTTTTTTTTTTTTTTTTTTTTAATGACTTGTGAGTTGATTTTAACGTGGTGACAGCCCTGATGTGGCCCCTTGCGGTCGGCTGGGCTATAAGCAACATTATCTTATCTTATCTTCTGACATTAAATTGTGCCATTTACTGACTCTAGGAATTCAGATTAAAAAAAAAAAGTTCTGGATTCGTCATCGGTTATTACGATTGTTAGATTAACTACTGTTTTTTTCTTCGAAGTCCCTTCAGTCATATTCTTAAATCAGTTGTACCACGGACCACTTTAAATATTCACACACCTTCTGCCAATCATTCGTCGCTCCTACACACTAACCGTTCCTTACTCTCTTGACTACCCACCCCCACCCCTGTCCGCACCCTCCTTCCTTTCCCACTTTTTTTTTTTTTTTCGTATATTCTAACATTGTAACTATTAGTTTCAAAGTGAGGTGACTGCGCGCAGAAACTGAAACAAATTCAAAATAAAAATCATTATTGTTACGCCGGGACAAACAAATTGCAAGACAAAACACGACGCGTTTCGACCTGTTCGGTCTTATTCAGGCAAGATAAACAACACTCAAGATAATGAAAACGAAGGATGAGCAATCACGTATCTTCTCAAATTGGGCGCAAAATGGACGTTGAATAAAAACGAGGCCGCTGGGAAGGAGACCATGCAAGTTAAAATAATAATGATGATATTTTGAAGATTATTTCAATTAATTACAATTAAGTCTGCCGTCGCCTGTTTGAGTGACAGGTCATTAAACAGAATTCCTCCGTGTGTGTGTGTGTGTGTGTGTGTGTGTGTGCGTGCGTGCGTGCGTGCGTGTGTGCGTGCGTGCGTGCGTGCGTGCGAGCGTGCACGCGCCTTCCACTCGGTTACTGGTTTTTACAAACTTGGCCTGAAGAATTAACGATTAGCCTAACGCTCTCAGCGTAGCCTAGTTCCATCAACTTATCTTAAGCGATGAATTTTAATGTTGCCTGTGAAAATTCCTTTTTTCCTAGCTCTTTTTTTTTCTTTCTTTCTCTCTTCTTGTCTTTTTTTTTTTTTTTTTTGAAGGTCCTTGTAGTCGACTGGGTTATACTACGAAAATAATTATAATGTTGATAACGAAAATAAAAGTAGCAATGAAAACAATCATAAAAACACTTACATAATCCATGTCGGCGGAAGGGGAAGCCGAAGCCAAAGAAGCCGTCATCGTAGTCACAATCGCCGTAAAGATCGTCAAAGTCGTCGCCGAAGCCGAAGAAAGATCGCTTAGGACCGCCGAAGCCGAAGAATGATCGGCGGCCAGGATGAAAGAAGCTGAAGGGTCTTAGCCCGAAAGATTTAGCGCCACCGAAGAAGCCTGGGTGATGACCATACGGGCCTCCGAAATGCCCATAGCCACTCTCAGCCAGGGGGGCCAGAATGCACAGTGCCAGCAGAACCACCACCACCTTCATGGTTAGACCTGTCAGGAGAACATTATGATGCATCCGTTCATATTCCAGAGAGAGAAGGTGTATGCGTTGTGGCCCCATGCCACAATTAGGATTTTTGCACTAAAATGCTATACAATCCATATGAGCGTTTTGAGGCCTACCATGAATTTGAGCCAGCATTTAATGATAAACTGATAGTTGATCAAAACAAACAAACAAACAAACCAACACCCCCCCCCCCCCCCCTCCCCAATTATTTCCCTTGTTTAGGGGGATTTTCACCGATGAAATCGCAAACAATCTTCAAATACATGACCTTCCTTTAATAACTGACACATATTTCAGGCCTTTGTACTCATCCGTGACCCTATCTTTGCGCCAGCTTCAAGAGCACAAAATAATCCCATTCCTGTGATTTTAATTCGTCTGCTTGGAACCACCTGGCTTGTATCTTGATGGCCATATGAAAGAAAAATGAGAATTTCAACTTTCAGACACAATAAAAATTTTCAAAACAATCCATTACGCCGGTCTATAAATACTCGACTCCTTCAGCAAGGCCTTGGCGCATTAATTGTTGGTGTGCAGCCTACATATGCACCCTGCCGTACGTGGGGGCACTAAAAAAGCTTCTTCTTTACATTAGAGTTGACACCTACACTATTACCAATCACATTGAACAGCAAAAAGGTTTTTTATGACACGACCGTGGTTCTTTTCGTAAATAGCAGTGCTAAACAATCACTTGGAGAACGTATGAGCAAATACAGACGTAGACAACACTGATTATGCTATAGTATGAAATATACATGGGAGTGAAGAGACATTCAGTTTCTTAACTACGTATACAACAGCGTGCTTAATATAAGTAGTTAATGTCTTCATGACTTGGCATACTTCATATGAATATGAAGAGTAAGCTTGTGTAAATAATTTACTTCTGAAAAAATGAATCAGAGGTGAAGTGGAAGGTATCGGTTTCACTCATCAGTATGGCGGAGTAATAATTTTCCTAGATCGAAAATTTCTGGTTTGCTTCTATTGATTACATTTCAGCATGTAGTCTGACGAACATTTTTTTTCAGTTCGAGCATATTGGTTGATTGGGTCATTTTACTGAACATGTGCTAAATTCATTTATCCTCTTTAGCAGACATCTATCCAGTTGATTTATTCATTTTAGTGGACATCGTATTCATTTTAGTGGGCATCTTAGCAGTTGATTCACTTTAGTGGGTATCTGCTACCTTCAAACTTGAAGGATAAATTATTTTGGGGTCCCTGAACTGACTATCGTAAGCATCGCAAAATGGGGGACACAAGGGTTGACTGCCTTACTGCATCAAGAGGACACTCTCTATATAACAATGACAGGCGCTCAGGAGAACGTAAGAAAGAATCAGGATCTATCTTTTGACCAGAATCCCCACCAAAATTTACTGGTGTTCTCGAGCGGCATTCATCTTTTTACCGAGCTTCATTAAGACTGGTCAGGTACTCCGTGCACAACCTTGCTGACAGAGGGACAAAGACACAAACCAACAGACGTCGATGAAAAATCACTCCTGTGGAGAAGGCAAATAGACTTAAAGCCGGCTCTCCTGCAATACAAGGTTGCTATCTTGTGCACAGCTGTGTCGCTGATCTTCCTCCCTTCCTTCCTCCCTTGCTTCCTTCCTGACTTTTCACTTTGTTTGTCGTAGACGGCGCAAGGTCGAACGCGCTGCGCTGCGTCTATATTGGCCTTTCATTGTTTCCATTGATTTGGTGGTCAAGTGGCCCCACGTATATCCTCAGTCAATACGTCATTAAATCACCTATGTTGTGATGTATCACTGAGCTGTTGGGTCTTTCTCCAAAACAAAAGAAAAAAACAAACAAATAAATAAACAAGCAGAGAAACCAGTAAACAAACACACACAAAAAAACCAACCAACCAACCAACCAACCAACCAACCAAATTGTGTGTACCTCTGAAGAAAAGAGTTGCTGAATTTAGAACACCGACATGAAATTTACCGTTAGACCTGCAACCATTGCGAACATAATAGGTTAATCCTTCCAACTGTTTTTTTTTTTTTCCTTTTCTTTTTCCTTTTTTTTTTTTTTTTTTTTTCTTTTTAAGTTTCGCACCTGGAAACCTTTATATTTTTTACGTTCAGATACTAATCTTCCGAACAACACTCTTCAACCATTTTCGAATTGTATTAGGAAACAGACAGACAGGATCTAGAAAACTATGCTCTTGTCCCCACAAGTGCCACACCTGAGAGCAGGTGGAGAATGATGTAGACATTAATGCCAAGTGGTCTTAGACTTAGATGCTCCCGCATCTTGTGACGCATGAGGCAGTCAAGGCGCTCCATTGTGCACGGTCCTCAGCCAGTTTGCTAGTGTCACTCCATCCTCTGTCAGCGAGTCTGAGGTCTCTCTCCACTGTCTGTCGCCAGCTCATCCTGGGTCATCCTCTTTTTCTCTGGCCTGCTGGAGTCCATTTAATGGCTTGGTTTGCAGGTCTTGAAGAGGGTAATCTTAAGACATGACCCAGCCAGTGAAGGCGCCGTCTGCAGACAATGGTTGACACGGGGAGCTGTTTGGACCTCTCCCTGACGTCTTCATTTGGTATAAAGTCTGACCATTCGATGCCCAAGATCTTACGTAGGCACTTAGTATCAAAGGCGTCGGGTTTCTTCTCCTGGGTGGTCTTCAGTTGCCAGGTTTCACAGCCATATAACAGCGTTGAAATCACACTGGAGTTATAAGTGGTGCAGTCACATTAAAAACAAAAACATCTCCTTCCAGAAAACGACAACAACAACAGCAGCAGCAGCAGCAACAAAAACAACAACAACAACAACAACAAGAAGCAAACAAAACCTCAGCATCAAAACAACAACAACACTCCTCAGATCTCATCAGTGAATGCGATGATTGGCGAGAAGAAAAGCAAGGGGATTACCTGAACGCAGCTGACAGTCAGTCTATTCTGACAGCGAAGAGAACCTCACAGTGTAGCGCGAGTTGTATCATGCATTGGCGTCCTCTGGCGCGCGGCCTATTTATGCGGGCAAACCCACCCCGTCTGCCTGCCATCTTTTAATGGCTGCTTCCTCATTAGTCCTCGCCCGACCCACGATGGATCACATGGCTTAAGATCACTGACTTTATTGATTCGTCAGGAAGCCCGACCCATTCCAATGTAAAGACTTCATATTATTCATTTTAGCAATTCGATATGTCCTCGTTAACTGTGACAGATGTGGTCGTAACTTTGAGCGAGTCGTTAAGGTTATGTTCGAGCCGGATCTGAAGAAAAATGTTAATGACTGTTTTATCAGAGGTGAAATAAGGAGTGGGAAAAATGGACAGTCAAAGATGGGAGGGTGAAGGGGGGGGGGGAGGGGAAGGGGGGGAGGGGGGGGGGGCTGGCGACGGGGGGAGTGGGGAGTTTCGGAGATAAGATGAGGGATATGAGGTGGGGGTTCTCTCTCTCTCTCTCTCTCTCTCTCTCTCTCTCTCTCTCTCTCTCTCTGATGATTATGATGATGATGATGACGACTATGATGATGATGATGATGGGTGATGGTGGGGGTGGAACTGCCCACTGGATTATCGACTGGACAAACATGACCAGCTGTCTCATTCATGCTGCAACTCTTTTCAGCAAGAAAACGGGAAACGTAAGCTACAACGAGCGAAAGACCAACATCCAGTCGGACTGGCGGGGATACTGAAAATAAAGCAGAATCAAATATTCATGTTTAATATAAAACGTGAATGCTCCGGTTTGTCCTCCCTCCCTCCCTCCTCACCCTCACCCCTCCC
>CM065746.1:25427149-25477149 GCA_033310375.1 Conus canariensis | reverse complement strand
CTTGTGGTACTGTGGTTAGTGTCTCCGGTTTGCAGTCTGGGTTGTCGTAGGTTCGAGTCACATCAAAGACATTCCTTTGGGAGTTGTCGGCTCCGGACTGCTTTCAGCCTGAGCTGGGCGTGGCGTGGACTCAAAGAGGAAGGCAGCTACCTCACTGTCCAGTTCCATCCTCACGATTGATGCTGAGAGCGTTGTTCGCCTTTTCTGACCACACGTGTGGGTGTCTTGTGTCGCTCAGGTCTGGTTGACACCGAAATGTATCATGAAAGGAAGCGGGGAATCCAGCCTTGCCATGTGGCCTTGGACAAGAACGGTGCATCCTGGCGTCATCCTCCTCATCCTCACCGTTCATCATTAAAAAAAATAAATTAAAAAAAAAAAAATCACATTCTGTGGCGTCAGTCTCGGTCTATTCTCCCCGTCCGTGCCCATGGTTACTTCGAGTCAAAGTTCACGAGGACCGTTGCTGGGTGCACGTGCTGGCACCCTCCGGAGGGGGTGGGTGGGGTGGGGTGGTCCCAGCAGGTCAATGTCCATAATACAAAGGTTGTAAATACGTCGCTCACCTGTGAAAACGGAGAGTTCCTAATGTCTAAAAGCATTTCTTCTGCATTCTTTTCTCTGGGTAAATGTTGAATAGGACAGGAGGGAGTGGGCAGCCTTGGTGCACACAGTGATCGTTTGGATGGCGTCTTGATGGTTTATTACTCGCAGAACTGCTCTGCTGTAGTTGCAAAGTGAGATGACTGCAGGCGGAAATCTAAACAAATCTTAAATAAATGTCAGCGAACCGCCAAAAAATAAAAATGTTGGCGGTTCGCTAACATTTATTTAAGATTTGCTCTGCTGTAGATATTGCAATGACTTGGATACATTTGTTGCCGAGGTTTCGGTACTTCAGGAACTTACGTAAAACTTCCTATGTGCGCGGTACGTGTTAAGTGGATCAATCAAACACAGACTAATTGTATTTTGTTTATATTTTACCGTGCGTTCTGTTCGAAAAAGTCCAAGATCAAAAAGCTATGCCAGTTTTGAGTGTAATTTTTGTTCGTGTCTGTTCATTGTGTTTTCGAAAATTTGTTTAAATTGTGTGTGTGTGTGTGTGTGTGTGTGTGTGTGTGTGTGTGTGTGTGTGTGTGTGTGTGTGTGTGTGTGTTTACGTTTGTGTATGGAATTGACTTTGACGAATGACGTCTCTGATACTGTCCCTCGTGATCGGCTAGGCTGTAAACAACATGAATTGACTTCAATTATTGCTGTGTACATTTGTAAGGCACAAAGTATATGGACAAACTTTGACCAATATTTTTTCGGAAGGGGGGGGGGGGGGGGGGGGCGGTTGTTTTCTTGTTTAGTAAGTTGTTCCATATGCTTTGTGTCTAAATTTGTGGTAGTCGATATTGGTACCACAAGTAGCTTTCGTTTGAAATTGCGAGGATGTGATTTCCTCATCATGGGAGCAAGAGTGACTTTTCAAGTTAGTGCTTAAATGTGTAGAAGACAGAATTTCATATTAACGTTCGTTTATTGCTTCTGTAATGAATTGTCTCCCTTTCAGTCTCACCTTGCCTGTTTTCATAAAGACGGCATCATGTATTGCAGACCAAGGCTTTGCTTGGCTCGCTTTAAGGTTTCGATTTCCGTCATTTTCTGCAGTACAAACCCACCGTTTGCCTGGCTTGCTTGGTGCGCATGCGCAATGCTGACAAAGCCCCCAAGGTCCGATTCCACAAATTAATCAGGCCCCAAACGCTATATAGGTTGCCCTGTGGGTTGGGCATAGAATAGACCCACTGCCCTGCCATGCATGTCGTAAGAGGCGACTAAGGCAGGACCACCTCGCCCCGAGGATAAAGGGGTTTGCGTAGGGCTAATAACCCTACCTGTAAAAAAGACGAGTTACAGAAGCATCGACGACAACGAACCAAAACATTCACCTGGGCAAGGAAGGGTCTCCATCCCGGAGACTTATGACGCAGTGCAGTGAAAGCCGAAAGGAAGCTGCAAGGCTGACTCCCGTTCTAACACCCAGGACAACAACGAGAGTAGCCACATGGAACATCAGGACGATGCACGAAACAGGAAAAACCATCCAAGTTGCGAGAGAGATGAAAAACTACAAGATCGGAGTGCTAGGACTGAGTGAGACAAGGTGGCTACAATCAGGGCAGCTGAGACTTTCATCTGGATAACAGCTGCTGTACTCAGGACACACAGAGGATGGAGCCCCCCACACTGAGGGTGTGGCCCTGATGCTGGCACCGGAGGCACAAGGGGCACTCATCGGATGGGAACCTGTCAACTCCCGCATCATCACAGCCAAGTTTACCACGAAGAAGAATGACATCAGACTGAACATCATCCAGTGCTATGCTCCCACCAATGATGCGGAAGAAGAGAAGAAAGATGACTTCTATCAGCAACTATAGACACTGATAGACAAAAGAGGAGCAAAGGACATAACCATACTGATGGGAGATTTTAACGCCAAGATCGGAACGGACAACACAGGCTATGAGGACATCATGGGGACACACGGACTGGGACAGATGAACGAGAATGGTGAGCGCTTTGCAGACCTGTGCGCCCTGAACCAGCTGGTGATAGGAGGAAGCATCTTCCCACACAAGCGCATCCACAAGGCCACATGGAGATCCCCGAACCATGTCACGGAGAACGAAATTGACCACATCTGCATTAGCCGCAAATTCAGGAGATCATGGCAGGATGTACGAGTGATGAGAGGTGCTGACGTGTCATCAGACCACCACCTTCTTTTAACAACAGTGAGACTTCGCCTCAAGAGATTCACCAACGCTAACAACACACGGACAAGGTACAATGTTGGACTGCTCAGAAACAGGGACACACAAACAGTATTCCAGATAAGCCTTTCCAACAGGTTCCAGCCGCTACAAGAGCTGATAGAAGACGGTGAGACGGACATCGAGACACAGTGGGAACACTGCAAGAAGCTCTGGCATGACACATGTGAAGAGATCCTTGGCAAGAAGAAGACCCAGCACAAGGAATGGATCTCTGCCGACACCATCCACAAGTTGGAAACAAGGAGAGAGAAGAAAACTACGCTGAATACAAGCTGAACAAGAGCAGCTAAGGCAAAGGCAAGGAAGAGCACACAGCAGTGAACAGAGAAGTAAAGAAGAGCATCAAGAAGGACAAGAGGGACTACTTTGACGACCTGGCCAGTCAAGCAGAGGCAGCAGCTGGACAGGGGAACCTGAAGGACCTGTACCTGGTGACCAAGAAGCTGACGGGCAAGTTCCAGCAGACAGACAAGCCAGTGAAGGACAAGAACGGAAACCCACTGACAACAACCGAGGAACAGCTGAAACGATGGGCAGAACACTTCGGGGAGCTGCTGAACCGCCCCGCCCCTGACGCACCACCAGACATCCCACCCGCAGAGACAGAACTGCCCATCAGCTGTGACAAACCCTCAAAGGCAGAGATCAAGAAGGCCATCATGACTCTGAAAAATGGGAAGGCTGCAGGGCCGGACGAGATACCAGCAGAAGCCATCAAAGCAGACATAGAGACAGCTGTCAACATGCTATACAGCCTCTTCAGCAAGATCTGGGAGAAGGAGGAGGCCCAGTGGAAAGAAGGAATCATCATCAAGCTGCCGAAGAAAGGAGACCTCAGGGACTGCAGCAACTACCGAGGGATCATGCTCCTGTCAACGCCAGGCAAGGTTCTCAACAGGGTTCTACTGGAGAGAATGAAAGAGGCTGTTGACCCCAAGCTCCGAGACCAGCAGGCAGGCTTCCGGCGGAACAAATCATGTGCTGACCAGATCGCCAGCCTGCGCATCATTGTGGAGCAGTCGCTGGAGTGGAACTCCCCCCTCTACATCAGCTTCATAGATTATGAGAAGGCCTTCGACAGCATGGACAGAGAGACGCTGTGGAAGCTGCTGAGGCATTACGGAGTCCCCGAGAAGATCATCTCCCTCATCTGGTGCACCTACCAGGACATGAACTGCAGGATTGCCCACACCGGCCAGCTGTCCGAAAGTTTCGAGGTGAAGACCGGAGTTCGGCAGGGGTGCCTGCTGTCGCCGTTCCTCTTCCTCCTGGTCATTGACTGGATCATGAAGACCACTACAACAGGCAGGAACAACGGTATACAGTGGACACTCTGGACGCAGCTCGACAACCTCGACTTCGCTGACAACCTGGCGCTCCTGTCACACAGCCACAGCCAGATGCAGGACAAGACCACTCACTTGGAGACAACATCAGCCGGGACAGGGCTCAAGATTAACAGGAAGAAGACCGAGCTGATGAAAATCAACACCACTGCCAGCACATCAGTCACAGTCGGTGGAGAGCCCATCAGGGAGGTGGAGTCTTTCGTCTACCTGGGAAGCGTGGTTGACCAATAGGGAGGCACGGACCGAGACGTCACAGCCAGAATCGGCAAGGCAAGAGCAGCTTTCGTCATGCTCAAGAACATCTGGGCATCTGGAGGAATCAGCATAAGAACCAAACTCCGCATCTTCAACTCCAATGTGAAATCAATTCTGCTCCACGGATGCGAGACATGGCGGACAACACAGACGATGCAACAAAAGATTCAGACATTCTTCAACACCTGCCTGAGGCGCATCTACAAAATCCGATGGCAGGACAAGATCCGAAACGAAGATCTGTGGGAGCGTGCGGGACAGGAACCAGTGGCCAAGCAGATACTACGAAGGAAGTGGGGCTGGATCGGACACATCCTCAGGAAGCCAGCGTCCAGCACCACACGCCAAGCCCTGACCTGGAACCCGCAGGGAAAGAGAAAGAGAGGCCAGCCTCGCAACAGCTGGAGGCGAGACACTGAGGCGGAGTTGAAACAACAAGGGACCAACTGGACTGGAATGACCAGAACAGCCCAGAACAGAGTGCGATGGCGAAGGGTTGTCGATGGCCTATGCTCCACCGGGAGCGATGGGCATAATGAATGAATGAAACGCTATATAGGTCTATTCTCTATTACACTCAAACCTACATGTGACATCTCTCAGAACATCAGCCGTCGTGAAAAACAAATTCACCGCGCAGTTCAGCCCTGAAGATATACTGTGCCTGATATTGAGACAGCTCTAACGTTTTGTTTATTTTATGTGCAAGCACGATCGACATGACCTGTTTTACACATTGTCTACTAGGCTTTTCACTCCCATATCCCGTGTTTCAACAATTGCGTAGGAACACAAAGAGTCCATAAGTCATGCCCATTTCCACTGTTCTTGTTGACATTAGGATTGAACGAATTTATTAAACAAGTAGGGTAACTCTTGCTCCCGTGATGAAATAAACACACGCCCATCACTCCAAACGAATGCTGCTTACGACACCGAATCACCTAGCAGAAATGACAACACAGAGCACGCAGAACATAAACCCCAATACAAGGACTGAATCCTTTTTTCACATTCAAAGTTATTGAAGGGGGAGGGGGGGGGGGACAATTAAAAAAATCTTTTTACTGAAGCAGGGTCATCCCCATCAGTTCCAACCGTGTTGCTACTACTTGACCTCTACCGTGACCTCGAACTCTGACCTGACCAGTCAAAGTCTGCGGCCTAGCTCCTACAGCCAATCAGACCCGAATAATATTTTGTTTTGTGAGTTGATGATTAGCAAGTTCTACGAGGGACTTGACAATTAGAAAGCAAACTGAACGGCGAGGGGACGAGCTATAAGTACAGCGGAGCAGGCCATCAAGCCGTTGATTACCTGTATGGACAGTAGCAGTTCGCTCCCCTATCTTGGGCTGCACGATAGTCAACTAATTAGACTTTATCCGGGGTCAAGGTGAGGTCGAGTGAGCATTTGGCTTCGTGATACACAAGGGTCAGCGTGGTGTGTGGTAGCACGTGTGCATTCAGAAGGCGCTGAGAACGAATAACAAACGAATTCATCAACGAGTTTTTCATGTCCACTAAACTGAAGGAAGAGATTATTGTAATAAATGTAGGGTATACAATAAATTGTTTGAACTTTATCGTCATAAAAAGCGCCCTCCCCCTACCCCCAACACACACACGCACGCACGCACGCACGCGCACACACACACACAGAGCGAAACCCCAACACCAAATAAATGCGATAAAAATTCTGATAAAAATGCGTACAACAGATGCTTTTCATTCTGTCCTCATGAAAACAAATGCATTGCATACCTCCCCTACTCCTCAAAAAGAGAGAGAGAGAGAGAGAGAGAGAGAGAGAGAGAGAGAGAGAGAGAGAGAGAGAGAGCTTTGAACTCACAACTCAGCAAATTTTTTATTCAATCAAGGATTGAGATTTTAGGCAGAACCTATTCTTTCAATCTATCCTTGAAGAAGAAGAAGAAGAAGAAGAAGTCGTTCGTTCTCTGACTCTGTGTGTGTGTGTGTATGTGTGTGTGTGTGTGTGTGTGTGTGTGTGTGTGTGTGTATTGCCTCTGTCAGAAGAAGAAAGAGCAGAAAGAAAGAAAGGAAAAAAAAAAAAAATCGAAACGCCACAACTACCACCATTACCATCCACCCCCCCCCCCCAAAAAAAAAAAAAAAAAAAAAAAAAAAGAAAAAGTGTGTGGGGGGGGGGAGGGGGACGGGGGGGGGGGGGGGGGGGGGTACGTGGTTGGGTTGTTAAGGAAAGATGGAGGAACTGTCATTTTTACGGTTTTGTGTGATCAGGTGGGCGTGAAGGACGCACTTAAATTGTTGACAATACGGGACTGTGACAGCGTCTAAAGTAGTAGTAGTAGTAATAGTGGTAGTAGGGACCGGCTTTTTTTTTTTTTTTTTTTTTTAGCCTTAGGCCTTAGGCCTATTTGCGTCCCCTCATTATTTTTCAATTTAATTTCGTCTGGTTGCATGCCTATCTTATAAATAACATTATATTCAATCCACACTAAAGAAAAGATCTTTCAATTTGGGGTCTTCATCTAGGAGGTTTTTTTTTAAGCTGTTGATGTCAGGTGCATATTTGGTGTTAGTAGGCAGTGCATTCCAATAATTAGCAATTCTGAAAGTAAAACAAGACTTTCTTTTGTTAGTATGGCAATGATGTAAAGGCCATGATGTTTTCCTCACACGATCTTCAGAAGAAATAGCGAAAAGAGAGAGAGAGAAGAGTTATTCTCCTGAGATTCACAACCGTTTTCTTTGGGGTCATAACTGTAAACCTTGGTTTCCCGAGGATAGCATGTATTATCGTGAGGAAAACGTTAACAGGGGGAAAAACCAGATGTGACAGCTGGTAACCATGGCAAGAGTCCGCGCACTGGTATCACTGGTATATAGCGAGAAGAGGGGAAAACAATTAAATCCTGAAAATCACAACAATTTCCTGGGGATCAGATTTGTTTTGTTTTGTTTGTTTTTTTTAACTATTTTCGTGGTTTCACTTAAGGATATTAAGTGAGGTTTTTTTTCCCCGCAAAAATAGGGAACACAGTGGTTATTCTTTGGAATAACACTGAAAACAATTTTTCCCTGGGAAAGTAGGGAAAACAATTGTGTTCCTCTGTGATAACGTCTTAACCCTGTATTCTTGAAGAATGGCAGCTCGTTTCCAGGGCAAACAGCTAATCTCAGCCTATGAAGCTCGTGTGCTCCCATACATCAGAGCTATAATTAACGTCAACCAAAACTGAAACTGACGTCAAAACCCGCGGATTTTCCCGAACGTTATTTTTATCCGGGCGTCGTCCAACACTCGTTTTAATAACTGTAAATTTTAGTCCTGAAGAATCGCAAGCTTTCGACAACCCCCTCCTAAAAAGGTACAACTTTTGGAATCGTCTTCGTGCGTCATTTGCAAATTCCACATCGCCCTGGCTCTTTGAAAAACACATGGTACTACTTCCTGTTAATGAAGGAATGGCTTGAATGTCCGCGTCGAGTAGAGCAAGCCGGAACTTGTCTCGATCAGTTCCTAGTGGCGACACACTTGGCTTAGTTAGACATGTAGCATTAATGTTTGGTGCAAGTACATGCTGGGGCACCGGTGCCAACCACGTATTCAGCAAGATGACCTGATGGACACCGCTCATTCCTGTTCCCAATGGCGGTGAGTCAGTTTCTTGTCAGTATGAGCACACAGTTAGAAGCCACACGTCACGATGTTCAACGTTAGGCCTAGTCATTGCCATGTTGCCCCGCCATTGATACGTATCTGCACTTGATCCAGAAACTGATTTAGAAATATTTTCCAATGTATGAGGTTATGGTTATAGTCAAGAGCGTTTAGAAAGACATATGTATCAGGTGCCCCCGCCCCCCCCCCCCCTCTCTCTCTCTCTCTCTCTTGGCCTATGCAAGCAATTGTTGCATTTTTTCATGTATTCTGTTTGATTTGCTTCTTCTTATATATATATATATATATATATATATATATATATTTGTTAAAAAATATTTTTAAAAATGAAGTATTAAAATCTACAAGCTTGTTTCTAGCGTTGCTATCTTCAGGATGTCTTTTGGGGCACGCCAACGATCTTTTATGGCGTGCGGGACTTGATTTCAACTCTGTGTGTGCAGGCGGATCCCGTGCCCCAAAAGACATCCTGAAGATAGCAACGCTAGAAACAAGCTTGTAGATTTTAATACTTCATTTTTAAAAATATTTTTTAACAGATGTTGCTCCCCAAGGGGTCGAGCACCTTCAGATTTTTTAAGGACTTTTTTTTATATTGTTCAATTATATATATATATATATTATATATGCTTTTTTTTCTTGCCCTGAGGGCTGTAAAAAAGTATTCATACTTAGTCCACTACCCTCTTAAAATAAAATTCGTCCGTTCGTTCGTTCTCCGACTCTGTGTGTGTGGTGTGTGTGTGTGTGTGTGTGTGTGTGTGTGTGTGTGTGTGTGTGTGTTGCCTCTGTCAGAATCACATGCGACACGTTCAGGTTTATGCAAACATTAACTTACTGGCAATGGTTCTTTTTAATGTAGCTAATTTAAAAAAAAAAAAAAAAAAGCTTTGGTTGACTCAAAAACGGTCTAATGTTTCCGAGCTTCATTCAATACACATCCCCGACCTGGCCTCGTTTAAGAAACAAATTATTCATTACGTTGAATATCAGCAAAAGGCCTCGTCACGGGATTAGGTTACGCCTCAGTGTTACTTAAATCGACGATGTTCGGAAGTCTGCAAGGGAGGAAATCCATGTTAGTGCTGGAGTTAAGAGAGAATGATCTCGCCGTTTTCATGGGACAGACCCCGCTGGTGGGTACGGCCAAAGCAATTTTGCCCCATCAGTCATTTTAACAGTTCAATCAGAGAGAGCGAACATGCCAAAACATGGGTGTGACACGGTGCGCCCTATGGTGCAGACAGGTGATACTCCGATCTCACCCTGCCGTGCGTTTCAAGCTGAATGCTTGACTCTCTATTTATTTGATTCAAAAACTGAGAAAAAATGACTATGTTTGTATCACAGAGTGATATACATAGGAGCTACACACACACACACACACACACACACACACACACACACACACACAACACGCACACACACACACACACACACACACGGGCGATTTCAATGGTCAGTCTTAAGGTACAGGGGTTCTAGAGCAATCCCTTGATCTAAGCGTGATGCCCAGCATTAGGAAGGCTCGAAGATTGTAAAACTATCAACGGCCCCACGGTGGACTGCATGATGGGCGAACATTCTTAGCCCTCCCGTGGCCCCCTCTCACCCCACTCCTCACATTTCCACGCCCGTTCGACCCAACCACCGTCCACTTTAGTGTACACTGTTTATTATGTTTTGACTCTTTCGCCACGGCCACGCTCCGTGTCCGCATGAATCAAATACTTGCCAAGAGAACAAGTTGCGCATGCCCGACTGCCTCCCTATTTGTGCTACTTAAGCTTTCATTTCATCTTCATGCTGTGTGTATTCATCACATGTGATAGCGGTGTACAAACAAATAGGAACATTGCTGTTTATTGTGGATATGTTGTCGCTGCTGTTAGTTTCATAATGACTCTTATGATGTTATGAATATAATGACGATAACGTGTTTGTATGTGCAGATGGAGCATTTGTCAGAGTCCAGCCAAGTCTCTCTTAGTCGAGGTTAGTTATTTCTCTCTCTCTCCTCTCTCTCCTCCTCTCTCCTCTCTCCTCTCTCTCTCTCTCTCTCTCTCTCTCACACACACACACACACACACACACACACACACACACACACACACACACACACACACACACACGTGTGTGTGTAATGAAGTTGTTACATTATTATCTGTGTTGATGTCTGTTATTGTATGTTATGGGTATTGCTGCCTATGAATGGTACAATTGTTTTTCGTTTTGTGAGCTATGATCAGTACATCGTTATCCGTGCTGCTAGATATGACTGGTAGCTAAACTAGTATCTCTTGTTCTAGCTATGATTGGTACACTATTATCGTTTGCTTCTTTCTATAATTGGTACACTATTATCTCTTGTTCTAGCTGTGATTGGTTTGCTGCTATCTCTTGTTCTATCAATGATTGGTACTACAATGCTATTTCTGTCTCTAGCTATGATTGGTACACTGTTATCTCTTGTTGTAGCTATGATTGGTACACTGCTATCTGTTGTTTTAGCTATGATTGGTACACTGTTATTTGTAGTTCTAGCTATGATTGGTACACTGCTATCTGTTGTTTTAGCTATGATTGGTACACTGTTATCTGTAGTTCTAGCTATGATTGGTACACTGTTATTTGTAGTTCTAGCTATGATTGGACACTGTTATCTGCAGTTCTAGCTATGATTGGTACACTGTTATTTGTAGTTCTAGCTATGATTGGTACACTGTTATCTGTAGTTCTAGCTGTGATTGGTACACTGTTATCTCTAGTTCTAGCTATGATTGGAATACTGTTATCTGTAGTTTTTGCTATGATTGGTACACTGTTATCTGTAGCTCTAGCTATGATTGGTACACTGTTATCTCTAGTTCTAGCTATGATTGGAATACTGTTATCTGTAGTTTTGCTATGATTGGTACACTGTTATCTGTAGCTCTAGCCATGGTTGGTACACCGTTTCTGTAGTTCTAGCTATGGTTGGTACACTGTTATCTGCAGTTCTAGCTATGATTGGTGCACTGTTATCTGTAGTTCTAGCTGTGATTGGTACACTGGTATCTGTAGTTCCAGCTATGACTGGTACACTGTTCACTGTAGTTCTAGCTATGATTGGTACAATGTTATATGCTGTTTTAGCTGTGATTGGTACACTGTTATCTGTAGTTCTAGCTATGATTGGTACACTGTTATCTGTAGCTCTAGCTGTGATTGGTACACTGTTATGTGCAATTCTAACTATGATAGGTACACTGTTCACTGTAGTTATAGCTATGATTAGTACACTGTTCACTCTAGTTATAGCTATGATTGGTACACTGTTCACTGTAGTTATAGCTATGATTAGTACACTGTTCACTGTAGTTTTAGCCATGATTGGTACACTGTTATCCGTAGTTCTAGCTCTGATTGGTACACTGTTATCTGTAGTTTTAGCTATGATTGGTACACTGTTATTTGTAGTTCTAGCTATGGTTGGTACACTGTTATCTGTAGTTCTAGCTATGGTTGGTACACTGTTTTCTGTAGTTATAGCTATGGTTGGTACACTTATCAGTTGTTCTAGCTATGGTTGGTACATTGTTATCTGTAGTTCTAGCTATGGTTGGTAATTGTTATCTGTAGTTCTAGCTATGGTTGGTACACTGTTATCTGTAGTTCTAGCCATGGTTGGTACACTGTTATCTGTAGTTCTAGCTGTGGTTGGTACATTGTTATCTGTTGTTCTAGCTATGATTGGTACACTGTTATCTGTAGTTCTAGCTGTGGTTGGTACATTGTTATCTGTTGTTCTAGCTATGATTGGTACACTGTTATCTGTTGTTCTAGCTATGATTGGTACACTGTTATCTGTAGTTCTAGCTATGACTGGTACACTGTTATCTGTTGTTCTAGCTATGATTGGTACACTGTTATCTGTAATTTTAGCTATGATTGGTACACTGTTATCTGTTGTTCTAGCTATGATTGGTGCACTGTTATCTGTTGTTCTAGCTATGATTGGTACACTGTTATCTGTTGTTCTAGCTATGATTGGTACACATGTTACTGTTGTTCTAGCTAGATTGGTACAATGTTATCAGTTGTTCTAGCTTTGGTTGGTACAATGTTATCAGTTGTTCTAGCTTTGGTTGGTACAATGTTATCTGTTGTTCTGGCTTTGGTTGGTACACTGTTAGCTGTAGTTTTAGCTTGATTGGTACACTGTTATCAGTAGTTCTAGCTATGATTGGTACACTGTTATCTGTAGTTCTAGCTATGATGTACACTGTTATACTGTAGTTTTAGCTATGATTGGTATACTGTTATCTGTAGTTTTAGCTATGATTGGTACACAGTTCACTGTAGTTCCAGCTATGATTGGTATACTGTTACTGTAGTTCTAGCTATGATTGGTGCACTGTTATGTGTATTCTAGCTATGATTGGTACACTGTTATCTATTGTTCTAGCTATGATTGGTACACTGTTATCTGTTGTTCTAGCTATGATTGTACAATGTTATATGCTGTTCTAGCTATGGTTGGTACAATGTCATCTGTTGTTCTAGCTATGATTGGTACACTGTTATCTGTAGTTCTAGCTATGATTGGTACAATATTATCTGTTGTTCTAGCTATGGTTGGTACATTGTTATCTGTAGTTTTAGCTATGATTAGTATACTGTTATCTGTAGTTCTAGCTATGACTGGTACATTGTTATATGTTGTTCTAGCTATGATTGGTACAATGTTATCTGTTGTTCTAGCTGAAAAGTCTAGATCCTATTCACCATCAAGGGTTTCGATTTTGCCTGGGTGCTTTCCGCACCACCCCTGTTTATAGCTTGTATGCTGAGGCAGGAGAACCATCCCTCTCAAATCGTCGATTGAAACTTGCCTTGAATTACTGTGTGAGTCTCTCTTCTGAACCTCAAAACTCTGCATATAACTGTGTTTTTTACCCCAAGTTCCAAAAGAAATTCGATGACCACCCCAGCATTCCATTCCACCCCTGGGAATTCGTGTTCTTCCCCATTTGAACAAAGCAATTATAGACCTTGGAGTAGTTTGTGATTTGTCCAAGTTTCCTGATGACCCACCATGGACTTTCCTCACTCCAGAGATCTGGTTTGATTAAGCCTCGTACCGTAAAGATTCCACTAGTTCCTTGGCAAACAAATCCTTTTTGCTGAACTGTGTTCGAAGTTTTTGTCCTTCAAAAGAACTTTCACCGACATTTCCAAATCTGAGGAGGGAGTTGCCTCTACTGTGTTTTGTGCAACAGATCCCCCTCAGAGATGGACCAAACACATTCCAGCAGACAGCTCCATCTACACTGCTGAGCTGACAGCCTTGGTCCTGGCTGTTAAAATGGTCTGTAAATCGAAACATAAAGATTTCCTCGTTTTATCAGACTCCCTTTCTGCTTTGGAGGCCATTGCCGGCCGTAATCTCAAGCACCCTCAGCTGCTGAAAGTTTTCGAACTGTACACCTCTCTGAAATCAGATGGATACAACATAGTTTTTTGCTTGGGTTCCCAGCCATGTGGGCATTCGAGGCAACGAGGTGGTTGATCAACTTGGCAAGAGTGCCACAGAGGAAAAGTTGAGCAGATTATCCCACACACTGATCTGAAATCCAAAACACAGGTTTATGTCAAACACCTCTGGCAAGAGGAATGGAACTCGCAGACGGATAACAAATTGTACAACATCCGTCCAAACCTGAAAGAGTGTTTACCATATTCTCAAGGTGGCCGTAAAGACGAAACAGTCTTGTACCGTTTGCATACAGGCCACTCGTTTTACACCCATTCTTATCTTTTAAAAGGTGAAGAAGCTCCGTGGTGCATTCCGTATCATGTTCCACTCACAGTGAAACATATATTGGAGTGTTGGGACTTGCACGATGTGAGACATAAACACTTTACAGCAGACTTCATGAAAACCTTGTTCAGAGATGTCCCACCTGACGTGATCTTTGAGTTTCTGACAGAGATTAACATTTTTCATCTGATCTAAGATTTTACAGAAGAAGGATTTTTAACGAAGTTTCTGGTGCGTTTTTAGAAGGTGTATTTCAAAGAGATGTGTGTGTGTGTGTGTGTGTGTGTGTGTGTGTGTGTGTGTGTGTGTGTGTGTGTGTGTGTGTTTGATGGCTTGTGAGTTGATTTCAACGTGGTGATAGCCCTGATATGGCCCTTTGCGGTCGGCTGGGCTATAAGCAACATTACCTTACCTTAACATTACCTTGCTCTAGTTATGATTGGTACACTGTTCACCGTAGTTCTAGCTATGATTGGTACACTATTGACTGTGTTTCTAGCTATGATTGGTACACCGTTATCTGCAGTTCTAGCTATGATTGGTACACTTTTATCTGTAGTTCTAGCTATGATTTGTACACTGCTATCTCTGGCTCTAGCTATGATTGGTACACTGTTAGCTATGATTGGTGCACTATTGACTGTTTCTAGCTATGATTGATACACAGTTGACTGTGTTTCTAGCTATGATTGATACCCTGTTATCTGTTGTTTTAGCTATGATTGGTAGACTGTTCACTGTAGGTCTAGCTATGATTGGTACACTGTTATCTGTAGTTTTAGCTATGATTGGTACACTGTTATCTGTAGTTCTAGGTATGATTGGTACACTGTTAGCTGTAGTTTTAGCTATGATTACTACACTGTTATCTGTAGTTCTAACTATGATTGATATACTGTTCACTGTAGTTCTAGCTATGATTGGTACACTGTTATCTGTAGTTTCAGCTATGATTGGTACACTGTTATCTGTAGTTTTAGCTATGATTGGTACACCGTTATCTGTAGTTCTAGCTATGATTGGTATAGTGTTATCTGTAGTTGTAGCTATGATTGGTGTACTGTTATCTGTAGTTCTAGCTATGATTGGTACACTATT
Organism: Conus canariensis; assembly: GCA_033310375.1. NCBI lineage: Eukaryota > Metazoa > Mollusca > Gastropoda > Neogastropoda > Conidae > Conus > Conus canariensis. The sequence continues at coordinate 25,462,146 of CM065746.1, read as the reverse complement.
ATCTCTGGTTGAAGCAATGGTTGGTATATTGTAGTCTGTGGCACTAGCTATGATTGGTACACTATATCTCTGGTTGTAGCAATGATTGGTATATTGTAGTCTGTGGCACTAGCTATGATTGGTACACTATATCTCTGGTTGTAGCAATGATTGGTATATTGTAGTCTGTGGCACTAGCTGTGAGTGGTACACTATTATCTCCATGTGTCAGATTCCACGTCCCAGAGTATGAAAGAGAAAGTGGAACAACAGCAGAGACTGCATTTGGACCAAAAGTGAGAGACTGGCATTTTCCCTTATCTTTTAGTCCATATGTTTTCGTGGGAATAGGGTGTGTGTGTGTGTGTTTATGTATATTTGTTTGATTACATGTCTGCGGAAGGGGGAGGGGTTGTGTGTGTGTGTGTGTGTGTGTGTGTGTGTGTGTGTGTGTGTGTGTGTGTGTGTGTAAATATGTGTGTGTGTGTGTGTGTGTGTGTGTGTGTGTGTGTGTGTGTGTGTGTGTGTGTGTGTGTGTGCATTCGTGCGCTTGTTTATAAATATGTATATGTATACATACATACATACATACGTGAATATGTGTGTGTGTGTGCGTGTGCGTGTGGTGTGTGTGCGTGTGTGTGTGTGTGTGTGTGTGTGTGTGTGTGTGTGTGTTCATGTCCATTATTACATTTAAGTGCATGGATTGCGCATTAATGTTGCATTATATGAGTGTTGGTGGGTATGTGCATACATACATCTTTCCATGTCAGTGATTACAATCTTTTTATGGATCTTACCATTACTTGAATAATCAGCCATTATTTGAATATTCAATCATATTCCTGACCCAAATCTCACTACTGTGTCTATGCCTGTCTGTCAGTGGGAACAAGAAGAAGAAGAAGACATTTTGCTGTGTAAAGTGTAAAGAAATGACAGAACAACGGACATGAAGTGGGAATCATTTCAGAACAGCTACTGTTTGACAAGTAACAGTTGGATTGAGACAAAAGAGAGAGAGAGAGAGAGAGAGAGAGAGAGAGAGAGAGAGAGAGAGAGAGAGATTGTACACGAGTGCGGACGTGTGTGTATAGGCGTGTGTATGTCTTCGTCTTTACTGTAATACTTCTTCACTTAAAGTGATATTAGCCGATTGAGTGTACATTTCTCTTTGTGCGCGCGTAGTCATATTCCCCGCCCCTCGCCCCCTTCTTGCTCTCTTTTCCTTATATCCCTCCCATTCTCTCTCTTTGTCTGTCTCTTTCTCTGTCAATCTGTCTGTCTATCTGTCTTCTCTCTCTCTCTCTGTCTGTTTATCTCTGTCTGTCTGTCCATCTGTCTCTCTCTTAATATATGTGTTTCCGAGTTTCCTACCTCTCTCCCTCTCCTTTCCTCTCAGTTTTTCTCTCCATCTCTTTCTCTCCCTCCCTCCCCTACCTACTCCCTCTCTCTGTCTGTCTGTCTGTCTCTTTATCACCCCCCCCCCCTCTCTCTCTCGCGAATGTCAACGACACCTGCCCCCCTCCTCAACCTCCTACCCCACCGCTCCCTAGTCCCAGGTACCCGACCACCTGGGAGCAGAAGCTGAGGGATCGGAGGAAGCAGGCGGCGGAGCTCCTCCGATGGAAGCAAGACCTGGACGCCGAGGAGGAGAAAGTCCGGCAGCTGGAACGCTCAGCCCTGGAAGAAGCCTGGGAGGGGAGGGGAGGCGCGGCGGAGCCTGCTCTGGAAGGGGTTCCCTTGGGGGAAGCCGAGAACAACGGTGTGTGGGGTTGAATCAGTATCGGGTGGAAAGAGAGAGGGAGGGAGGGGGGGGGGCAGTAGGGGGGAGGGGGAGGGGGGGAGAGAGAAAAGAGACAGACAGACAGACAGACACAAAGAGAAAGAGTGTAGGTGTGTGTGTGTGTGTGTGTGTGTGTGTGTGTGTGTGTGTGCAGACAGACAGACAGGCACAGAGAGAGTGTAGGTGTGTGTGTGTGTGTCTGTGTGTGTATGTATCGGGCGTGGTCACGCGCGCATGCACACACACACAAACACACACACACGTTGCTTGAAAATGCACCTTTTTATTTTGATTTAAGGGGTTTGGTGTACTTCTTGTGGCGTTCAGAATTGCTTGTTTTTTTGTCATCACAAAATAGTTCAGTTTATTGTAATCTCCTGCAAACCCACACATTGCCTATGTGACGAGAGCTGGGAGTGGTAGGTGGGTCCTCTAGGGGAAGGAGTGGGAATAATTTCTCCTCTAGGGGAAGGAGTGGGAATGATTTCTCTATGAGAATTATATTAACATTTCACCTCCACCCTCTCTCTTACTAGTGGTGGAAGGAGCAACTTTCCGGTACTAGTCATCGAAAGAAATTTATATTTATTCCAGGTACTGTTAAAATACTTAATAGTGGCTCTGAGCTAAGTTTCCTTAGGCCTGTACTCTAAAAAGTACTTGTAGCTCCGAGAGACAGAATTGAAGAGAGAAGTTCAAACATTCAACACTATTGAGCAACAGAGAACTGACACAAGTTAAGTGCATTTCACATCGACTTCACTTGCTTACACACTGGTAAGTAAAAACATGTCTGTCCTACAGGCTGAGTTTTAGTTCTCACTGTTTCATCATTATTAAGTGAGGAAAAGTTTTGAAGGAATCGAGTCCATTTGGATTAACAGTCTTATCTTGTATTGGAGGGGGTAGTTGATCTCTCCTGTGGCTGATGACTGATCCTGCAGTGTAGAACTGTTGCTGTAGTGCTGGGCTGTGGTGTGTCTTCACAACCAGTCTTGCCCAGTGGTTGTAGCGTAGCCCCGAGTTACGGTGTAGCCGTGGTGGCTGGTGTAACCCCGGTTTCTGGCATAGCCACAGTGTCTGGTTTAGCCACAGTTGGTAGCGTAACCACGGTCCCAGGTCTGCGATAAAGAGAACCTGGTCTGTAGTTATGTAGCTGGGTGGCTGGCTTGTCGAGTTCACACATTTACCCTCTTATCTTTCAGAAGAGGTGTGAGAACTCAGCCAGCAAATGTTTGCTCTATTGTATAGTTTCTACTATGACTATCAATCTCCACTTTTGTTTAAAGGCTGAGTTAAGCTTACAAAAGGGTAGGAGACAGTAATATAATGCTAACAGTTTCAGTCAAATAACTCTTCAATGTTTCTTATGAATTAAATCACATTAACTTGGAATACACTTAGCCCAAGTACACATGTGGTGTAGACTTAAAGTCATACACTACAAATCATTCCAGCCATCACCAGTATTTATAAATCAGCTTAGCAGTTTTCACCAAGTACAGGCATACTGTTTTTCTGATCTAAGTTTATCATTCAGTTATCATCTTAACAGAATTGCATACAGGCAAAAGTCAGGTTGAACACAAAGAATAGTGGTCAGATTGTTAACAAAGAATCATAACCACCTTTATCACATGGTGGCAAGCAAACTACTACACAGAATAATCATTCATCATTTTGATAAATGTCACCAAGTATGGTCACAAAGTTACACTGCTAAACCAAATGGCATACATAAAATCAATGCATATATTCGAAACGTAAAACATATTTCAACTCACATTTCCTGGGGTGAATCAGCGAAACGTTAGACCTGATTTTCAGACCAGAGGCAGATTACCATGCCCTCTCTCTTGATTAACTCTGGCGTCTGTCTTGTTCCTTAGTACTGATCTACAGCTGGTCTTCAGGAAAAGTGGAGAGGAAGTGCTCAGTGTCCCTATTTTAAACACTAAACTGTCAAATCAGATTTCTGATCTGGCTGACAGGGTGTCAATCAAAATGAGACAAAGGGGGAAGGTTTGCCCATCATTCCTCACCCCTTTCTGTGGATTGGTCCAAGTGCAGACGTTTGAACTATGCCTGTGCCTTGGCGTCCAAGATCAATGACCGATAATTTATGTACGCGTCTTTAGAACAAATGCTAAAAGACCGGCGTGGGTCATCACAATGTCGCCACCCCCCACCTGCACACAACTGTCTGAGTGCGGGCGGGTGAATATTAAAGAGGAGTGGGGGTGGGGAGCGCAGAGAAGGCCAGCAGGTGCCTTTGTGTCAAGTGAGCAAGAAAGGGGGAGTGGGGGGGGGGGGCTGCGCAAGAAGCAGGCCTTGTGCCTTTGTATGACTGACAGGCAACACAGTGGCGATGTAAGACAAAGGTTTCACTGCGTCATTCCGCTATACTAACGCGTGAAGGGGAAGGAGAGGGTAGTAGGGGAGGAAGGTGGAGTGAGAATGGCGAGTGCGCGGTGAGGCAATTTTTTTGTTCCATGCAATACTTTCGCTACATCAAGACGAGAAGGAAGGGAGGGGGGGGGTTGAGAGGGGAGAGCTGGCATAGATTTGAAATGTATTCTGCCTCTTGTGTCACAGATGGGACCGAGAGAGGAGTGAGAATGGCGTTTGTACTTGTACAGAAAAATACAAGTGCGACCAATCAAATGGATTCGTCAAGCGTTTCGTCACAGCCTACAGGAACAAGAGGAATAATTGCAGTTAGCATAGTTCTCTGAGCTTGTCACTTTTTAAATTTTCCATATCTTTGATGCAGCATGATTGCTCTTGTATGAAACAGCTAGCCTATGCCTTCTCTGGATGATATATAGAGAACACACAGCGAAGGGCGTGAGGTCACTGAGTGTGAAACTGGCATCAGATTACCGCTGCTAGCTGCGAATAAAGAAGAAGAAGACATTCTGGCGACATGTTTCAGTGCAAGCGAAAATAGACACCATCTTTGTTTATACGGCCATAGCAACTGAACCTCAAATGTATTTCTTGCTCATATTTAACCATGAAGTCAGCGTCATCTATTCACGCTCCATGTGTTCACCATCCTTGAATTCGATTATGTATTTTTGTTTTTGAATATCGGAAATATTGTAGGGGAGAGGATAGTGGAGGGGGGTGGGGTGGGGCAGAGCATACCGTTTGAATGGGGGCCGGAATAGCTCAGTTGGTAGAGCGCCGGACTCGTGATCCTGAGGTTACGGGTTCGAATTTCGGTACTGGGGGATTTTTCCCTCGGAGTTAACATTGGTTCTGACTCCATTCCCCATACAGTCCTTCGAATGAGACTATAAACCGAGGTTCCGTGTGTGAACGCACGCATAACATCTTGCACACACATAAAATCCCATCACCAACTTTCGGAAGAGAAGGCCAGTTTGGCCGTTGGTATGGAGGACACGTTACACATAGCATGCACCCTGCGTGAGAAATTGAAAGAATGGAGGAAGCAAGGATATTGAGTGAACGATATTGGACGATATTGACTGGATGACACGGGAAACGACTGAATGAAGCGCCAGCTGGCAGCTCTTCAGTCGGCACTACCCAGATAGGTAGCCCGTTGTGTAAACGAGTGTGGATTGTAAAGCGCTTAGAGCTTGGTCTCTAGCCGAGAATAGGCGCTATATAAGTATTCATTATTATTATTATTATTATTGAACACGTCAAGGCCGTGTACTTGAGGAGTCGATTGTTTATGGACAGACACAGTTAGATTACTCTGAGAATTTTTATTGTGTCTGAAAGTTGATTCCCCTTCTTTTCTCTCTCTCATATATCCAACATGAGGGTTTCTGGTCTTTTCAAGTGATGCCCGTTCTTCAGCCAAGTTATCATGGCTTGACTCTGAAAGCAGAAATGAGATATTTCTGAACAATGGGGGCTTTTTTTTTTATAAAGATAAAAAAATATAAATCTTGTCACTAACTATTATCATCATGATTGTTTAATGTCCAGCCGACCGCACAGAGCCCACTCAGGAAAACCCCCGCTGCCTACTGAAAAAAAAACAAACAAATGCTTCATTGAATGTGTACTTGTCACCTATCCCAGAGATTAATCATAATTTACAGGACCATAAAATTGAGGGCCTGCCATGGCAACATGTAAGTAATATCCTCCCATTTCTGAAAACCAGGTTAAAAACATAGTCTAAAAGGAGTCTAAATACACGTAAGAAACAGAAACACCACTGAAGTACTCAGCAGGCAGCAGTGCAGTGCCTCCTCTGGTGGGTTGCCTCTTAATGACTTAGCACTGACTGCTCCATGAGTGCTGCAGTGGCCAGACAAGCTAGGCTATGGCTATGGATGAAGATCATGAATGAGTGGTGTAGGTACAGTGCTGCAGGGGTGGCACAAAACATAAAACGACCACAAAAAAAAAAAATGAATGAACAAACTAACCGTAAATAAACAAACAAACATTTGGTAATAAACATGCAGGGAAAAATGTCTTAAGAAATGAAATTATGACTTCTGGGGTGAAATGTCTCAACTATGAGGCCATAGCACCTCTTGAAGAGATAAGAAAGTGATGTATTTTTCTTAATTCATACTTTTCCCTAAGAACTTAAGTTGAATCAAGTCTATGATAATGACAAATACATTATTCCTTAGGAACTTAAGTTGAATGAAGGTCTTTAATGATGACAATCACATAATCTCAATGTCTATGCCTCTATTTTTACCAAAATCATTTTTAAAGAATTACTATGAATGTGTTAACTTGGCAGCTAATCACAAGGACACCCCCATTACCCTCCCTTTCTGACCACCAATTACCTCTCTGCCTCTGTGACTGTCATCAACTCCCCCATACATCTGTACTGTCCTTTCCACCTCCCAGTTTTACTCCCCTTCCTTCTCTCTCTTGTTTTATTTGTGTTGTTCATTGGCTGTTTATGTGTGAATGATTGATTGTTATGGTTGTGGTGAACATGTTTTTATTACAATATCGTTGTTGTCCCATCATCTTGAAAGAACGTTCACTGGTCAACAAACCAACACATGACAAATCAAGCGCTAATAATATTTCAACTACCTTAAAAAAAATCACCACCAAATTGTTATTGGAAAATGGCTTAATTCATGTAGGAAATACCCTCCAAAGCACAGTTTACATTGCTGTATGAACTCTGTTAACATTTTTTTTGGTCTACAAAACTGTCTAAAATTATCACCTGGTATACACTTATTTTGTAAACAATACTTACTTAGAAGACCAGCCACTCCATTTGATCAAATATTCTCTTTTCCCCTGTAACATATTGAAATTAACTTTTTTTGTTTAATCAAAGGTCATCAAATTAACATCATCATTACTGACAGTTATGCCAGTCTTTGGCTTTTATATTTTAAGGCTTCATATAGAAATCCAGACTGTGTAAGTTATTAACCTGTTCATGGTCAGGCCTCAATGTCAGTTCTGTCAGAGAGAAAGAGAGAGAGAGAGAGAGAGAGAGAGAGAGAGGAGAGAGAGAGAAGAGAGAGACAGAGACAGAGACAGACACAGGGAGCAATAGAGAAGTACAGACTTACAAGCTCTGGTAAGATTATGTGAAACAGTATTCACGTAACCTGGTTTCTCTCTCTCTCTAACTCCCCCTCCCCCCCCCTTTCCACACACACACTACCAGAAGTAGCTGAACGCCAAGTTGACTGCTAAATCAGATTATAAGTTTAAATTTACAGACTAAACTTTTATCAGGTGTCAGTTTTATAGAGATTTGTCGGTTTGTTTGTTTGTTTACATTTTACTCTAACAGAAAACCCTTACATCCACACCTTTATCGATTTCTTCCAAAAACTATTGGATGCCCAAATGGAATAGTTCAAAAGGTAATTTTTTTCGCCATTGATCTTGATTAAAACAATTAAAGTAAACCCAACAAATGTTGTGCATTCATAAAACGTGAGCAAAACATCCACTAGAGATCCAGTCTTGACGAATTTCGCTTCAGTCAGTAGCACTCCACCTCAGTCCTAGAAGCTGAACTAAATCTAAAATCACATGATCTGTTTGAAGTGACTGCTTCGATACCTGTAATATAGTTTTTGTTGGAATATATTCTCAATAAATTAAAATGCAAATATTCAACAGTTACAGCAGTTTCTAATATACTGCAATATCTTCATGTGATTCTATTGTGCTTACCTTCCGCATTCGCCGTTTCACAATTCTGTCAACGCCACCCAATGCAGTCTCCGCCATGTTTGAACTTGCAAAGTGATGTCCCTTCGAAAACCGCGCGACTTGTCGAAAATTACGCTGAATGAGATTTTAGATCCGTGACAGTCATTTTGGTTTGAAATACAGACTAGCACAATGCTAGTTTTCATGTGCACTCTTTTCATTTGTGCCAGTTTTGCTAGCAGCCAGTTCTCACTCACTTATTCACCACGTCACATGTCATATAAGGAATAACGTGAATCGTTACTTAATTCACGGAAAACACACATTTATGTCCAAATTTGAACACCATGCAAAAATATGACTGCACAGTTTTAAGCCTTGGTAGCATTTCTATAGGTGTATGTCTATATGGTGTTTTGCAAATCGCTCGTTTTCAAGTTTGTAAAGTAAACAGACAGAGGTGGTGTCATGGCAGACATTAACTGCTACCCAAGAGCCCGATTTTTTACAATTTCAGGTCCAAACTGTAAACCATGTTGAATTATAAAATTTTGCTTCCATGACAAAAGATTTCAGTTAAAAGTATAAACATATATGGCATCTCAAAAATCAATCGTTTATTAAAGTTTTACACCTATGAATCATGTGGCACGTTTTCACAATGGACTCGCCAACTTAAAACAGATGTTGAACACAAAGACCAAAAAAACTTTCACCATCTACATTTAAATCTTTGCTGTCCTATGTTTTAGGATCATATTAATCTTTTCATACGCGTATGGCATCTTAAAAATTATTATATCAAATACAGTATGACGTTCTTTTAAGTCGCCATTTGAGCTTATTGCCACCGAATTTTACAACATCCCCCCAAAACGCTGTGAAACAAAAACAGGGCCATCTTTCTTAAATCCCTTTTGCTTGTATCTAGTTTATATCCCAAAGCACGTTCTACCACAATTTAGTCAAAATCGGAGAAAAACATGAATGAAACATACAACTTTGAATCAGGAATCACAAAATCTGTTACAAAGTGAACTGACATGCATTTCAGAGACACCACAACTTACCCACTTTTATGGTCACTACCAAAAATCTTTGGAAGTGTGACTTAAAATTACATTAAAAAAAACAACAAGTTCTTGGGTTATTTACTTTAAAGTTTTCACCACCTAATCCTTTGATCACATATACAGCCTATCAAACCACAAAATCAAAGATTTGATTATAGGTAGCCAAATTTGGATGCCATTCAGATGTCCTACTTGTTGATATTTTTGTTTAATAATAAAGAATTGTGTACCATCTGGAAAGCTGTTTGAGGGAAGTTTCTATTTTTTATTTGTAGGCTTTAGTTTTTCTCGGTGGCAGTGACCATTTTTTTTAGGTAGCTTAGGGCACACCACGGGATTGTGGTGTGTGTGTGTGTGTGTGTGTGTGTTGTGCGCGCGCGCGCGCGCGCGCAAGTGTGCGTACGCACGTGTGTATGTGTGTGTGTGTGTGTGTGTGTGAATGCGTGCTTGCGTGTGTGCGTGTGTGCTTGCGTGCGTGCGTGCGTGCGTGCGTGCATATGTGTGTGTGTGTGTGTGTGTGTGTGTGTGTGTGTGTGTGTGTGTGTGTGACTTTTTAAAATTAGAATCTGTATTAGAGAAATCAGCAAAGTATATCCATGTAGGCCTATCTGTGTGTTTAAGAGTGAGAGAGAGAGAGAGAGAGAGAGAGAGAGAGAGAGAGGAGAGAGAGAGAGAGAGAAAGAGAGAGAGAGAGAGAGAGAGAGTAAAAAAAACACAATACAATACACAGTACAATAATCCAGGAACAATCACTCTGTCGGACTGCGAGTCCAGAATCATTCAACAAACCGATGCAATTCAAATTCTACAAAATACAATAAAATGCCGCAGAACGCAATAAATTGCAACAAAACAGCTGCTCTGTGTGTGGCTACCGTTAGGAAAAAAAAAAAAAAAAAAAACAGAACAGAAAGTGTCTGATTTCGAGACGATACAACATAGCACAATTCAGTGCAATACAACGCAGTACAATAGAACACACCACAACACAGCACAGTGTTATACTAACAACGCCAATGTAGCACAGTGCAATGCTGCGCAATACAACAAACCACAGTTTATCAGTTCTCTCTATGTGCTGTGGCCTGTGCAATACAACAAACCACAGTTTATTTTTTTCTCTCTGTGTGTTGTCGCCTTAATACAACAAACCACAGTTTAACAGTTGCCTCTGTGTGCTGTTGCCTTCTGTGTAATACAACAAACCACAGTTTATGAGTTCTCTCTGCGTGCTGTCGCCTGTAGAAACGCAGTCGGACATGTCGGACTACGAGGCCAGGGTCCGCAAGCTGAGTGACATGCTGCGACGGCGACGGAAGGAGGCCGACATGCTGAAGAAGGAGAGATCGAGGCGGATGAAAGACAAGCTGAAGCTTCAGGAAGAAGCGCTGAAGAGGCAACTAGAGGTAATGCTCATCGTCGTTGTCGTCGTCGTATTTCTCCCTTTATCGTCACCATCGTCTTCATTTTTGTGTGCCAGGATTTTGGTGCCAGAAAAGGTGTCTTTCTTCTGCTTTAAAAAAAAAAGGCCAACATATTCAGGATTGTGGTTGGGTGTGGGCGTGTGCGAAGGTGTTGACGTCTGTTCCACATCTCCGTGACTTGACTGGGGAGTTATTTTGAAGAACAAGACCATGTTCTCCTGTCTGCAGCCATACAGGGTTGATGGAGTTCATTTCCGTTTTTAATGCACTCCATCTTCGATACGAACGGATGAACCTTGTATAGTTCAAGAAGAAATCGTGTCTAATGACGCACTGCTTGTATCTATGTTCTCTCTCCAGTACGTCGTAAACAGAAACGCCATTTGACTGAGGACACTTTTTGTGCGAGTCGACACTCGTCTTCTCACTATGCATCATCATCCCCATCCTTCATAAAGCATCTTTCTGAACTCCAAAGTTACACTCTGTCTTGGCTCCGCCTTTCTTCTCACTATGACATCCCCATCCTTCATAAAGCATCTTTCTAAACTCCAAAGTTACACTCTGTCTTGCCAGTTCCGCCTTTCTGCTCACTATGTATTCTCATCCCCATCCTTCATTATGTATCTTTCTGAACTCCAAAGTTACACTCTGTCTTGCCAGCTCCGCCTTTCTTCTGATGGACGACTTCTCAGGGTACGTAACAGCAAAGACTTGCGGACAAACATCTTTTTCTTTCCCAGACTCGGTCATGTGGAACAGACTTACTGACTTGTTACGGCTGACTGATTCCCTTCTCAATCTGGCCTTAAAACTCATTTCATTTATCTCTAATCTGTCTGGCTGTGGTATATTGATCCAAGCAATATGTACTTTTGCAGATGTGTGAGATGTTTGATTATGTGAGTATGCATGTGTCTGCATATGCACTATTAAAAAAAATGTGCAGATGGTATGCTGTTTGTTAATTTTTGCATGTATAGTTTGCCTTTTGTGCATCATTACTATAATGTGCACTTTAGAATTTATTTGTATTACATATGTGTACTATTATTATCATTATCATTCTTCTTCTTCTTCTTCTTCTTCTTCTTCTTCTTATCGTCGTCATCATCATTATTTTTATTATATATAATATTACCATTCGTATTATTGTAAAGTACCTAAAGCTGTTTTCTGAATAGTGTGATGTACAAGTGTACTTAATGATTGTCAGTCAACATAAATTAGCAGCATTTTGCCTAGCTCTCGTAATGTGTTCAGTTTTGATTTCCTTTTCACCTCCATGCCTTTGGAGAGTTGTGCGAGGTCATTTGGTGTCAGCTAATGCAAGGCGAGTGTCGCTGGATGGACATGATGACACCCTCTGTGGGTGACCGGTCAGTTATGCTGGCTCCAAGCGATTACTATCACCAGTAGAGGGCTTTGTTGGACGTGACTCGCGTATGTCGGATCAGAGTAAGTACCACAAAATATACTTCTCATGTGACTCGGAAGCACTTCAGCATTATGTAATGTGCATTGCCGTATGACGACCTGATGTTGTTGCTTCATGTGGATGGCCATTTCGGGTGTTTAGATACAAGGAACCGCGTGTTGCTATTTATGGGCTGGCTAGACTTAACAGCAAGGGAGTAATACTACTAAGGGTAGATGAAAGCTGAAAACAAAACCAAAAAGCAACAAAAAACAAACAAACAAACAAAACCCACTGTAGATCGTTGGTTTTTAGACTGATCTCTTGTGTCTAACGGTCCTTAACACGGCGTATTTTTCATGATCATCGTGGTTATCATCTGATCGTCGGGTCAACGTTAAGCCGTGCTAAACACCATTACGTCACGAGCAAAGGACTGCGGTGACTGAGCTTCCTTCCAGCGACAACTCTGCGCGTACGAATGGTTAGGGCCCTCCAGCCTGTGATGGTGGTCCTGAGAATGGCTCTGTCGTAGTCAGATTGCTTCGGTGTAGCAGAGTGGCAGTTCAATGGACCATACACACGACTGATGAGCCAGGCGATTCCAGGTCTTTGGTTTGAGTCCGGTTAAGAGCGTTTATTTTTACTTCCAGGTGTTCTCTGGACTTAGAGTGGTTGTGTAGGAGTTTATTGTGCATACGAGACGATGAACTGAGTCCCCCCCCCCCCCTCCCCCCCTTCTCTGGACTGTGGAGGTCTGGTTGTTAGACTTTTGGATGAGATGGTAAACTGGGGGCTCTTTTCTTCCCTTTGTTCACTTGACCGGAAGTCGTAGTCTGGAGTGCCAGCATTTTGGACAAGAAAACAAATCAAGATCTCTTTTCTTCCCTATCTGTTCAAGATCCCTGGTCATCTGCTGGTCATTTGGATCGGGTGGAAAACCCGAGATCTTGTATGCAACACTTACGTGGCGTTTCGTGAAAAAGCAGCCGTAGGTTTTGACGACAATTAAAAAAAAAAATGTGTTCTCGAGTCCACATACAAATCAATCTTAACAGGGTTAAACAAAACATGCAGACAAGGGATTAAAAGTAAACAAAAACAAAGTGGGAAGGGGTTGCACCTACGACACGTGACCACCTAAGCAGCCCACCTGAAGATGGTTCACGCCTGGCTGATCGTTTCACCAGGCCTACGAGATCTACATCTCCCAGGTGAAGACCGAGCAGGCGGACCTGGAGCACGAGGGCACCAAGAGACCCACAGTGCCCCCCAAGATCAAGCAGCCCGGACTGAACGCTGGCAGGTCCCCATCGCCGGGCCCTTCGGCCTCGCCGGTTCCAGGTCAGTCCGATCATGGCCAGGACGAGCTGCCTTCAGGCCACGAGGGGGAGAAGACTCTGAGTCCTCCAGCGTCTTCTTCGTCATCGGCGAAGGACACAGCGAAAGGTGAGAGGTCGTTGTTTGTTAGGTGATTGGTGAGTGTTGCATAATTGTTTTTGTTGTTTGTCCGGTGGTTGTTGTGTTGGTTGGGTGACTGTTCAATGATTGTTGGTGATTGTTTGTGTCTTGAGCATTTGTCGTTTGTTGGATGATTGTTTGTTGTGTGTTGGGTGATTTTTTTTTGTGACTGAGTGTTTGTTTCTTATTTGTTGGGTGCTTGTTTCTTATCTGTCGGATAATTGTTGAATGACTTTTCTTTGATTGTCGGGTGGCTATCTGTCGTTCATTTGGTAACTGTTGATTGGGTATTTTTTTATGTTAGGTGATTGTTCACTGGGTGATTGTTAGACAATTCTCAGATGATTTTGACTGGGTGATTGTTTATTGGTTGATGTTTGTTGGAAAACTGTCAATTTTTCTTGGATGAATGTCATTGCTTGTCGTATGATTTTTGTTAATTGGGTTGCTTTTTCTTATTTGTTATACGATCGTTTATTGTTGACATAAACATTTCACATCATTATCATAAAAATACTTTCGTGTACATACATCTTAAACATAGCGCCTCACTCCAATAATAATTATTGTAGCTAACTCAGTTTAAAAGCAAAAAATAGCCAGCTCTACATTTATGGTACGCGTTCAATGTAGACACCGTACTACAGACTGGGTAGAATCTGCAATGATATGTTGTATGACAACAAGTGGTAAGTTATACTGACAAGCGCGCAGTCCTATAGCAGAACAAACCGTGTCATTGATAAATACGATTGCCACGTGTGATAAGCATCATGTCCAACAGTGTTTACTCGGTAGGTTATATATTTTAAAGTGACAATGTATGCTTGATCAGAACATGCACCACTGTCCACTACGCAAGTGACCCGACAATACTGCTGATACCTGATGAGTTGCCCTATGTGACATTAGTTAGTACCTGGGGACAGCTAGCACTGGGACTACGACAGAACGAAGCTGTGACTGAGCAGGTGGGTATCGGAATGAGCGTTGTGAGAGTGACACAACACGTCGGACTGGGAACACCGGACAGCGAAAGAAAAAAAAAAGATGAGGTATTCAAAAGCCAGAAAAAGGGATGATTGGTGCATGTAAGAAAAAAAAAAACTGTATTCGCAAAATGCCCGCAACGATTTGTCAAAAGCGAGTCTGTTTATGCAATTAAATTGCTATGATAACACAAACCGTTCTTTTTCTGTCCCTTACATTTATCGAATAATACAGGATTGATACCCAAAGACATTGATTTTATCCCCCCTGTTTAAAGTGAGGTACCAAGTCGAGTTGAAGGTAAATATGTCACTCGATGTGGCCATAATACTATTTCTAATTAACAACACTTTGGAAAGAAATACGTGATACTTGGACAAAAGAGACTGCCAGTTCACACCCTACTGTAAACAGTTACAAGCTCAGTAGAATTAATAGTTTCTTCAAAACAGAACATTGTTTGTTCAACACAGTAAAGCCTCAACCAAAGTAAGTGATGTGACAGGTCTGTCTCTCTGTCCGCAGTGTCTGAAACGAACAAAGACAGATCTTCAGAGACCTCTGTGAGGGAACCAATCACTGACCGAAAAGACCCAGGTCCTGATCGCTCTCGTCCGGACACTGGGAAACCCCGTGACGAGAAATCCGCCATCCCACGCAGCACCTCACGGGACAGTGAGAAATCCTCCATTCCTAGAAGCATTTCCCCGGGTCACCGGGTGATGTCGATGGACGACGAGGAACGTTCCATGTGGAGGAAGGTGGGTGGGAGTCAGCAGTCTGCGGATGGGGGTGTCCATGTCCGTGTGGACGAGGTGGACAGGAGTCTTTCCGCGATGGACGATGATCTCACCCCGACACACACACCGCGCATTGACAGCGGGTCACAGGTGAGGTTTCCGAGAACGTGTGTGTGTGTGTGTGTGTGCGCGCGCGCGCGCGCGCGCGCGCATGTGTGTGCAGAGTTCGTAGGGGCCCTTTAAGTCCTTTCGAATGGGATTTTGGTCAACAGGCCTTTTAAGTGCTTTAACTCAGCAAGTCGGTCCTTTTAAATTATCAGGAGGTCCTTTTAATTTGTGAAAGGTATAGTTCAGTGCTTTTTAACTGAAAAATGAGAGAATGAAACTGAAATAAATTCTGACAATTAAGAACATAATTCAGCAAGTTGCAGCCTGCGCGATATAGTTCTGCAGCAGACGAAAACGTTAGCCTGGTGTGATGTTGCAAAGTGACTGACGTCACTCATAGGCTGGAGCTTTTCTCTGAGGATGATGTGGCGTCTTTGGCGCGAAGTCGCGGTGCTAACGGTCGCGACATGTTGCCGTGTCAATTTTTGTTAAAAAAATTCTATCGTGAAAATGTCATGTTCAGCGTACAGGAAATATTAAAAAGTAAGAAAAAAAAACTATTTACGATTAACATCTATAAGTATAGAACATGGCGGCTTCTGAGCTTGCCAAGATAATGAATGGCATCGGACAATAGCTACATGCTGCACGTCTCAGCACTCAAAAAGAAAATTTTGACCGCCACCCCCCTGCATTGTGGTTGACCTGCTATTGATAGATGTGTATCTTATTGTATGGAACATTGTGCTGCACTGAAATTTCAAAATGCCATCGAAGTGTTCCTTTCAAGACGCCATGGTTAACTTCGAAGGAATTTTGTGAGTGGGTTAGAAAGGATGCAACTGACAAGCATACAACACGCAGCCTTCTTTGTGAAGTTTCATTCAAACTGGCATCGTTGGGCGAGTGTGTTCTTAGGCAGCACGCTAAGAGTGACAGACATAAGAAAAATGAATGAACATTCAAGGCAGATACCAGATGCAGCGTGACTGATGTTTTCATTCCTTCTACGTCTGTTTCAACAAAAAGTCGTGTGTCAAGTACAGTCACTTCCAGTGCCTGTAGCAGCACTAGTTGTGCCAGCAGTGAATGTCCATCAGCTCAAGTTCAGCCACAGAGATCTAGGGGTTAGCAGACAACGACCCGATTAAAGTCAGAGATGTACCAAACACATTCCAACAGACAGCTCGATCTACACTGCTGAGCTGACAACCTTGGTCCTGGCTCTTGAAATGGTCTGTAAATTGAAACATAAAGATTTCCTCATTTTATCAGACTCCCTTTCTGCATTGGAGGCCATTGCCGGCCGTAATCTCAAGCATCCTCAGATGAGATGGTAAACTGGGGGTTCTTTCTCACTTGCCTGGAAGTCGTAGTCTGAAGTGCTAATATTTTGGACAAGAATACAATTTGATAGAGACCATTACTAAGGGAAAAAATGATTTCACCAAGGTTATCATAATTACAGACATGTAACATCTCTTGCTTTCTGGTTAAGGATAAATGCTTAAAACTTTCTCAAAAATGAAGATTTCTGTGGTGAAAAAAAAGTAACTCTTAATCACATGTTCTTCCATTGTCAAAAGGTACACATTTTCCACCCATTTTTATTTTCATCAAATCATTTTTCATAGGAGAGAAATACTGTCCAGTCTTATTCTTTAAACGATAATTGCTGAATCTGTGGCACGTACTTCCGTTAGAGTGTTCCTTTAGCCTTCGTCGTACGTCGCCTAAATTTTGCGCGCCGTACGTCCTGGGTCTCCAGAGACCCATGCTTTTTGTACAGGACTAACGCCTTGCCGTGCGACGTGGGTTTTCGTGGACCCACGCATTTTGTACAGGAATAAAGCCTTGTCGTGTGACATGGGTCATCGTGGATCCACGCTCTTTGTATTGGAATAAAGCCTTGTCGAACGTCATGGGTCTTCGTGGACCCACGATTTTTGTACAGGACTAAAGCCTTGCTGTTATTCGTGAGTCTCTGTGGACCCACGCTCTTTGTATTGGAATAAAGCTTTGTTGTTCGTTATGGGCCTTCAGGGACCCCCCCCCCCCCCCATCCCTTCAGGGACACCCCCCTCCCCCCCCCCCCCCCCCCCTTTTTTTTTTTTTTTGTATTTCATGGAGCCCTGCTTTTGGGAGAGGACATACGCCGTGGGTCTTTAGAGAGCCATGTCACCTCCGAAGAACAAAAGCATTGACATACGTCGTGGGTCTTTAAGGACCGATGTCACTATCCGAAGAACTAAAGCATCGACGTATGTCGTCGGTTTTTAGGGAGCCATGTCACCTCTGAAGAACGAAAGCATTGACGTACGTCGTGGGTCTTTTGGGAGCCTTGTCACCTCTGGAGAACGAAAGCATTGACGTACGTCGTGGGTCTTTAGGGAGCCTAGTCACCTCTGAAGAACTAAAGCATTGACGTACGTCGTGGGTCTTTAGGGAGCCTTGTCACCTCTGAAGAACTAAAGCATTGACGTACGTCGTGGGTCTTTAGGGAGCCATGTCACCTTCGAAGAACTATAGCACTGACGTACGTCGTGGGTCTTTAGGGAGCAATGTCACCTCTGAAGAACTAAAGCATTGACGTACGTCGTGGGTCTTTAGGGACTCATGTCACTTCTGAAGAACGAAAGCATTGACGTACGTCGTGGGTCTCTAGGGAGCCATAGTTTTTTTGTTTTGTTTTTTTTTCTGAAGGAATAAAGCCTTGGCGGTTTTGTTATTGTTGTTGTTGTTGTTGTTGTCATCGTCATCGTTGTTGTTATTGTTGTTTACAAACGCATAGGAGTTTTGGAACAGACGCGGAGCCATGGTTAATTGACAACTCCATACCATTTTGTGGAGATTGCTTGATAAATGATTCCGTTATCAAGTGAAAGTCACGACTGTTAGTCCGTTAATAGCCACGGTGCACAGCGAAGGTATTTCTTCATCGCTGTATTTTTGAATTATTATATGTTAGCATATCCTGTCATCAGTAATTCATACAAGACCAAAATCTTTACTCGTAGTAAGCCCCCAATTAGCTGATTTTATTATATAAAGTCATTAGTAGTGAATATTAGATGTTTTTCTATCAGTATGTCTATGTTTTTGTCACCTTGTAACATTTTTATTGTAGGCAAATCATGAGTAAAGATATGTGCGTGTAGTTTTGTTTAAAGAATGAGTCACATTGAAATATGGGGAAAAAAACAGGAGTGAGATTGTACGTTTGTGCTGATCCAGGTTTACTTAAGCACCGCTAATGTTAGACGTGTGTGTGTGTATGTGTGTGTGTTTGTGTGTGTGTGTGTGTGTGTACTTGCTGGCGCGCGCATATGTTTCTAAGTGGCCCTGAAGTTACAAATTACCTATCCGATCACAAGTACTTCCTTCCTTTCTTCCTTCCTTCCTTTCTTTCCCAGTCCTTGTATACTTGACTGTTGCCGTGTGAGATCTTCGTGATAAACATCGAGCGCATGAATTTTAAATGTAATTAATAGCGAACCGCCAAGAAAACGTAGACAAACGAATCACAAGACAAAACACGACGCGTTTCGACCTCTTAGGTCTGCTTCAGGCAAGATAGGCTCCAAAACACTCAGGACAACGAAAAGACTTCCGCCTGCAGTCGCCTCACTTTGCAACTAGAGTGCATGTCCAATTTGTGACTCCACAGAATGTGGAGGACGTTCTGGGCAACAGAGGCATATGTCATCTGGTCGTTGGTATCTTATTTTCAGAATCCAGTTCTGTTTAACGTGTGTTTTTGGTTTGCAAAGAAACGTCATATTGTCCAGTTACAAACTGCCCATGGCCAACATGGCAAGCTAAACTGAAAGTTTATCTGCAGCTGTGATGACGTTTGACCAGGAATAATATTTGGGGTCACCATCCCTTTTCTTTTTTACCCCAGATACCCAGTTTTAGTTTTCATTATCAAATTAAAGGCAGACGGGAGTTCTGGGAGTGAAAGAGAGAGAGAGAGAGAGAGAGAGAGAGAGAGAGAGAGAGAGAGAGAGAGAGAGACAGACAGACAGACAGACAGACAGACAGACAGAGACAGAAACAGATAAACAGAAAGGGAGGAGGAACGGAAGAAGGAAGGGAAGGAGGAGGAGGAGAGACAGACAGACAGACAGACAGACAGACAGACAGACACAGAGGTGGGGGTGGGGGCAGGGGCTGAGGTAAATGTGGGGATAGGGTGGGAGTGACTTAATCCTCTTGGTTCCTCGGGGAACATAGGGCCGCAACCACACTCCTCCAGCGCACTCTGTTCTGGGACGCCCTCTTCAGCTCGGCCCATGTCATTCCGGTGGCCTTGGCTTCAGTGTTTGTACTTCTCCGCCACGTCTGTCTTGGTCGCCCAACTTTGCGTTTGCCCTGGGGGTTCCATTCCAGAGACTGCCTTGTGATGTTGGATGTGGGCTTTCGCAGCGTGTGGCCAATCCATCCCCATTTCCTTTTTCTGATCTCTTGGTCGATGGATGTCTGCTTTGTTCTGTTCCAGAAGTCTTGGTTGGAAATCACCTCTGGCCACCTGATGTTGAGAATGTTGCGGAGGCATCTGTTGATGAAGGTTTGCAGTCTGTGGTTGTTTGTCTTTGTGGTACGCCATGTTTCCGAGCCATAGAGGAGAACTGATTTTACGTTGGTGTTGAAGATCCTGATCTTGTTGTGTAGTGAGAGAGCTGAGGATCTCCAGATTGGGCGTAGGGTGTGAAAGGCATGT
Source organism: Conus canariensis (assembly GCA_033310375.1). Lineage (NCBI taxonomy): Eukaryota > Metazoa > Mollusca > Gastropoda > Neogastropoda > Conidae > Conus > Conus canariensis. The sequence goes on along the minus strand of CM065746.1, from coordinate 25,442,298 downwards.
CTGGCTTTGTTTATACGGCTCCTGATGTCTTCGTCCGTTCCCCCGTCCTTGCTGACCACACTGCCCAGGTATACAAACTTGTCGACTTCTTTGATGTCTTCCTGCTGCAGTTGGATGGGGTCCTGCTGATTGTTGTTTATCCTCATGACTTCGGTTTTGCCGGTGTTGATCTTGAGACCGGTCTTCTCAGCTTCCTCAGCAACTCGGTCCAGCTTTGCCTGTGCTTGTGGGAGAGAAGGGCGATGTCATCTGCAAAATCCAGGTCTTCTAGTTGTTTGGCGAAGGTCCACTGGATCCCTGTCCTCCTTCCTGTTGTTGTCTGCCTCATGATCCAGTCGATCACCATCAGGAAGATTGTCGGCGAGAGGATACAGCCCTGGCGGACGCCGGTCTGTACAGAGAAGGGCTCTGTCAGTTTTCCATCGTGGACTACTTGGCATGTGGCGTTTCCATACAGCTGCTGGATGATGGTGATGAACTTGGGTGGAAATCCATAGTGCTGCATCAGTTTCCAGATGACCTCCCTGTCAACGCTGTCAAACGCCTTCTGGAAGTCAACGAAGACGCTGTACAGGGGGGTCTGCCACTCCAGGGACTGCTCGATGATGATCCTCATTGTCGCGATGTGGTCAGTGCAGGATTTATCTTGGCGGAAACCTGCCTGCTCCTCCCGGAGTGCCTTGTCCAGTGTGGTCTTCAGCCTCCCCAGGATGATCCTGGTGAGAACCTTTCCCGGGATGGACAAAAGCATGATGCCCCTCCAGTTGGTGCAGGATGAGAGGTCCCCTCTCTTTGGCAGCTTCACCAGGTGTCCCTTCTTCCAATCGTCTGGCACATCCTCGTTCTCCCAGATCTTCTTCAGGAGCGGGTGCAACATATCGGTGGAGGTCTGGATGTCGGCCCTCAAGGCTTCAGGTGGTATGCTGTCCGGACCTGCTGCCTTGCCAGACTTGAGGGTCTTGATGGCTTTCATGATCTCGGTCTTGGTTGGAGGATTGGTGTTGACGTTAAGTAGCTGTGCTGCTGGTGGTATATCTGGCGGGGTTAGTGGTGGGGGCCTGTTAAGTGTTTCTTTGAAGTGTTCCGCCCATCTTGCTCTTTGGTCTTCCTCTCTCGTGATGATGTCTCCGTTCTTGTCCTTGACTGGTCGGGTGGGGTTGCTGTTCTTCCCGGAGAGTGTTCTTGTTATTTCATACAGCCTTTTCATGTTTCGTTGTCCAGCTGCAGTTTCTGCTTCTTCTGTGAGGTCGTTGATGTATTTCTTCTTGTCGTTTCTTGCGCTCTCTTGACTTGCCGATTGATGTCCCAGTACTGTGCCTGTAGATCACACTTCTGTTCTTGGTCTTGAGCCTGGTTGATCTGGTCTTTCATGTGTTTCCTTTCTGTGATGAGGTCCCAGGTGTCTGTAGTTAGCCATTCCTTATGCTTCCTTGTTCTCTTCCCTAGCACTTCCTTGCATGTTGATGTCCAGATGTCTCGTAGGTTGTGCCAGTGTTCCTCAACTGTCTCGTCTGATAGTGTGCCGAGAGTGCTGAATCTGTTCTTTATCTGACATTTGAAGTCTGTCATCTTAACATCTTCCTTCAAGCTGTGCACATTGTATTTGTAGGATGGTCTTTCTGCCTGGTCTCTGTAGGCTTTCAGCTTTATCTTGATCGTTGCAATGACGAGTTGGTGGTCTGAGGCTGCATCAGCTCCCCGCATTGCTCTTACGTCGTGTAGGCTTCTCCGCCATTTCCTGCCGATGGTGATGTGATCGATCTGGTTTTCGGTTCTTCCATCTGGTGATGTCCAGGTTGTTTTGTGGATGGTCTTGTGGGGGAAGATGGTGCCTCCAATGACCAGGTCATTGGAGGTGCAGAATTCGATGAAGAGTTCCCCATTCTCGTTCTGTACCCCTGTTCCATGTTTGCCCATGATAAGTTCTCTGTTGGTGTTGTCAGTCCCTACTTTGGCGTTGAGGTCTCCCATGAGGATCTTCAGGTCCCTTCTTGGTGTTCTGTCCAGGACGGCTTGGAGCTGTTCATAGAAGTCCTCTTTTTCTTCCGCTACCGCCACGTTGATGGGGGCGTAGCATTGGAGGATGGTGACTTTCCTGCCCTTCGAGTTGAATCTGGCGGTCAGGATTCTTGGTGACACAGGTTCCCAGGACAGGAGAGCTTGTGTTGTTTCAGGTGTCATAAGCAATCCAACTCCATGCGTGTGTGGCAGGCCTTCTTCATGTCCGGAGTGGATGATGGTGTCTCCAGATATGAGTCGTGTGCGTCCTGTTCCTGTCCACCTTGTCTCACACAGACCGAGGATCTTCAAGTTATATCTGTGCATCTCTCGACTCACTTGTGCTGCTTTTCCTGCCTCATATAGGGTTCGGATGTTCCAGGTCCCTATCCTGGCTGTGGCCTTGGTTGTCAGGAGAGTTGTCGGCGCACTGGCTTCCCTAGGGCTTTCACCAGCTCGCGTCACAAGCTCTTCCAGAGAGGACTCTCCCTCGTCCAAGTTGCGCTGTAGGTCTATAGTTGCGGTTTCTGTAACTGATTCTTTTTTCCGGGAGGAGGTAGTTGGCCTCCTGCTCAACCCCCAGACTTGGAGGACCAGGTTTTTCTGTCAGGGTTTGCTTCCCTTAGACTGCGTTGGTCCACGATTTACACCCCATCCGCCACCCGGGGAACGCGCCTCAGTACGCCGTGCAGTCCCAGCGCGAGGAGGGTGGGAGTGGTTTCACAATATCATCCAGACATCGACCCCCCCTCCCCCCCTCCCCCCCCCACTCACCCTCACCCCCACCTCCATCCCCACCTCACCCTCTTTCAAATGCCCGAATCCATGCAGATGAAGGAGGCAGATGGGAGCAGTCAGCACGGACAGTGGGTTCATCAGCTTCAAGTTCTGAGCACACGTCAGCTGCAGATGATGGTGGACAGCTTTAGTGCTTTGGAGTCTTCTGTGGCCGAGACTGCCGACAGGTGAGAGACAAACTCTTCATTTTCCACCTTGATGGGCTGGGGGTGAGGGTGGGGGGTAATGTAGCTAACAGCCCAGCCGACCGCAAAGGGCCATATCAGAGGGCTGTCACCGTGTTGAAGTTAGCTCACAAGTCATTCCAAAAAAAAAAAAGGAAAAAATTAAGAAAGAAAAAAATTAAAAGAAAGAAAAAAAAAAAAAGAAACTAATTCACACAACCCTTGAAAATGCACTCTTCTCAAAACAACAACACCAAAAAATACGCCGAAAATTTGGTTGAAAAATCTTTCTTTCTGTAAAATCTTAGACGAAAAATGTACATCTCTTTCAGAAGAAATTGATGGTCTTTCATGGTCTCCATGTCATTAGCTTTCTTGTCCTGTCCTCTGAACATAAATCCCTTCGTCTCAAACTGATTTATGACATCTTTCCAAAGTCACTGTAATAGGCATGGAATAAAGCAGAAAGCCCATATGACTAGACAAACAGTCAGAGATCCATGCGCATGGTGGTCGCAGTGTTGTCATTCATTTTGACAGAATAAGGTGTACTTGCTACTACTACTTGCTACTACTACGACGACGACCATCACTACTATTCTCCCTCCTCCTTCTTCTACAGTTACCACTCCCACTCCTCTTCCTCCTTCTTCTCCTCCTCCTCTTTCTCCTCCCCCCCTCCCTACTAATACTACTAATGCTCTACTGCTTCTACAACTACACCACCATTACTTCTACACAATTATTACTACTACCACTGCTACTGCTGGTGCTACCACTTCTGCTACTACTACTGCTCCTGATACTACTACCGCTGCTGCTACCACCACCACCACCACTACTGCTGCTGCTATTACAACAGCAACAACATGCACTATTACTACTACAAGTATTACTACCGGGGCCTGGAAGCCAGATTCCCTCAAACTGCTCGCTAGACTGGCATACCTCTCAGTCTTATAGATGCGCTTGCCCCATTCTGCTTTCAAATGGCACAGTGAGTTCGATCAGAATCATTTGTTTTGATGAACCTGAGTGGAGAACAATATCCGATCTCATGCCCTTCTTTTTGATGATCGCCGGATGGCTCTCCCATTCTGGAAGGTCCACTGTGCATTCCCTGACGTATACTTCATCGAGTAAACCCTGCTTCCATGCTCTTGATGTCACAGCTGTTCCAGACCATGATTTGTGACCTCCTGCCGTGTGGAACTTTATTGCTGGAGTGTCTGGTGGCACAGACCTTCCTCCAGCAGTTCTTGCCGCATGTGCGATCTCCTTGAGCACTTGGTTGTGTCTTTATGTGTACTTTCTGTGAGTTAGCACTGCTGTGCAAGAACTCAGGACACGTTCCACAGTTTGTTTGCCGTGACAGAGTGGACACGAAGGGTCATCTGATTTCCCCCATCTCTATAGTGCTTTGCTGCTGTTTTAAAAAAACGAATGAAGACAGAAACAAACACTATATTTAGAAAAAAAAAAGTTTCTTCATAGTTTGTTGAACGAGTTTTAGCTTTATCTGAAGTCAAATAATGAACTATTAGCTAAAGGCATATCTATCTATCTATCTATCTATCGACCTGTCTATTTATCTATCTATCTATCTATTTATCTATCTATATCTATTTATTAATTTATCCGTTAACACACTCTCTTTCTGTTAGTTTTGTATTCTCCTAAGAATGATGAAACAATGCAGATGACATGACATTAAAGAGAAATGTGCTAAAATTGGATGGACAGACTCTGGAATGAAGATAGTAACTGGTGAGATATACTTCACACAGACTCCATACACCCATTTCTTTTCTCTTTCATTTTTTAGGTGGTGAAATATACTTCACACAGATTCCAAACATTCATTTCTTTTCTCTTTTATTTCATGATCTGAAATGTTGTGGTTGGTACCCCTCAGGCCTAGTTCAGCACCAGACTCCAGGGACCAGCTCATACAACGCTTCCTGCAGTACACTGAACCCTCCCGGCTGGCACCTGTCTTGATCAAGCTCCTGTCTTCGCGCCAGAGCGGGGAAGCTCCAGAGACTACCACCACTCCTCTCAGAGAGTACGATCCGGTGAACACGTCCCGGTCACTCTCTTTGGAGCGCGGTGCTAATGACAGGTCAACTGGTGAACAGCTGCCACGACACACGAACACGACACTGGACCACGATGAGCTTCGGAGCAATGTTCCTGAAATTCAAGCGTGCCAGCCAGATCGGAATGCACCTCAGAACTCCCCGGGCGTTTTGCCTCCCTCAGGCCAAGAGGACATCATCACCGTGGTCGACTGGTCAGTTAATCAAAATGAGGATTCCTCTTCAACAAGTTCATCCGCTTCCGACGATAAGACAACCATTTATGGCAGTAGACGAGATAATGGACGAGATGAAAATAAACTGACGACCATTCTTGGAAGTGGGCTGTTGTGCAAACGGTTGTGTTCTCCTTTGTCACTGAATGTGGGTACTGCTGTCGGGTTTGATTCTGACAGTAAAACGAACGACAGCCGAAGTTCACCTGACAGAAGTGAGAGTTCCCGAGAATTCAACGACTTGGAGAGCTTGTTTTCGGAGGAACACGACTGCATGCCAGTTTTTCTGTAAACGTCACAAGAGCAACAACAGTGGTTCACGTGACACTTCATATCCAAGCCTCCCCTGTCGAAACACGGGTGCAGCTGGTGACACTTTTTTCCAGAGATAATAACAGTACATTTGGTGAAGGCACTCGGTCTTTAGCTCAAGCAACAAAAGGTGCGGACCGTTCCACAGAATTACAAATGACCACAGGCCGTCTAAGCAGGTTCTTCAATGTATTCAATACCACACATTACTGCTGAAATAATTTTGATTGTCTGAGCATAGTTTGGATTTGACTGTACCTTAATTGTTATTTATATCCAGGTCACTAAGGATTTGATGCTTTGTTATTGGACAATTCTGAAACTCATCCTGGAGGTGGGAGTATTCTGTGAGTGTTCAGTAATGACCATGGGATTTTTTTTCTTCTCAGACAGCAGGCTGTAAATGCACAGGGGTGTGTGTTGAGGGTAATGGAGAGGCACAGCACTGGAAGTTTTGTGGGCTACTTCAGGTGCATGAATATGTTTAGGACAAAATGTGGATAGATTTTCTGTTAGTGCTGATCAAATCTGCCTGGAACTAAGCATGTAACAGTGTGTGTGCTCTCTTCCTGAGATCGTCATTAGGGTCATGGATGTCGTTGGAGTTTTCGTTTCGTTTTTAGCAGAATGTGCGGCGAGTGGTCTGTTTCTGATGATCATTGTTATCACAGATTCATAGTTGTTGACATTTGTCTGGGGTGTAACGGTACTCACGGTAGAGTATAGATATGTATTCTCTTTCTGTGGGATCGTTACAGAATTAAATATAGGTGATTGTTTTGTTTATCTCATGATTATTATTATCCCACAGTTAAAGACACTTTTGGAGCTGAGTTCCTCAACCAAATAATCATTACGGCAGTAAAGGTTCGTATAAGTTATTGAGTATATGAGGATTAGATATGAAAAAATGTAGATTCTCCCTTGACGGAATCATCGCGCACAGACATGCTTTTAGTTTTCACGTTCATACGAAACAAAAGAAAAAAAAAATCAGCGCAAATGCTACTTTTTCAATGTTATTCAAGATATTATTATTTCAAAAGTTGCCACAAAACCATACGTGGAAAGTGCGGATGTTTTCTTTGCTGTTCGGCTGACGTGATGAAAGGTGTTGGTATTTTCAGTGTCAAGAAGTCGTGTGTTCACACCGTTAAGGACTGGTTACCGACTTGTTCTCTGTTGTGCATTGCCAGCTTCAGAATTATGGGGACTCATGACTGTCCAGGTTTCTGCCACAGCCATCCTCTATGTACTGCACAGGACAATGATGTTCGTAATACAGAAGTAAACACGTCAGCTGCACGTTGTTGTTTTTTCTCCTCGACCACTTTGATTGCTGTTGTTAGCTGGGTTTTTTTTTCCCCCAGTTAGTGCAAAATTACATGTGTCAAACATGAATTGGTTTCATTGTGAATCGTTCATACTTTACGAATTCTGTACAAAGATGAATATTCTAAGTGCGGTTATGAAGATTACCATTATCATGGATGCTTATATTTTTCCAACTCCATACGGAACTACGCTCGGCAACTCTGCATGTTTTGTGTCTTGATTATCATTATCGTAGATGTCAGTATTTCGCGTTGGCAGAGAACGAAATATGATCATGAAAGCACTACATGTGATCATTGTCGTTGTTTTCCTTCGATGGAAACCGCTATGAACATACACGATGGTATATTTCAGTTCTGTACAGAAAAAAAAGAGTAAATTTTCGAAGAATACCGTTTGTTATAGTTGTACGCCCCCATAAGGCTTACCAGAGGTTTCTTGTATATTCCTCTCACTGTATGTTTGGTTTCTGTGAAGCGCAAGGGTTAACGTTTAACAGACGCTGGAGGTCTGACGGCACCAAGGAAGCGACCAGGTAAGATCGCTGGTTGAGCTTTTCCAGCTGTCGGGCGATGAAAGGAGGACACCCCGACAATGTTTGGAACAGACCGGCGACAGACCGGGAAGGTCCAGGGGGGAATACTCTTGAAGAGAGCGGGGAGTGTTCATGGAGGTGTCAGCGGCTCATCAGCCTCAACTACCCAAGAAGACCGGTTACTGTGGGAGGAGCTTACTATATAGGGATGTGATTCCAGGGGTTTTAAGAAAAGACTTCTGATTACCAATTTTCTGATTATTTTCCGAGTGGTTGGGACCTAGAATCACATAGTTTTTTTTTCAGATGTTGTTTGTTTAGTTTAGAGGGATATGTATGTACTGCGAAGTTTGGAGTTAATTGCTATACTGTCTGATATGTAAGGCCTTCATAAATATTCATGAGGTGTAAGGATCTGAAGGGATGGGCACCTAAGGTTTGGCGCCAAAGGAAGCGTCGGTTAAGGCTTGGGAACTTAGTGAGTTAGACAGTCAGGCCTCAAATCTCAAAGGGAGAGCACTACAACTTTATTTTGTGTGAAGTGTTGTGGCTGTATTCTGATGGCATCAGGACTGTAAGTGTATGCAGTTTTCGTTTTCTGTATTCTGGCAGTACATTTAAGTACCGTGTACTGGTATTTTTGCTACGTGTGTATGTTAGACATTTGAACATGCTGCATTGTTATTATGAGGTGAGAGTTGATTGTTCTATGCATTGTACTCTTGACTTTTTGGTGTGTTTTTATGGGTTCTAACTGAACGCTCAGATTTGAAATTTCTTTAGGAATCGAGTTCATATTTGTTTGTTTATATATATATATATATATATTGTTGTGTGTGTGTGTGTGTGTGCTGGAAGGAAAGACTTGCTTAGTTGAGGACTGTATTTCTTGGTCAATAAATGAGCTGCTTTGATATTTTGGTTATGATTTTGAGCAAACAGTTAAAGATGTAGTCTCCATGCTGTGCATGGATGTGCGGATTAAGGATTGATGGGTTTGTGTAGGACAGAAATTCAGTTAACTATTGGGATAATCATCGGGAAATACAGCCTATTCGGGAATTTAAGACGCAGACGTGCAGATCATTTTGCGCTTTGTTATGTTGGGTCAATTTGCTTATTGAATTATGTTTGCGAATACGTATTGGCATTGAGAATGCCTTGCCGTAAGTAAAGATCTATTTTCAAAAAAAAAAAAGTGCATCACCTTAATGGAAACTACCATAAGTTTACAATTGGATACTACGTGAATGAAGAAAAGAAGTTAGATGATGTTCTGTGAAAATAAAAGAAGAAGAAATAAATGTAAAAAATCTGTTATGTTTATGATAACTGGCTGAATGATAAGCAAATAAACAGATAGATTAGTAGTGGTGTCTTTAGAATTAATGTATTGTTGAACAGTTGAGACGGGAGTCGTTAATTGGTATAGAGATGACCTGTAAGGCATTATGGTTGAGTAAAAGGGGTTGCATGCTATTGACTTATCGACAATTGTAACAGACGATTTTGTAATGTTTTTTGACCGAAGCGTTTAAGCACAACTATTTCCTATGCTCTCTCTCTCTCTCTCTCTCTCTCTCTCTCTCTCTCTCTCTCTCTCTCTCTTTGCTTAGCATTTTCCTTCCATGAATAACATGATCTCTATGTAATTGTCAGCCTTAATGCATGTTGAAAGAATGCAAGTTTGGAGTCTGTATGTTCACTTTTAATTTCGACTGAAAGTGTTTGCCTTTGATAATGCTTATAGTCGATTCTTTTCACTGTTTGCAATTTGGGGATGCAGTCTGTTATCCCATATGGCTTAACTGTAGGGACGAGGTTGTGAGCATTCATGAGGGAGCACTTGGAATGAGATGGAGTAATTGTGTTAGGGACATGAATTCCACATGATTGGAGGCTGTTGTTCCGACTTCGGGCAGTACAGAGTTGAACCGCGTCCTTGAGGTTAGTCTTACCCTGCTCTTAGAGTGGCTGTTTTGTCACTTAATTAGTTCCTGAATGGATAGATCATCATCGCTGGTAACCTTTGTGCAAATCCAAGGCAAGAGGCTAAAAGAGCTATAATGGTTGAACCTATGGTTCTGAATATCATAGCATATTCCTGAGTATGTGTCTCCAGGATGATATGCTCTGGCTTGCAGCTAGAATGGGGGATACGTCATCCCTGAGATTGATGTAGTCTCATATTTTTTGCAAAATGATGTATTTCAGGTCAGGTGTTGTGAACGAGAGCGATAACTTGCATGTGTGTGATCTTTGCAATGGCGTACTATGTATTTGTGCTTTACGTTCGTTCGCATTTTCATTTACAGGCACCGTTGCAAGAGCTCTTCTTGTTCCCTTTTTATTTTTAGATTTTATTTGTTTATTATTACCTTTATATATTTTTCTTTATTTTATTTGTTTATTATTACCTTTATATATATTTTATATATATATATATGATTTATAAATGATTATATTAATCTAGATTTAGTGGAATTTAATTGGTAGATGTGTATTAATGAGAGGATAATGTTTAAATTTGTTTTGTTGAGTGAATAATAATTAGAATAGAATATAGAAAAAACATCAGGTAATATTATATGTTGTTTCTAAAGCATGTTTTTATTATTAAGTATGGAGTGTATATAATATAGATTTTTTTGTTTTTTTTGTTAGTATATGTATTGCCAGTGTGAAGATGGCCCAATTATCTTTTTTTTCATAAGGATTGTTGTATGTGAGAGGTATCGATATGTTTTATAGGGTTTTTCCAAGTTAGAACGGGGTTCGAAAATTTATATTTAAGAGCGGGGACCGCTCTTACCCGGGGCGGGATGAAGTATAACGTGGTTCGAAATTATATGACGGGATTACAACTCGCAGGAAGCAAGGAAAATGAAAACAAATAGTGGGCAAGTTGTATGTAGTAGAGATTTAAAATAAGAAGCCACTTGCGGCAAACGGTACGGCAAACTGAACGCAGCACTCTTGTCCAACGAGGTGAGGTGAGGTTAGTAGTTTACATACCATTTGCACTGCAAAGCAAGTACGTGAATATTAAGAGGTTGCGGCACACGGCCCTACACTAGACCATAGGTCTGACCCAAACGTGGACCTGGGCCTCGCTCTGAGGTGCTGAATCCCCGGCCGGGTTAGCTGCCCAACGGCATAAAACATACATCGCGGCCCTCAAGCGGCAAAGGGGCAGAAAGACAGGGGGGGCAGAAAGACAGAGGGGCAGAAGGACAGAGGGGCAGAAAGATAGAGGGGCAGAAGGACAGAGGGGCAGAAGGACAGAGGGGCAGAAAGATAGAGGGGCAGAAGGACAGAGGGGCAGAAAGACAGAGGCAGAAAGACAGAGGGGCAGAAAGACAGAGGCAGAAAGACAGAGGGGCAGAAAGACAGGAGGGGCAGAAAGACAGGGGGGCAGAAAGACAGAGGGGCAGAAAGACAGAGGCAGAAAGACAGGAGGGGCAGAAAGACAGGAGGGGCAGAAAGACAGGAGGGGCAGAAAGACAGAGGGGCAGAAAGATAGAGGGGCAGAAAGACAGAGGGGCAGAAGGACAGAGGGGCAGAAAGACAGGGGGCAGAAGGACAGAGGGGCAGAAAGACAGGAGGGGCAGAAAGATAGAGGGGCAGAAAGACAGGAGGGGCAGAAAGACAGGAAAGACAGAGGGGCAGAAAGACGGAGAGCAGGAACAGAACTCAGCAGGTAAAGACACCACAAAGGGCAAGGGGCAGAGTAGGGATTCGAACAATGGCGGAGTGTGTTGGTATTATAGAGTTAGGGTATATCCACAAAACAAAAAAAAAGTATTAAAGTTTGAGTACAGAGGAGAGAAGTTTCCCCTCGAATGCAATGATACAGTGTAGTAGATTGGTGAAGTGACATAGGAAAGGAAAGTTGGAAGGAACTGATTTAATTCATTGTGAATAAGGAAAGGAGAAAAAGGGATTATATATAATAGAGGTAGATTGATTACTGTGTTTCCTGGACATCGCCCTGAACCTTCCATCTCGAGGGCCATCTTCACGTGTCTCTGAGGAAAGTTAGGGTAAGTAAGTTTACTTTGTGTTGTGTTATTTGGTACTGTGATCAATTGTCAGATTTGCTGTGTCTTATTATATACTCCTTGAGTGCTGCAGTATTACAAAGTAGTAGTAAAGCATTGTAATCCTAATCCTGCCTAGGTGTGTCGTCTGTCAAGGGAAGAACGATCCCCCTGTCCTCTCAATCCTCCTCTCACTCCCTCTCCCTCTCTCTCTCTCTCTCTCTCTCTCTCTCTCTCTCTCTCTCGCCTCTCTCTCTCCGCTCTCTCTCTCTCTCTTCTCTCTCTCTCTCTCTCTCTCTCTCTCTCTCTCCTTCTTCCCCTTTTTCTCTCTCTCACCATCCTCCCTCCCTCTCCCCCTTTCTCTTCCCCTCACCACTCTGTCCTCCTCCTCTCCTCCTCCTCCTCTCGTCTCTCCCTCTGTCCATCATGCGTAGGCGTGTTTCTCTCTCAGCTCTCTCCTCCCTTCTCTCTCTCCTCACCCCCCCCCCCCTCCCCCAAACATATGACCGGTGGTGCGGGCAGCCTCTAAGCATCCGCGCGCCCGGTGATACAAGTGTAGGTTTTTTTTTTTTTTTTGGTTCTCCTACAGGTTACATATGATCATACTTTTTTTTTTCTTTTTTTTTTTCTCCATTGTTCAGTTCTGTGATGAAGTAAATAAACACAATAAATATGGGAGTTCGCATCTTTTGATAATGTGTTGGGTTTTTGTGTGTCAGTTGAGTCCACAACTAACACCATCGAAATTTTGCTTATTGCCGATTGCATGTGATTTTATGATTAGATGTACTTTTATCTTTTTTTTTTTTTTTTTTTTTGCTTTTGAGCAGACATTTGAATATGGCGAGTGTAGTCTGAGACAAGTGTGTGTCCTCCCTCCTGTCCCGTGTCTGTTGCAAGCAACTGGTACTTTGGCTGGTGACGAAAGATCGTAGAGCGTGGCTTTGCTTTATTGCATTGTACTGTATTGTACAAGTTAAGATTAGTTTCATCACGAACATCATTCTTACGGCGAAGGTTAGTTTTATGCACGCTGCAATCGAGACCTCCATTGACCATCACATTCGACAGACTAGCACCCTGACCACCGTGAAAAAAACTGAGTGCAGAGTGGGGGGCAGAGAAAGGGAAAGTTCAACGTTCTGTGTGAGAATCGATCATCGTACACAAGAAATGGTTTTGCCGCCTGACATTAAACCGCTTGGATCCGTAATGGTGGTCTTCTCTCGAAAAACATTCAAATGTTCACTCTTACCCACATGTCTTGATGTTGTGTTGGATGAATGAGTAGCGTGTGATTCAGGCCTACCTTTCAAATTTGCATTTTAAAACGGGGATACGGTGAAAATGAAGTCAGCCGTTTGATTTGGTCTCAAGGGTAGCAACTCTGTCGAACAACGTACTATCCAAACCCAGTTAGTTCCCTTATAACATCGCCCTCCCACAGAAAGAATTATTGTTGTTATGCAACTTGCTGCACAATGACATTTAACTAATTTAAAACTCAAGAGGAAAAATGTGATTATGTTTATCTCATGACTGTCAAATACTATACTGATGTTAAAATAATTCACTCACGTACAAATAGAATTCACTCACTGAGCTCTTCTTCCCCCTTAAACTAAACTGGACAGAAAATGGGACACAAAGTATGACTGTAATTACTGATTTGATTTTCATCTTCATTTACACTAGAAATGTTGCTGTCCCACAACTTGTGCAATTCACACTGAAGCATATGTCTTGTGAATCTCTTTCCAGTTTTAAATGTTACAGAACGTCATTGAGAATGTGGACAATAAATGCATTATATGATCTTGGTAAAAGTATTAGTGATAATATCATCTTCAACGGCAGATACTTATTTCAGCGTCGTGATGTGTTATGGTTGGTCTGATTTAAAAAAAAAAAAAAAGATGTTATCAAATAAGCGTTTCTAGCAGGCAACATAAGTAACAAAATGTAACAAACGCCTTGTCATTCATTATTTGACGCTTGGTTACGTGATGCACATTTATAGCTGAAATGAATAAAGATACTCAGATATTTTGTTGGGACTTTTCGTCCGTTTTTTTCAGGTAAGAATGGTCAACGTACTGACTACCATCACCATTCACAGAAGGGGTGTGTGTGTGTGTGTGTGTGTGTGTGTGTGTGTGTGTGTGTGTGTGTGTGTGTGTGCGCGTGAGTGTATGTATGTGTGTGAGTGTGTGTGTGTGTGTGTGTGTGTGTGTGTGTGTGTGTGTATGTGTGTGTGTGTGTGTGTGTGTGTGTGTGTGTGTGTGTGTGTGTGTGTGTGAAGTCAAGTCAAAATTATCTTTATTGAGGGTTAAAGAATAAGCTTCACCACTTTTTTTTTTATTTCATCTTGCCATCATTCATGTGTGTGTGTGTGTGCGCGCGCGCGCGCGCGCGCGTGGACACGTATTGTATTGATGGAGCTGCATGGGAATGAAGAATCTGAAGAAGAAAAAAAACGCGTGGGAGATGGGAAACGGCAACAGATTTACATGATGCAAAGGCTGTGCAGTGTTTTCTATGGTGGGATGCTTGGTATAAGATTTGACATTGAGAGGAGTCTTGTAGAAGACAGACGATCATACTACGTCAGACCTTTTATTACCCGGATGGAATAGGTCTTTAAGATGAGAGGTGTCTTTTCTTTTCTTTTCTTTCGTCTTTCAGCAGGAATATACGAAAACTACTCCACCGATCGAAACGAAAGTCAGTGAAAGAGATGACATGTTGCCTGGGCTCGAAATCGACAATTTTTTCCCTGGTGGATTCAAGGTACAGATCCGGATTAGATGGCGAATCCTGGATCGTTCTCTGGTGTGTGTGTGTGTGTGTGTGTGTGTGTGTGTGTGTGTGTGTGTGTGTGTGTGTGTTTTATTTTGTTTTGTTTTGCTTTTTACATGTTCCACTTGAAAAAAAAATGTTACAAAGGTTCTGTGCAGATGTGGCTTAAACTAATAGTTCCAGTAATTATCAAAACGGCCATCCTTTCTGGCAGTCCATGGAACTGAGGATTGATGTATTAAACCGACTGATTTTTGGTCTCATCACACCGGGGTTCTGTTTTTGTTATCGTCTTTCAAAAAAAAAAAAAAAAAAAAAAGGAAAAAAAAAAAAAAACCACCAGATTCATGAGGAATTTTTTGTTGTTGAGAAATCACTTGTTTAGACAGTGTACACGTCTGCGTTCTACTGTGGTAGAGGCGTGAGATCTCCCGAATGCCTTTTAGCGGCAGTTGAAGTGCATGTAAGACATCATGGCGAAAGCCTGGCCGTGTCTGGAGTTGTACTGTCTTCACCTGTCAGCAGAACAACAACGAGCGGGCTAGCAGCGGGACGCACTCGGCAGTTGCTCGACCGCGGCGTTTTTCGCCGGTGGGCTCTGCAGTCATGAAATATGGGCTGGTACACCCATGGGAACGCTCCTGTGGAGGTTCTGTCGTGTCACATCCAGTGGCCATTACACAATGGCATCTGCCAGGGAGCAATCGTGTCCCTTGACGTCTCAATGGAATGCCCTGCGCGTGCCTGCACCCTGTGTGAACGCAGCGCAGGCTTCCAAGGGTGATGCAGGATTGCTCCCAGCTGGTACGTTCGGCAGTTGAGGACAGCACTTCTCTGGGTCCCACCTGCACCTT